>JAFMOD010001841.1:169979-183757 GCA_019802435.1 Corydoras maculifer
ATCCAGGGGAGAACGTCTCGGGCGCTGGGCAGATAGACCCAGGACAGGGCGCCAATCCACCGCTGGGCACACACTCACTCACACAGACACACTCTAAACGGGGCAATTTTTGAGAATTCAATTAACTTGATCCATGTTTTTGGACTGTGGGAGGAAACCGGAGAACCCGGAGGAAACCCACGCAGACACGGGGAGAACATGGAAACTCCACCCAGATGGGGATTCGAACCGGGAATCCCTAGTGCTGAGAGGCGAACGTGCTAACCACTAAGCCACCGTGCCGCCCCAGATAGGGACAAATTTCCAAAATTTTGTAAATACTAAAAAAGATAATCATCATGGTAATTGTAATATAATTGTAATATGCAACACTAAACATATTTAGGAAATACTGCACAATACAGTATTAAGGCACCTCAGAATAAATAACATAAATGCATGTTAATTAAATAAGTAGATCATTAAAGGAGTGTAATTTTTTAAAGACAGTATTCAGATTCTAAAATAAAAAATGAACAAGAGAATAAAGCTTTTTTAACAATTTACTACTGTTAATGTAATAATTATGTTAGTTGCATAAAGACCTATGTTTGTGATCGTTATATCTTTAGTCTTCACTCACCTTATATCTTTAGTTTTATTTTAAAACTTTTCTTTTATTTTTTAAATGCATTTCTTGTATGGACTAATATTGTAAACCTAACAAATTACAAAATGTGGATTCTTAATTACTTAAAAATGTAATTAAAACAACCTTAACTGCTGTTTTATTGGGTATTTTTATGTGCCAATGTTGCCACTTAAACAAAAAATATCTCATTTACATTTAATATATTAAATGTAAATATAATTTACATTTTTTAAAATTCTGGGTTAATTATTATCATGGTACTAAGTTGTTCAGTGATGCTGATGTTTTTTAGTCCAGTCCAGGCTTTGTAGAAGAAAAATTGTGTTTCATAATGTAATATTTATATTTTCATGAACTATATTTCATAAATATCTGTGGAAAAGAATCAATTGTAATCATTTTTAATGGTTCAGTCAATTTCAATTAAATTAATAAATAAGCAAAAGTAAAGCAGATGCCCAAGATCTTTTGATTTACGCTTTTGTCCTCAAACTTTATATAATGCACTCTAGACTATAAAAATAGTTTGATAACTATTTATATATATAAATATATATAAATATGTATATATATATCTATATATCTATCTCTCTCTCTCTCTCTCTCTCTCTCTCTCTCTCTCTCTCTCTCTCTCTATATATATATATATATATATATATATTTATATATATATATATATATATATATATATATATATATATATATATATATATATATATATATATATATATATATATATATATATATATATATATATAAATATATATATTGTTTTTAGTATAACTTAAGAATACACTAGGTGCTTCAGAAATCTTTTTTTTTTGCAATATGTGTATAAAAAGAATAAAAGTGATTCTGTGTTTGGGAATCAGTTGTGATAGATTTATATATGTGGGCAAAAAAGTGTATGTGGGGGTGAGGGTTGCAGGCCCCAACAATTGCACAGTATGGTGTTTGTATTTAAACCAGCATAGAATAGTATTCCACTTTGATTTACTCTAAAGGCTTAAGGGTAAACATGTGAACTACACAAACTTCTTTTAGAGGAAAATATAAGGAAAAAAATTCTCAAATTTACATATTGTAATACAACATACACTTAATCTATTTCAGTTTGAATTGTTGTTAAGTTTGTATGTTTCCAGCAGTTACAACTAACTGCATAATAATTAATCATTTTCAGTTTGGCCTATAAAATAAGTGTTTTCCACACCTATGTATGCAAATACAGTATATACATTCTCACCTGAAAAGGATACTTGAAATCACATGGTATAGGAAGATCACTGCGCACAATTTCCACACATTTAATCCGGGAAAGTTCAATACAGCCTTTCTGAGTTGGCTTTTTCTGAAATACACATAAAGATGGATACTGTAAGGAAAACTTTAGGCCACACAGAAAATGATATGCTGTTTACATTACTTACACTCATTTGTAAAAACAATGAAGCAGAATATGTGTACTTACTCCAGGGCGCTGCTCAGAGTATGTCAGGTCCTGAGTGTTTAATACAAAATACCTTTCCTTGTAATTGCAAGGAGAAGTTCTTCGCTTTTGCTGGGATTTTTTGTATAATGTTCCTCTCAAAATGACCCGTGGGTACATGGTAAGCTCAGAGTGTTAACGGAGCATCACAGAACTGTAGGCATGCTAATATTGACTGAGAGTACATCAAGCAATATGCTGAGATGAGACTCCACATACGACTGCATCAAGAGGTTTTGAGTTTCCGGAGTAGGTGCACTTTGTGAACCATTTCCTTTTGCAGAGTATGTGAAACAGGAATCACACACACACACAAGCACAAGCACACCTAAACACAATCAAATTTGAACACACAATACATCACACACAAACACACAAACACCTTAAAAACCATTCACCCACACAAGCACAAACTTTAATTTTTCAAAACTATTTTGAACTTTTCAAATTTAAAGTTTAAGTAATTTAATAATATAGCACTTTAGAGTGCTACAGCTTAATAGTGTTATGAGCCTGAACCCTCAAAGAGCAAGCCAAAGCAACAGAGGAAAGGAAAAACTCCCTGTTATGTTATGTTTGATGTATGAGGACCAAGGCTCAGAGGGGAACTTATCCTTCCTGAAATGTAGGCTACATTAAAAAAATATTGGTACCACTTTCTATGAATCCAGTATACATAATAATTTATAAGTGCATTTATTCATAAGTATTCATAATGCATTATAACAGCTGTCATTTGTTAATCCATTTGTTAATGTACATATATAAAAAAAGGGGGGGGGTGCAGGATCAGATATGATCAGGTTTGATTATTCTACAGTGTAGCTGGTTTTAACTACTGACTTGTGGTGTTATTTGTAAGCCGCTTTGTATAAAAGCATCTCCTAAATGACTAAATGTAATGTAAATGTAAATATTTGTTCATAATCATAGTCATAAATTGTTATAACAATTTGATATAAGGCTTTATAACACAAAGTGACATAATGCATTATGATATAAACTTATTTCCACTTTTGCCATTCTTACTTAAAACAAGATGATTACACTTAATGTCTGTAAAGAGCATTTATAAGCCATAAGTCATTATGTATTACTATGGATACAGTCTTTTTCAAGAAGGTAATAAATGACTACACTTTACATAAGTGTAAAGAGAGCATATAAGCTATTATAAACAGTTATAAGCACTTATAAAGTTATTTTTAGAAAAACATTCACTAAACTGAAACGTTATAAGGATTTAGGTCAGTGGTCTCTAATAAGTCCATGAAAAGTTAAAATATATAATTTATAATGCATTATGCCACTCTGTGTTATGGCATGTTCTTATAACACCTTATGTGTGGCTACGTACATCTATAAACATAAACAAAAGCTTATAACAAGTATTATAATGCATTATGTATATGGAATAAAGCTTTATAGATGTGTTAATTTTCACACATTATGAATACCGGATTTAGGTGGAGTGTTAACAAAATGATTTAAAAACCTTCCAAGATCAAAACTTTTTTTAGTTGAGTTAGGATGCAGTATGATGCAAAAATTATTCACTTTGGTGGCCAGCTACAGACATCATTTCCCCCGCTTCCGATATTTTCAAAAAATAACCTGCTGCATGATACGAATGTGAAACGGTCAAAGGTGTGCATTACTGCCAATAATGTCATGGCTAGACAAACAGCTCAGCCAATAAGATTTAAGTACTCGTAATATAACAAGTATTTTGTAATAAATTTATTATTTTTTTAAAACATGTATAACATGAATAACATGTACACGTGTACACAATTCTAACTTGCATGGGAACTTACTTGCATACTTGCAGACATTGCATTCCCAAGACTTTTGTTCCGGTCTGTGTCAATGCTTGTTTTGCTAATCAGCTTCATAGTCTTTCACTCACTAATTGATTAATTTATTTATTTATTCATTATCTTCCTATTAATCTTCTACTAGGGTCGTCGAGGGGGGGTCCCCATACCTATTGAGGTGAGATCGTTTCGGGCGCAGGAAATATACACCCAGGCAGGGCACTACACACACTACTTTACACAGACACACACAAAAACACACTATATGGGGCAATTTATAGCATTCAATTTACCTTAAATCCATGTTTTTGGACTGTGGAAGAAAACAAACGATTTCCCAGAGGAAATCCACGCGGACACAGAACAATTCGCTGTCCGAGCAGAGCTAAGAATATTTACAAAGATTCTTCCCACCCCCATCATTATAGACTGTTCTTGCTACTGGTCTCTGGTAAGAGGCTCCGGAATCTCCAATGCAAAACAACCAGGTTCAAAAACAGCCATAAGAATGCCATAAGAATGCTGAACCCAAAATAAAATGCTGCTCCTTTCTTTTTAATCGCCTCAGTGCAATACACTTTACATTGTGCAATATATGGTAAATACTTGCGACTGTACATATTTAGAAACATAAAATTATTTGTCACTGTTTAAACAACATTGCCCATGTAGTAAAACACTATCCTTTTACAATTATGTAGAGCCATATTAATGCAATCTTAAGCAAAATCTTATGCGCACTGTAAATTTTAATGACAGTAAAGTCTGTCTAAATCTAAGGTTAAATATCTAACTATGGTTAAATATCTAACTTGATGAATATGATCAGATTGTATTTGAAGGTTTTGTCCTACTTTAGGTTTTTACAGCTCTTTAGGAACATCAATCTTTTTCATATTTTAATCCTGATTGCTTAGAAATTTTCCATTTGCCTTAAGTACGTTTTAAACATCATACCCAAGGAGCAATGCTGGGAATCCAATCCAACACCTCTGAATGCTAGGAATCCAGGTTCGAAGCCCAATCTTGGTGGAGGTCTAATTTTCAGTAAGTCCAAAAACATGGATATAATGCTCTGAAAACAGAGCTAAAACACAGAGCTAAATACAAGCCACAAAACGAGGTGTGGGATTATGAACCAAAACTTTTGAAAAACAAGGGAAAGAATAAAAATGTTCCGCTTTATCCTATATTAGGGTCGCAGGGGGGGTGGGGGGGGTTCCCCATGCCTATCCAGGGGAGAACATTTCGGGCGCTGGTCAGATACACCCAGGACAGGGCGCCAATTTATCGCTGGGCACACACTCACAAACACACTTTACATGGGGAAATTTGGAGAACCCAATTGACTTGATCCATGTTTTTGGACTGTGGGAGGAACTCGGAGAACCCGGAGGAAACCCACGCAGACACGGGGAGAACATGGAAACCGAGATGTTCTCCCCTGGATGGGCATGTGGAACCCCACCGCGACCCTAATAGAGGATAAGCGGAAGATAATGAATGAATGAATGAATGAATCTCATTTTATTATCTTCCTCTTAATTCTATTCTAGGGACTAGGATTAGGTGGTTGGGGGAGGGGGGTTAGTTTAGCCTATTGGTTTAAGTCTTCCAATTTGTTGCTCCTTGAGAAATGAATTGCTCAACCTGCTGTACTGCCATGTTCTAGAAAAAGTTATTCCTAGATAAAATTCATAAAACTTGCAGGCAAATTGTTACGAAAAAAGTAGCGCATTATGACCACTAGGTGCCGCTAAATCCCATACAATTTACTTTCACTATTTTTTTGTCCTGCCTTCAGGAGCACTCCCACACAGAATAAAAAGCTGGGGCACATTTCTTTTGTAAATTTCATGTAAAATTTTTATTTTATTTCTACCCTTTTCTTTATTTCTAAGTTTTTTCTTTTGTGAAAAATTTTTTTTTATATGTTATGTAACTCAATTTTGCAGATGATTTGTGAATTACAGTTTCAGCCAAGCAACCCTGGAGCAGATTGTAGAGTGTGGGCAAGAGTAGATTTATGAGTAATAACTTGCATAATGAGTGCACATAAACTAATAATGTTTAGCTGCATATCTCATAGCAAGTTTACTGTTGAAAAGTTACAAAATACAAAATCTTTGCAAAGTACAATTCAAATAAATAAAGAATTTATCAGCACAGTCATAATTGTAAAAGTACAGTTTCAATAGTGTTACGGTCAGCTGATCGGGCGGGGTGGATTCGCTACTCGGAGACGATTCAGACTGAGAACGGAGATGAGAATCAAACCAGGTTTATTACCAGACACACAGCGTAAACAGTACTTAGGGAGCAACAACACAATAGAGGCAACACGAGGAAGTGCGTAATGACGTGGAGACGCGGTGTATGACTTGGCCTGACATCAGCCATCGTCGAGTCCCAATCTGGAGTAACTGGGGTGAAGGGAGCTTGCGTGGTAGTGACGACAGGCGATGAACTGCACACACAAAACACAGAACAAACGAGATGTGGTGCACACAGGGCGAGGAAAAAACAAGGCGAGGTGAGACAGTGACGGGAGCTAGTGTAGTCGGGCATAGCACAGGCTTGGCACAAGACTAACTGGCCAGGAAGGAAGGGCGTGCAGGGCTTAAATAAGATTCAACCCAGGTGCGCATAATTACGGGGGTGTGAACAACCAGACCAACCCACACCACGTGACAATAACAAAACATGACATTACCCCCCCCCCTCAACGGGTGCCTCCCGGCGCCGTAAACGGCTTGTCCGGGAACCGTCGATGGAATTCGGCGATGAGGGAGGGCTCCAGGATAGCAGCCCGAGGCACCCAGGAGCGCTCCTCTGGGCCGTACCCCTTCCAGTCGACCAGGAACTGGACTCCTCTGCCACAACTTCAGGAGTCCAGTAGACGATGGACCGTGTAGGCCGGTTGGCCGTTGATGAGGCGTGGGGCTGGGGCGTGACGGGGGGTGGGGTTGAGCGGGAAGTGGACGACCGGCTTGACATGGGAGACGAGGTAGGTGGAGGCGGACAGCTACTAAATTAATGATCCTGGTGATGGGGAAGGGTCCAATGAATCAGGCGCTTAGTTTCCTTGACTCGGTTTTCAGCGGGATGTTCTTCGTGGACAGTCAGACCAGTTGCCCCACCTTGTAGTTAGGGGCCAGGCGGTGCCGACGGTTGGCCGAGAGGGAGGACGTGGCTTGGGCTTGGCGAAGCGCAATGAGGGTGTTCTTCCATGTGCGCCGGCAGTGGTGAATATGCTGGCTGACCGATGGAACACTGATTTCTATTTGCTCCTCAGGGAATAGGGGGGGTTGGTAGCCCAGTGCTACCTCAAACAGGGATTTCCCAGTGGCAGAACTGCGCGCGGTGTTGATTGCATATTCCACCCATGCTAGATGGTCACTCCAGCGCTCTGGGTGCCGGGCAGATACGCAGCCCAGGGTGGTCTCCACCACCTGGTTAGTTCTTTCTGCCTGGCCGTTGGACTGGGGGTGGCCACCTGAGGACAGAGAAATGCTTGTCCCGAAGAAGCTATGGAAGGCTCTCCATACCTGGGAGATGAACTGGGGTCCCTGGTCCGAGACGATGTCCACGGGAATGCCAAAGACTCTGAAGACGTGCTCAAAACATAACTTGGTGGTTTCTAGAGCGGAGGGGAGCTTGGACAACGCTATTAGTCGTACAGACTTTGAGAACCGATCCACAATGGTTACAATGACTGAATTACCTCTGGAGTTCAGCAGACCCGTGACGAAATCCAGTGCGATGTGTGACCAGGGACGCCCAGGTATGGAAAGCGACTGGAGCAGTCCGGCGGGTGGCTGATGCGAGGCCTTGTTGCGGGCGCACACAGCACAGGCGGAGACGAACTGCCGAACGACAGCTGACAAGGAGGGCAACCAGAACCGACGCCTGACGATCTCCTTGGTGCGCGAGACCCCAGGATGGCAAGCCCAGCGGGATTCGTGGTGCCATTTGACGAAGGGGGGGTGGGCGGCAGTGGGCACAAAGGTCCGGTTAGGTGGACCCAGCCCCGGATCAGGATCCTTCGCCAGTTCCCGTTACACGACTCGACAAACCACCCAGGAGAATACTGCGACGAGACACTGGGGAGACAGGATAAGGTCATTCTCAGCAGTTACCTCCTTCTCCGAGAAGAGCCGTGAAAGAGTGTCTGGCTTAGCATTCTGGGTTCCAGGTTGACAGGACAAAGTGAAATTGAACCGACCAAAGAACAAGGCCCACCAAGCCTGACAGGAGTTCAGCCTCTTGGCCGACTGGATATAGGCCAAGTTCTTATGGTCGGTCCAAACCACAAACGGCTGCGCAGCCCCTTCCAGCCAGTGGTGCCACTCCTCCAGTGAGAGCTTGACGCCCAGCAGCTCACGGTTCCCCACGTCATAGTTCTTCTTGGCCGCCGAGAGTTTCCTAAAGAAGAAAGCACACGGATGAAGGCGACCCTCCTCCGACTTCTGGGAGAGGACAGCCCCAACTCCAGCACTCGACGCGTCGACTTGCACTATGAACTGCTTAGTGGGATCTGGCTGAATCAAAATGGGGGCAGGTCTTGAGGAAGTCCATGGCGCGCTGGACCTCCTGAGTCCAGCGGAAATTCTCCTTAGTGGAGATAAGAGATGTGAGTGGTGAGGTGATGCTGCTGTAATTATTTATGAAGTGCCGGTAGAAGTTTGCGAACCCCAGGAACCTTTGAAGCTCGGTCCTAGACGTGGGGGCATGCCAGTCGGCGATGTCTCGGATCTTCTCAGGGTTGGGTCGCACAGCCCCTGGAGATAGGATGAACCCCAGGAAGGACACCGATTCCTGATGAAAGCAGCATTTCTCTGCCTTAGCAAAAGTTCTGCAAGAGGCGGTTCAGGACAAGACGAATGTGTCGGATGTGTTCGCTTAAGGTCTTGGAGAAAATCAGGATGTCATAAAGGTAGACGAATACGAAATGATCCTGAAAGTCCCGCAACACATCATTCACCAGAGCCTGGAACACGGCCGGGGCGTTTTTAAGGCCGAAGGGGACCACGCGGTATTCATAGTGGCCGCTGGAAGTGTTGAACGCCATCTTCCATTCGTCCCCTTCCCTTATTCGGACCAGATGGTAGGCATTACGCAGGTCCAGCTTGGTGAGATGGATGCTCCCTGCAAAGACTCAAATACTGAGGATGTTAGCGGCAGAGGGTATTTGTAGGGGACTGTGATGGTGTTTAGTCCCCTATAGTCGATGCAGGGATGTAGGGAGCTGTCCTTCTTAGACACAAAGAAGAAACCGGCCCCTACGGGGGATGTCGAGGGCCGGATCAATCCTGTGGCGAGACACTCCGACACGTACTTTTCCATTGCCTACCTCTCTGAGCGTGACAATGGGTAGAGCCGGCTGGACGGAAGGGGAGCCCCTGGCAGGAGGTCGATGGCGCAAGTTCTGTGGGGTGGAACTTCCCCCAGGTCGTGGTACTCGCCGGGTACTGAGGATAGGTCGACGGGGGTAGGACTGCCCGGGACAGGTGTGTTGCAGGGGGCGGCTGCGGCAAGCAGGCAGGAGGAGTGACATGCGACCCCCCCACGTGAGGACCCATGCATTCACCCAGTCAATGTGGGGGTTGTGCTTGCGCAGCCAAGGGTGACCCAGAATGACCGGGGCTTCAGGGGAGTGGAAAACGAAAAAACAGATCCTTTCCTGGTGGTTTCCCTCCAATGTCAATCAGACGGGCGAGGTGCGGTGCGTGATGGGAGAGAGCCACCTGCCATCCAACGCCAACGTATGGAGAGGGCAAGCTATTGGGGAGATCTCAAAGCCGTGCAGGTTAGCAAAGTCAACGTCTATCAGATTCTCCTCTGCCCCAGAATCTAACAAAACGTCGACGGTGACCTGTCCAACCCACACCACGTGACAATAACAAAACATGACAAATAGAATAATAGAATTCAATAGAATAAAATAAAAATATTAATATTTTATATAGGCGGCACGGTGGCTTAGTGGTTAGCACGTTCGCCTCTCAGCGCTAGGGATTCCTGGTTCGAATCCCCATCTGGGTGGAGTTTCCATGTTCTCCCCGTGTCTGCGTGGGTTTCCTCCGGGTTCTCCGGTTTCCTCCCACAGTGCAAAAACATGGAACAAGTCAATTGAATTCTCAAAAAATTGCCCCATATAGAGTGTGTCTGTGTGAGTGAATGTGTGCCCAGCGATAGATTAGCGCCCTGTCCTGGGTGTATTTGCCCAGCGCCCGAGACATTCTCCCCTGGATGGGCATGGGGAACCCCACCGCGACCCTAATAGAGGATAAGCGGGAGATAATGAATGAATGAATGAATATTTTATATAATATAACACTTATTAACACTTATAAACATCTGTGCAAGAACTCACCTTCAAAATATTGCGAAATTACATCCTCTTTTGACCCACAAAGACGCCGAGAAACTTGTCCATGCCTTTGTTTCTTCAAGGCTACTGCAATAGCCTCTATATTGGGATTTCTGGCAAGGACATCCAGGCATTGCAATATATTCAAAACAGTGCCACCAGAATCTTAATGAGGGTTAGAAAATATGAAAACATTACCCCTATTCTGAAATCTTTGCTCTGGTTCCCTGTCTCATCTCGGATAGAATACAAAATTCTTCTGCTTACTTTCAAATGTATTACTGGTCAAGTCCCATCATACCTACAGGAACTTTTAACCCCCCAAACATCAATCCGCACCCTTAGATCAACAGGCAAGCATGCTCCTTCAGATGCCTCTTACTAGGCTTCGAACTATGGGGGGCTGAGCCTTTTGCTCTCCCGGTCCAGCTTAGGTCAGCGCAGAGCCTGGAAAAAAGCTTTGCTCAAGACTTTTCTTTTTAAAATAGCATATAATTGTTGATGCATTGATACATACATAATATTTATTGAGTTTGCCATTGTTTTGGCACTTTGAGATTTTAGTGCGCTACAAATAAAATCTGTTATTATTATTATTATTATTATTATTAATATAGGTCTAGTATTTTTTCATTCATTCATTCATTATCTTCCACTTTATCCTCTATTAGGGTCACGGTGGGGCTCCCCATGGCCATCCAGGGGAGAACATTTTGGGCGCAGGGCAGATAGACCCAGGACAGGGTGCCAATCCATCACTGGACACACACTTTCTCACACAGACACACTATATATGGGGCAATTTGGAGAATTCAATTGACTTGAACCCAGAGGAAACCCACGCGGACACAAGGGGAACATGGAAACTCCACCCAGATGGGGATTTGAACCGGGAATCCCTAGCGCTTAGAGGCGAACGTGCTAACCACTAAGCCACCGTGCCGCCTAGTATTTTTTTTTATTAATTAATTAATTAATTAATTAATCATTTTTTAGATAGTAGATGTGGCACAGTGATTATCATTTTAGCAAGAAGTTCCTAGCTTCTCACACGAGAAACACCAAGGGCCATTAGGTGTATTACTTCTAACCAGTCCTGCCAGCAAAATGCAACTTATGCAGTGAAAAACTGAAAAAAGTAAAGAGCACATTTATAGTACATGATTGATATTTGCTAAATCTGTCTAATTGGTCATTAGTATTCATTTTATAAACAATATGTTGCTAAAAGGGTGGCACTGTGGCTTATTGGTTTGCACGTTCTCCTCTCAGCACTGGGGAATCCAGGTTTGAATCCCAATCTGGGTGGAGTTTCCATGTTCTCCCTGTGTCTCGGTTTGTTTTCTCCTGGTTCTCTGGTTTCATCCCACAGTCTAAAAATATGGATTCAATTGAATCCATATTTAAAATGAAATGCTCTAATTGTATAGTGTGTGTCTGTGTGTGTATGTGTGTGTGTGTGTGTGTGTGTGTGTGTGTGTAGGTGTGTGTGTGTGTGTATGTATGGGTGAAACCCTACGTGACCCTAATAAAAGATTAAGAAGAAGAAAATAAAAAAAAACAATGAATAAATAAATAAATAAGTATATATACTGTGTATATATATATATATATATATATATATATATATATATATATATATATATATATATATATATATATATATATATATATATATTCATTCATTCATTCATTATCTCCCGCTTATCCTCTATTAGGGTCGCGGTGGGGTTCCCCATGCCCATCCAGGTGAGAACGTCTCGGGCACTGGGCAGATCCAATCTTTCGCTGGGCATATATATATATATATATATATATATATATATATATATATATATATATATATATATATATATATATATATACATATGTTATTGATTTTCATTTAAAATCTCAGCTCTCTCAGCTCATTTATTCGTCAGTCTGACAATTCATTTTTTCATCTGGTAATTTAAATTGAAGAAGTCCTGTTTAAATAACTTTTTATTTAATCGGGTAACTTACATTTGACTATAATTATTCTAATATAAATCAGATTTAATTTCTAATTCAGGTTTGATGAATTTACAGTATAGTTGGTTTTCTTCATAGCTTCTGACTTGTGGTGTTCTCATTTGTAAGTCGCTTTGGATAAAAGCGTCTGCTAAATGACTAAATGTAAATGTAAATGTAATGAAGTATTGTGATTCTTGTCAGAAATTCTTTAATTGTGGCTTAGTGTTTAGCATGTCCCCATCTCAGCATTCAGTTTCCTCCCACAGTCCAACAGATCATGTATTTAAGGTGAATTGGCTACTTCAAATTGCCCCTATCTAAATTGCCCCTATACAGTCTGAGTGTATGTGTGTCTGTGTAAATTAGTGTGTCCAGCCATAAATTGGCACCCTGTCCTGGGTGTATCTGCCAAGCGTCCGAAAAGTTCTCCCCTGGATGGGCATAGGAGATGAAACGGACGATTATAAAATTATATTAAATGGGATGAAAATCCTGTTTTAGTTAAATTATGCTACATAACGGATAATAACGGAAATAATTTGTTATTATATTAAGTAATACATACTTCCGTTCGCTAGGCGGCAGTATTAAAACAAATCGCATTTCATGAAGAAAAAGGAGAAGAAGAAGAGGGTTTCCGAGATGCGTTGTGCTTTATGCTATTTTGTGGCTGTACCTGTTTTTTAGTAAATAACCATATAAAGTAAATCGATTTTGCGCTATTTATGTAAGTATTCTTTACGTTATGTATTATTTTTTAAAATAACAATATCGCTCGAAACGTTCGCCTCTCAGCGCTGGGGATTCCCGGTTCGTCAGACTTTTTTTTCGTTATTTCCGGCGGACTTTCATTAATGAGAGCTATTTACATTAAACATACTTGTAACTAGTTATAGTTGAATATAGTTTTAGAGTTTGATAAGAAACTACCGACGTGTACGGTATATTGGTTTAAAAATTTTGTTCGGTTTTGTAGCTTCAGTTCGCTGTGTTCCGTACACGCAGTATCTAGGCGTTAGAGACACTCGGTATTTATAAAGTATTTAATTCATTAATTCATTATGTTCCGCTTTATCCTCTACTAGAGTCGTGGGGGTGGTTTCCCAACGTTTCGGGCGCTGTTAAGATACACCCAGGACAGGGCGCCAATCTACTCAACCAGACACACACTATATCGGGCAATTTAGAGCATTTAATTTTATCTTGAATCCATGCTTTTTGACCGTGTGAGGAAACCAGAGAAACCGGAGGAAACCCAGGCGAACACGGGGAGAACATGAAAACTCCACCCAGATTGGGAATCGAACCTGGGTCCCCAGCGCAGAGAGGCGAATATGCTAACAGTGCAGTGCTGATTGTACAGTCCTACTGCATCAGGAATGAAGACATCCCTCTCTATATCGCAAATCACTTTTTGAGAGTTTTTAAAACAAAGATCTAATTGTTTAATTATCTCATTTTAAATATGGGGAA
>JAFMOD010001841.1:213795-230088 GCA_019802435.1 Corydoras maculifer
ACTGTGTCTGCATGGGCTTTCCCTGGGTTCTCCAATTTCCTCTCACAGTCTAAAAACATGGATTCAAGGATAAAGAAAATGCTCTAAATTGCCCCATATAGTGTGTGTTTGTGTGCGTGAGTGTACCCAGTGATAGATTAGCGCCCTATCCTGGGTTTATCTGCCAAGTGCCTGAAACATTCTCCCCTGGACAGGAATGGGGAACCCTGTTATATTCTGGGATTAAGTGGAAGTTAATATATATATATATATATATATACATACATACATACATACTTTTAACTTAAATAAGACATTCTTTTGCCTAAGTCCCCAGAACTGATCTAGAGTATCATGCACTTTCATAGAAAATTACAGTTACAACTATATCAGCAAAAAATAAAAAATAAAAATTGGACTTCAATGCAAATGGTTCATTCAGTCCAATTGTCAGGGATGTATACAATCACATACTCAGCTATGTATTTTGAATGATACTGTTTTTTTTTTTATTTGTAGAAATTGTTTAAGAGTAGGACCTTTTGTTGCAGCATAACTGCAAAGTCCATAATGACACGGCTGAACGAGCCTGGTGTGGAAAAGCTTGACTGACTGAAAACCATGATCTCAACAACATCAAGCAGCTTTGAGATAAACTAGCAGTCAACTTGGTTGTAAAATTTAGTTGTGTATTTTCCTATAATAACAGATATACAGTATAATGTACTTAACGTTCCCCATGTCCATCCAGAAGAGAATTCTGAACACTGTGCAGGACAGGGCGTCAATCTATCGCTGGGCACACTCACTCCTACAGAAACACACACACTAACAAAGTATATATTGGGCAGTTTAGAGCATTAAATTTTACCTAGAATCCATGTTATTGGACTGTGGGGGGGAACCAGAGAACCCGAACTCCACCCAGACTGGGATTCTAAACTGGATCCCCATCGCTGAGAGACGAACATGCTAAACATTAAGTCACCATGCCACTTAAACTTATACTAGGGATTAGGGTGGGCCGGAGGGTTTTCCATGCCCATCCAAAGGAGAACATTTTGGGTACTGGGCAGCTTCACCCTTGACAGGGTGACAATCCATCGCACACACTTACTTACTTACATAGACATACTATTAATTACAATTTAGAGCAGCAAATTTACCCTGAATTCATATTTTTGGAGTGTGGGAGAACACCAGAGAGTGAGGAAAAAACCCACAAACATACAGGGAGAACATAGAAGTGGCGCTGACCACTGAGCCACTATGCCACACTAGAAATCAACATACATTTACATTTAGTCATTTGGCAGATGCTTTTATCCAAAGTTACTTACTAATAAGAAAACAAAACAAGTCAGAAGTTAAGAAGAAATCAGCTACACTGTTGTATAATCAAACCTGATCATTATCAGATCTGACTTTTTTATTTATTTAAACGTGTTTTGTCGGCAATAAGGCCTGTTTGATGGGGTTACACAGGTGTTTGTGAAAAAAATATGTTTTGAATTGTTTCTTAAAAAATGTTAAGTGACTCAGCCTTACGGACAACGTTGGAAAGATCTTTTAACCATTTAGCAGTGGTGAATGATACAGAGTGAGAGTTAGCACCACGGTGAGGCTGAATCACCAGGTAGAAGCGAAGTGAATGACAATATATTTTCGAATATTAAAAGTAAAAAGGGGCAGATCCAGAAATTGTCCTGTAGGTCAGAGTCAGTGCTTTGTACTGAATGGGAGCAGCTGAAGGGAGCAAATGGAGGGAGATGAGTAGAGGAGTGACATGAGTTCACTTGAGTTGGTTGAACACAAGTTGGGCGGGAAAGTTTTAAATCAGTTGTAGAGGCCTGATTGTACATGCTGGAAGATCGTCAAGCAATGCATTGCCATAATTGAGCTGGGATAGGATGAGGGCTTGGACTAACAGCTGAGTAGCATGTTCAGTCAAGAAAGGTCTGATGTTTCTGATATTGTACAGAAGGAATGTGCAGGAACGGGCAATTTTAGTGACCTGATCAGATAGTTTAAGATGTAAGTATGAGTATGAAATTATGAAACCTAGGATCCAGACCAGTCTGTTGGAGAAGTTGTGGAAGCATCAATTTGAAGGGTCAGGTAATGATAAATTGAGGGTTTAGGTGGGATTATGAGAAGCTGTTTTGGCCAATTATATTTTGAGATAACGGGCCTTCATCCAAACAGATATGTCAGAGAGGTCGGCGGATATCTGATTTAAGTTAGTGGTGTCTTCAGCAGCAATTCTCAAAGTGGTAAGAAAAACAGTGGTAAGAAAAACCATGTGCCTGAATGATGGTGCCCAGCTATGTCATTTACAGTGAAAAGAGGAGAGAACCAACTTTGAGGACTCTGAGGAGCTCCAGTGAGTATTTGGTGTCTTGCTTTTATTGATTATGTTTTAGATAATTAAACTGAAGCGTGAATATCTGAACTGAAAAGTCGGTTTATCTTACTCTCTCATGCTGATGAAGCTCCCATTCCCATCCCTCTGCACAGGCACATGGATGATTAACACAGAAAAGCTCCAGATGAGCCCCATTACCTGATCTGCTTCTCTCTGACTCAGCTTTTTATTTACAAATCCACACTTAATCGCAGCCTTACTGCCATAGGGCCTGTTGCAGCAGGATTGTTACTTAGTGAATAAAGTGAGATTCATTAGGACAAAGGCTTTTAGTGTCACTCACAGACAAACTTAGACAAATGTATTAGAGAGCGGCTTCCTAGAGAAATAAAAGCTGTTAAAACTGCAAAAAGGGAAACTATATTAGTTTGGCAGGTCATGAAAGCCTCTGTATGTAGGTGAAGCATTTAGTGTGTAGGTCCATATAGTTTACATAATTATTAAAATGTCAGGGATGGTTAATGTGATGTGTGTGGTGCTTTCTGATTTACACTCTGTCAGTCACATGATGAAATGTGAACTACAAAAAATGGGATTGTCAAAAAAGTTAAACTGCAGTTGAGGGATAATGGAGCAGAGAAGGGAGGTGATAAACCTGCCTTTCTCCGTGTTACTCTAATCCAGCCCTTGCGTCACTACATAGATAAACCTTCAAACAGCAAGAGAAACAGAGTGGAGGTGAAGCTATCGGCGCCCTCACTCCCTCTTCACAGAGCTAACATAATTACACACAGTATGGCTGATGATGCAGTGACTCGGCTGCCGTCAGTTGCCAGGACTGAATCCTGTAATCCTAAATGCACACAATCCTGGAGGGGTAAGTGAAGAAGAATGTGATGCATGGCTGCGGGTGTTTGAAACAGACAGAGATGTTTGAACTGTCTTCTTTTCTGAGTTGGTATTCACAGGATATTTTCTAACAGACTGATAGCACTCTTAAAACGTACCAAATATTAAAAACAAAGTTATCAAAAGAAAGCAATAAAGAAAGGGTTCTTTAAAATAATATGCACAGAATCCTAAAAGTTTTCTGGCCTTAATGCCAAAAAAATGTGATGATTATAATTTTTAGCTTATTGTTAAAAAGACAATTTTTTAAGCGAGATAATAATGCTGCTCTAATATAGGCTAATTAAATACAAATATGGTGGTCTGACAGATGGGAGGCAGGATTGAAGAGTTGCTCACTGCTTTTGTTATACTGGTTTTCACTAGTTCCTTTCAAAGACTCCTTTTGAAAACAAGCCTTGTAGTGGCATTGAATACATAAAACTAATTATTTGAATTTAGCCACTTAAAGAAAAAATTATTAGAAATGTGTATTACATGTAATTGTACATAAATGTAAATAAATAAACTATATACAAAAATAAACTGTGCAGATGGGATAACAACAATTTTTTTCTCTACAAGTGTATGTATGTTAGACAGAATAAAATGATTTTGGGTATAAAATTAAAACATAATCTTCCTAGTTCACAGTGATTCCTAAGCCTAAAATAACCTACAATAGTTTGACAGCAGCATTAGATACTGGCTTGTGAATGGGAGGCAGAGCCGAGGAGGCAATCACCTGTCCTAGGTTCTGTTAATAACCTGTGTTTGAGATTTACAAGGAATAAGGAGAAGAGAGAATAGACGTGTTAGTGAAAGAGTGTTACACTCACCTACCAAGAGGTTAAAGCGGCTGAGCATAGGAAGCGCAGAGCCGTCACGCTCTAACGCGCTGAAGGGAGCCAGGCACGCAGGTAGCAGGGAAACGGAATTTATTAACACCACAAAACACAGGTACCGGGCGAGTGAACATAAGGTTAAATACGAAGTGCACGGAGGACAGGGAACGAAGGAAATAAATACAAACGAAATCCGACCACGTGCACAACACAACCAAACAACAGAAAGAGATAAATAATTAAACTAAATACCGTCAATGAACGTAAATTAACAGACGTAGAACAGGTGCCCTAGGCACCTGTTACAAAGAGACGGCAACAGATAAAAATGGGATGTGTCATTTTTAGTGCAGACCGTTTCATCAGCTAGTGATCATGTCGATCGATTAATAAAGCACATTCCTGTGTCTGACAAACCCTGTCTCTGATTCTCAGTGACCCAGTCTGTGACTAATACATTCAAGTAAATGTTCTATTAAAATAGATTTTTGGATACTTTGAAAATAGGGATTAAATATAGCATTCTTTATCATTTTTTAATTATTTAACATTTTTCTTATTATTATTGTTTATTTATAATAATAGAATAATCATCATTACTTATGTACATCAGCCCTTAGCCAAAGTAATCTTTAAACTATGGCGTCATTATGGCGTGATGTAAAAAATACAAATATAAATGTTAAATCATAGACAAATCTTTAATAAACTATGACATTTTACAATATTTATAATAAAAATATCATTCATTCATTCATTATCTCCCGCTTATCCTCTATTAGGGTCACGGTGGGGTTCCCCATGCCCATCCAGGGGAGAACGTCTCGGGCGCTGGGCAGATAGACCCAGGACAGGGTGCCAATCTATCGCTAGGCATATACTCACTCACACATACACACTCTATATGGGGCAATTTGGAGAAATCAATTGACTTGATCCATGTTTTTGGACTGTGGGAGGAAACCGGAGAACCAGAAGGAAACCCACGCAGACACGGGGAGAACATGGAAACTCCACCCAAATGGGGATTCGAACCGGGAATACCTAGCGCTGAGAGGCGAACGTGCTAACCACTAAGCCACCGTGCCACCCTTTTTAGTTATTATTATTACTATTATTATTATTATTATTATTATTATTATTATTATCATTTGTGATTTGTGAATAATCAGTGGAAGCAGGAAATCAGGTAATGGAACTTGGCTTGTCTGTTTGTCTGTTTGGGGAATTAAGAGGGGATATATTTACTGTGGGCGGCACAGTGGCTTAGTGGTTGGCACGTTCGCCTCTCAGCACTAGGGATTCCCGTTTCGAATCCCCATCTGGGTGGAGTTTCCATGTTCTCCGCATGGGTTTCCTCTGGGTTATCCGGTTTCCTCCCACAGTCCAAAAACATGGATGAAGTCAATTGAGTTCTCCAAATTGCCCCAGGTAGAGTGTGTTTGTGTACGTCTCTGTGTGAGTTTGTGCCCAGTGATAGATTGGCGCCCTGTCCTGGGTGTATCTGCCCAGCCCCCGAAACGTTCTCTCCTGGACCCCCCGCGACCCTAAAAAAAGATAAAGTGGAAGATAATGAATGAATAATGATATATTTACTGTCATTTACTACATTTACCTTTAATTGTATCATATAATTTAAGGATAAAATTTGTCAGGTGTTTTTAGTCAATTAGATCATTATTGAGTGGGCAACATGTTTTTTTTTTTAAATATCAAAATCTAATCTTTATAACACATGTTCAAGTTCAAGTAATATATTTGATGGGCTCTTTTTACAATAGTATATTTTCACAAAGCAGGTTCACAAAGGCTTGAGTGTAGTTTCTTAAAGATCACATGGATAAGCCAAATAGTTGTTTTGTAAATAAATATGAGCAAAATAGATCTCTTTGACTTGAATGAAAATGGACAAAAGCTTTACATTATACTGTTTAAATTTCTGTTTAAATTATTGTGTAATTAGTCGCACTGCACCGTTGAAGTCAGACCGCACCAAGCTGAAATTCCAGAAAATTTCATGTAAAATTCCAATTGGTTTATTGCATATGACGCCCAAAACATACCCATGAATCACATTGTCACATTGATAAGCCCAAAAGCAAACTGCCGATTGTGTGGTTAACAGCTTGCAAAAATCAAACCCCTTATGCTACTTCTTGGTGGTTGGAAATAGTATACAAACTATCATAAGATCATAAGATAGACCTTTATTTGTCCCACAATGGGGAAATTTACAATATAGTAAGTAGTATAAAGTGTGTATATGTGTGTTTGTATGGTCTAATTGTTTGTAAAGTGTAACTTATTGGAAAGTTTGTTATAATAGAATGTTATTTGGGCAAAAAAAAGTGATAATATACTTATGAACATTTGAATCTTTTTTGATTAAACACTTCTAGAGACATTTTGGTATGACCAATTTTTCAAGGAGACCAATAATATATATTTATATATACAGTATATTGCACGAGCTTTAGCAACATCACTGAAGTAAACTCTTTTGCACTCTTCATACTTAGCTCTTCTCTGCACACAATCATCTCAGTCTAATCATCTAATCTCCTTAACCTTGTCCCCAATTTATTTAAAAAGAGAAGAGAACCAAAAATGTTTTTGCATTAAAGGTTAAAGGAAATGAAAAGGCCTTATAGGCAGCATAAGAAAACCAGCAGAGAACATATTTCTCTTTGTTTACCTTTTCAGTCACATGAAAACTTTATTTGCTCAGATAGATTTAAGGAGGAACAGCACGGATAACCATCTTTTTCATGTTCAGTTCACATTTTCCACCAGTCTGTCAGATGTAGATCTCCAGTGTAGATCTGCAGTCGATGCTTACAGAGTCAAGTTTCACTGAGCCAAGGTGGATTATACAGATAACACAGATCACAATCCGGATATTTCTGATCGCATAGAGGAAAACTTAACAATTGGTGACGAAAATGTCAGTTTTATGATCTTGTTACTGTGGACATTTTCGTTCTATCAAAAAAGACCCAGAGCTAGGTGACCTTGGCAGAAAGGCGGTGCTGCCTTTTGTTGAAGTAGTTCCCCAAGGGTGAATAAATTTGCAGCTCTTTGTGTCATTCATTAATCCTTTAACACTAAATTTATTACGGCAATGTGTGTTTGACTCCAGAAGGAAATTAATAGCTCTTTTTCTGATAAAGTCAAAATATATGTAACAGTGCATACCAGTGGCGGGCTAAGCATTTCACAGCTAGGCCTTCAGTAATGGTCCATCTGAATCAATCCAGCTGTAAATAACTATTTTATGGCAATGAAAACATCTTGTTATGCAGCAATGCAGTATAAAGAGCCTTTGCATCGTAGAAAGATAACTTGTGATATATATAAAAGAATCCTAAAACCACGTAAAATTGTAATATTACTTAAATATAATACTGAAAATAACACTCACTTCCTTTTTTATTTCCAATTACTTTCATTTAGAGGTCCTTTTCTATTGCCATCATGGGTAATTCTCTATAAAGTTGAATCGTATTTCTTGCATCAGTTTTATTGATTCAATCATTTATTATATCCCTCTTAATCCTCTACTAGGGTTGCGGGGAGAATGTTTCAGGCACTGGGCAGATACACCCAGAACAGGGTGCTTACTCACACACATAAATACACACAAATACACTCTAAATAGGGCAATTTAGAGCATTTAATTTTCCCTCTTAATCCTCTACTAGGGTTGCGGGGAGAATGTTACAGGCACTGGGCAGATACACCCAGAACAGGGTGCTTACTCACACACATAAATACACACAAATACACTCTAAATAGGGCAATTTAGAGCATTTAATTTACCTCGAATCCATGTTTTTTGGAATGTGGGTAAAGACCTCGAGGAAACACATGGTCACGGGGATTCAGGGAAGTTTCAGATTCCTTTAAGAAGCTCATTAGCAATATTACTAGAATTGCATTTTTTCACTTCGCAACATTTCGAAGCTAAGAAATATTCTTTCCTTCCAAGATGCAGAGAAACTAGTTCATGCTTTTATTACCTCGAGGTTAGATTATTGTAATTCACTTCTGACAGGATGTTCTAATAAATCTTTACATAAACTACAACTTGTGCAAAATGCTGCGGGTAGAGTTTTAACTAGAACCAGAAAGTTTGATCACATCAGTCCTGTGTTAT
The DNA here is from genome assembly GCA_019802435.1 of Corydoras maculifer. Taxonomy (NCBI): domain Eukaryota; kingdom Metazoa; phylum Chordata; class Actinopteri; order Siluriformes; family Callichthyidae; genus Corydoras; species Corydoras maculifer. The sequence goes on from JAFMOD010001841.1 coordinate 222,029, forward strand.
AAAACTTACACTGGCTACCAGTTACCTTTTGTATTGAGTACAAATATCTTATTGATAACATATTAAATTTTACATAATCAGGCTCCACAGTATCTCACTGAGCTGATTCAATCGTATAAACCAAGCTCAGATCTCAAGGTGCTGGTTTGCTTTTAGCTCCTAGAATAAATAAAATTACAGCTCCCAAAAGTCTAAAAAGACAGTAAAGCTGCTTTGTGACAATGTACTCTTGTAAGCGGTCTATAAATAAATTACTTGAACTTTTACTTGAAGGCTCTGATGGCCCACCACTGTTTTATACATACTTTTTTCTTAATTACATAAATTTAAAGCAACATTGTTCTATTACATGCTAATTATTAGTCATTTGTCAAAAGTCTCCTTTATGTATTTAAGTGTCACAAAGGTCTAAAGGTTAGCCCACTATCATAAAATGTCTCAGCTTAAGTTTTACCTACTGCCTCTGTCTGGTTTACAGACAGACTTGGATGCCAGTCTCCTCCCGAGATCAAAAGGGTCAACACCGAGGTCTATGGAAAAGCATAAGCCTGTTTGTTTTCTCATTTTATCTGATGGAACCATGCTCTAAATCTGTGAAAAGAATAGTTTGTGTTGTATGTGTAAGGTTTACAGCTCATTGCAACTGCAGTGCTTATTGTATTATATAGTATGAAGAGCAGCTGTGGAAATGTAAAACATTTACTGAGCGGTAAGGTAATCTTATCATATCTAATCTGTTTTCTACTTAAGCCTATACTAGGGACCAGGGGTGTTTTTAGGGTTTAGAAATATCAGGGGCTTTAGCCCAGATCCCTTATTCCCTCTCTGTCCTCTTTAAAAAAAATGCTTCCTGTAAGGTACGTGGTGGCTTCTTTGTAATGCTATATTGAAAGTTTAATATGCCTGGTAAACCGGATTCATTATGTAGGAGATTTGTTGGGAAAACTGGGTTGCATCTCTCTTTGATCATGCCGGTAGCCGTTAGCCACTAGCATCGGTACAACTCCTGTAGGGGATTTGGTCATTCTCTATATCAGTTTTCCTGTTAACTGTAATACGCATGTACAGGTATGTTTTATTTAGCGATCTAAATACAGGGTTTTCCAAAATTAAAACTCTCTTGATGCTTGAATCTGATGGAATGTTTTCTTGGAGGTATTTTCCCGGCTGCTAACTGCAAATTGGTCCTAGGTGACAGGCCAGACAAAGAATGGTCCACTAAAAACCCCTATGAAACCAAACACCAGGAATACGTGTACCCTGCCCGATTTAGGGTTATCGGGGCCCCACCCTTGGAGCCAGGCCCGGGGATGGGGTTCGTTAGCGAGCGTCTGGTGGTCAGGCACTTTCCCATGGCGCCCGGCCGGGCCCAGCCCGAAGGAGTTACACGGGTTCCCCTCAAATGGGCTCACCACCTGGGGGGGGGGGGGGGGTAGTAATAGGGGCTCGGTGCAGTGTGAGCCTGAGCTTGTGCGGGATATAGTCGGGCTCAGGTTCTGGGTCCAATCTCCTTGAGAGGGGCTGGACTCTGTTCTTTTCTGGAGTTGCCCATGGCGAGAGGCGTTGGGCAGGTGTGGGCTTTCTCGTGGCCCCCCGGCTTGAAGCGTGCATGTTGGGGTTTTCTCCTGTGGTTGTCTGCGCTTATGCGCCGAATGGCAGTTTAGAGTACCCAACCTTCTTGGAGTCTGTGGGGGGGGGGGGGGTACTAGAAAATGCTCCCCCTGGAGACTCTGTAGTCCTTCTGGGGGACTTCAATGCTCACGTGGGCAATGACAGTGAGACCTGGAGAGGTGTTTGGGAGGAACGGCCCCTCTGATCTGAACCCAAGTGGTGTTCATTTGTTGGACTTCTGTGCAAATCACGGTTTGTCCATCTCGAACACCATGTTCAAGCACAAGGGTGTCTATAAGTGCACATGGCGCCAGGATGCCCTAGGCCGCAGTTCAATGATCGACTTTGTAGTTGTGTCATTGTACTTGCGGCCATGTGTCTTGGACACTCGGGTGAAGAGAGGAGCTGAGCTGTCAACTGATTACCACCTGGTGGTGAGTTGGATCAGATGGCGGGGGAAGATGCCGGTCAGACCAGGCAGACATAAATGTATAGTGAGGGTTTGCTGGAAACATCTGGCAGAAAAACCCGTCAGACAGATGTTCAACTCTCACTTCCGTCAGAGCTTCAACCTCATTCCGAGGGAGGTGGGGGACATTGAGCCTGAATGGGCCATGTTCCGTTCCTCCGTTGTTGAGGCGGCGGACAGGAGCTGTGGTCGAAAGGTAGTTGGTGCCTGTCGTGGCGGTAACCCTCAAACACGGTGGTGGTCACCTCGTGTAAGGGATGCCGTCAAGTTGAAGAAAGAGTCCTATCAGGCATGATTGGCTTGTGGGACTCCAGAGGCAGCTGACCGGTACCGACAGGCCAAGCGATTTGCGGCTTCATGTGTCACTGTGGCAAAAACCCGGGTGTGGGAGGAGTTCGGTGAGACCTTGGAAAGTGACTTTCGGTCGGCTCCTAGAAGATTCTGGCAAACTGTCAGGCGACTCAGGAGGGAAAAGCAGTGTGCCATCAACACAGTATATAGTGGAGGGGGTGCACTGTTGACTTCGACTGGGGACGTCATTAGGCGGTGGAAGGAATACTTCAAGGACCTTCTCAATCCCACCAATATGCCCTCTGGAGAGGAGGCAGAGTCAGAGGACCAGGAAGGAGGCTTGTCCATCACTGTGGCTGAAGTCGCTAAGGTAGTCAGAGGGCTCCTTGGTGGCAGGGCTTCTGGGGTGGATGAGATCCGCTCGGAGTTCCTCAAAGCTCTGGATGTTGTGGGGCAGTCTTGGCTGACGCGCCTCTTCAGCATTGCATGGTCATCGTCGGCAGTGCCTCTGGACTGGCAGACGGGGGTGGTGGTGCCTCTTTTTAAAAAGGGGGACCGGAGGGTGTGTTCCAATTAGCCTCCCCGGCAAAGTCTATGCAGGGGTACTGGAGAAGAGAGTCCGACTAATAGTCGAACCTCGGATCCAGGAGGAGCAGTGTGGTTTTCGTTCCAGTAATGGAACACTGGACCAGCTCTTCACTCTCTCCAGGAGAGAGGGTTCATGGAAGTTTGCCCACCAGTCTACATGTGCTTTGTAGATCTGGAGAAGGCTTTCGACTGTGTCCCTCGGGGTATTTTGTGGGAGGTGCTTCGTGAGTATGGGGTACATGGCTCCTTACTACAGGCCATTCAGTCCCTGTATTTGCGAAGCAGGGGCTTGGTTCGCATGGCCGGCAGTAAGTCGGACTTGTTTCCAGTGAGGGTTGGACTCCATCAGGGCTGTCCTTTGTCACCGGTTCTGTTCATAATTTATATGGACAGAATTTCTAGGCACAGCCAGGGGAGGGAGGGTGTCCGGTTTGGTGATCTGAGGATCACGTCGCTGCTGTTTGCAGATGATGTGGTCCTGTTAGCATCATCAGTTTGCGAACTTAAGCTCTTACTGGATCGGTTTGCAGCCGAGTGTGAAGCGGCCGGAATGAAAATCAGCACCTCCAAATCTGAGGCCATGGTTCTCAGTCGGAAAAGGGTAGAGAGTCCTCTCTGGGTCAGGGATTAGAGCTTTCCTCAAGTGGAGGAGTTTATGTATCACGGGGTCTTGGTTCACGAGTGGTGGTAAGATGGAGCGTGAGATTGACAGACGGATCAACGCGGGGTCAGCAGTGATGCGGACCCTATACTGGTCTGTTGTGGTAAAGAAGGCGCTGAGCCACAGTGGTTCGGACATCTGGTAAGGATGCCTCCTGGGCGCCTTCCTAGGGAGGTGTTCCAGGCAAGTCCAGCTGGAAGGAGACCCCGGGGAAGACCCAGGACACGCTATAGGGATTATATCTCTCAGCTGGTCTGGGAACGCCTCGGGGTTCCCCCAGTCGAACAGTCGTACTTCGGTTGCTGCCCCCGCGACCCGAACCCCGGACAAGTGGAAGATAATAGATGGATGGATGGATGGATCAATCATTAAGTCTTATGTCATCATTTAACTTAACTTGTTTTATTTCATTCCTTAAACATTTTCGACAAAAATTTTTATCTTAAAAGACTTGGTTACAAGTACATTGGGAAAAAAAACAGCTATACGCCTGCCAGCATGTCTTGTTCAGGAATGTTCAGGAAATGCAGAATCTTTACAGTAGGGCATGTCAGTGTGATGAAACAGCTCAGAACCAGATAGTAATAGAAGTGCACAAGACAGGTTCAGTGATCGCAGAGTAGAACTGCCTCAATAATTCTTGTGGTGAACCGTGTTACCTCAGCTAACACAGGAAATACATCTTCTGTTGGGCCTTTTTGAGGATGGAGCTGATGTTGAGGACCTGAAATGGGAGCTCATCTTCAGCTCCATCTTCAAAAAGGCCCAACAGAGAAAATCATCGTGGACCCCTCACACCCTGGACACAATTTATTTCAGATCCTTACCTTTGGCAGATGATAAAAAAAATTCTGATTCTTATCATGTAATTAATAGGTGTCATTGCTGGTGGTTAAACTGAACATGATTAATTGAGTAAGTAGGTGCATTGGGCAAAAAAAAGGAGCTCTGTGTGGAGTCTGTATGTCCTCCCTTTGCCTCCATGCACACCCACTTAATCAATTTATCAGTTTAACCACTAGCAAGTGACACCCAAAACACACTCCTGAATCACGTTGTTACACGACACCCTAAATCAAGCTGCACAGTGCGTGGTTGATGGCTTGTTAAAGATTGCTAAAATAAAGCCCCTTAAAATGAAGTGCACGTGTGAGTACAGTACGGTCATTTGTAAAAAATGGACCCGGGACCCTGGCGAGGTGAAGCAAGAGAAATAACAAATATGTGTTGCGTACTGTAACTTTGTTACAGTACAAAGCAAGCCTAATATTTATTGTATAACTTAATACTTAAAATAAAAAAGGTCTTTTATTTATACAATCCAGGCAAATTAGGCCCAGTTTTACTTGGGCTGATAACTACAGATAAACTATAGAAAACTGGCATGCATCATCTACATTTTTGGTCATTATGTCCCCCCACCACTGACCACTTATGTTTAGGTCTTAACATTTTAACATTTCACATAATTTCTAAGCACCAGATGTCTTTATCAATATCTTAAAAAGAAACAATGATATTTGTATGGATAATTTCAACTCTTTAAATTAGCTGGGCTTCTTGGTTCACATTCTGTACATACGAAATGGATGTTGTATTTTTATAATTTTTTTGGCATGCATTGAAAAAAATTAGCTATTTTAATGTAGTGAACATTAAAAAAAGTTGGTTCAGTGGGTGTGGAAAGTGCAATGTCCCTAAAGGCATAATTAGGTGAGATTGGTGTGAAAGAACTTGACTGGTCTGTACAGAACCCTGACTTTTATTCCATACAACACTTGGAACTTAATAGCAAGCCAGGACCTCTCATCCAACATCAGTACTTGACCTCGCAAATCCTCCTCTGGATAAACAGAATGCTATAAGAAAAATATAGATAAAAGAATATTAAAAGTGGCCAGCAGAGTAACTTAGCGGTTAGCACATGTGCCTCAACGCACTGAAGATCAAAGCACTGTTTGAATCAATCTGGGTGAATTTTCCATGTTCTTCCTGTGTCCTGAGTTTCCTCCAGGTTCTCCATTTTTCTTCAACAAGCAGTGGTTCTTAAACTGTGGTCAATGTAGCACAACGAGGTAAGCCAGATAATGGTATGAATACACCATATGTCACAAACGGGTGCGCGCTGTCCGGAGAGAGCGGCACAGCGCGGTGCGGTGCAGGAAGCAAGCCAGACGACCAGGTAAGTGAACAAATAAGTTTATTAACACACTGTAGCGGGAACGCCGCTGAAGGCACGGCAGAACGTGCCGGGAGCAAACATACAACTCTATATCGGCAGGAAGGCGCCGCTGAGGGCACGGTGGGACGTGCCGGGAGAACAACCCAAATATATATCAGCGGGAAGGCGCCGCTGAAGGCACGGCGGAACGTGCCGAGATAAAACACACAAAAACTAAACACATCCGCAGACACCCGAAGTAACACTTAAGCTACGCTAATGCTGACCTGCCGGCTACGTGCTTAAGACACCGCCGGCAGGTCACATGTGATCAGATAGGACCCAATCCCCGTACAAGCGGATCGGGCCCTACCTACGGAAGCCCTACAAGGCCAAACCCGAAACACGGGTGACAGGGGGGAGTGGCCCAGCACTCCCAACCTGACATATCGCCCCCCCAAAACAACCGGGGGGCAAAGGCACCCGGGGAGAATGAAAAAAACAAAACAAAAGGGGGCCCAAGGAACGCGAGGCGGCCCCTAACGGGTGCGGGGACGACGTGACCGGGGGAGCGGAGGCGCCGTCAACCCGTGTGAGGGTGTGGGTGAAGAAACCCCTTGTGGTGCGAGGGGGACGAGACCCCTTGAAAATGCGGGGGCGCCGTGATCCCTTGTTAATGCGAGGGGGGTGAAACCCCTTGAGGATGCGGGGGCGCCGCAAACGCTTAGGAGCGCGAGGAGGACACGACCCCTTGTGTGTGCGGTGGCGTGGCTCCTCCACGTGAGGGCGGCGAGACCCTTTGTGAAGGCGGCGAGACCCCTTAAGGAAGCGGGGGCGCCAAGACCCCTTGTGGGTACGAGGAGGATGAGACCCCTTGAGGATGCGGGGGCACCGGAAACGCTTAGGAGCGCGAGGAGGACACGACCCCTTGTGTGTGCGGTGGCGTGGCTCCTCCATGTAAGGGCAGCGAGACCCTTTGTGAGGGCGGCGAGACCCTTTGTGAGGGCGGCGAGACCCCTTAAGAATGCGGGGGCGCCGAGACCCCTTGTGGGTACTAGAGGGCGACCCAACCCCCATGCGGACTCCGGTGCGGGAGAGCCGAACATGAATATAGGGACCCGAGGAACAGCGGGTCCGGAGACCGGAGAGACAACCGCGGGACTAGGGGCGACTGGAGTACACGCGACCGCAGGGGTGAACCGAGTGGACGCGGAGGTGACCCAAGTGGACGCGGAGGTGACCCAAGTGGACGCGGAGGTGACCCGAGTGGACACGGAGGTGACCCAGTTTTGGTCCATGAACCGGGCTTGAACAGGTCTAGAGTCCCGTATGGGTGGAACCGCACCCCAACACAAGACCCTTTGTGAGGGTGGCGAGACCCTTTGTGAAGGCGGCGAGACCCCTTAGGAATGCGGGGGCGCCGAGACCCCTTGTGGGTACTAGGAGGATGAGACCCCTTGAGGATGCGGGGGCGCCGTAAGCGCTTGGGAGCGTGAGGAGGATGAGACCCCTTGAGGATGCGGGAGCACCGCAAGCGCTTAGGAGCGCGAGAAGGACATGACCCCTTGTGTGTGCGGTGGCGTGGCTCCTCCATGTGAGGACGGCGAGACCCTTTGTGAGGGCGGCGAGACCCCTTAAGGATGCGGGGGCGCCGTGAGCACTTAAGAGCGCGAGAAGGACACAACCCCTTGTGTGTGCGGTGGCGTGGCTCCTCCATGTGAGTGCTAGGGGAACGGGAACCCTTGAGGATGCGGGGGCGCTGTGACCCCTTGTGGGTACGGGGGAGGCGTGACCCTCTGTGGTTCTGGACACACCCTAAACCCTCAATATCCCAATGGCGACGTGACCTCATGTGTGCGCGACGGTGCTGAGACCCCTTGTGAGCGTGAGGGCGACCCAACCCCCATGCGGACTCCGGTGCGGGAGAGCCGAACGTGAATATAGGGACCCGAGGAACAGCGGGTCCGGAGACCGGAGAGACAACCGCGGGCCTAGGGGCGACTGGAGTACACGCAACTGCAGGGGTGAACCGAGTGGACACACAGGTGACCCGATTGGACGCAGTGATGACCCGAGTGGACGCGGAGGTGACCCGAGTGGACGCGGAGGTGACCCGAGTGGACGCGGAGGTGACCCAGTTTTGGTCCATGAACCGGGCTTGAACAGGTCCAGAGTCCCATACGGGTGACACCGCACCCCAACACTCCAGTCCGACAACCACCTTATCCGGAGCGGGTGGCACCTTGTCCTGAGACTGGGTCCGATAATCCAGCGTGGAG
>JAFMOD010001842.1:0-18278 GCA_019802435.1 Corydoras maculifer
CCACAAAGTATTGACTCAGGGGGGCTGAATAATTTTGCACATCGCACTTTTCAGTTTTTTATTTGTAAAAAAATTGTTGATTCATGTATAACTTTCATTCCACTTCACAATTGTATACCACTTTGTGTTGGTCTTTCACATTAAATTCCAGTGAAATATATTTATGTTTGTGGTTGTAATGTGACAAAATATGGAAAAGTTCAAGGGGTATGAATACTTTTGCAACCCACTGTAAACAGAACATCAGCCTATAAAGAGTAATACAAACTATAGACCAAACAGAGATAAACAGGACAAAGGCCAAAAAAGAACAAATTAAATAATGACAAACAAAAAATATCAAAACTAGCAGTTCAGTTTAGAGTAGAAAGACCCCTTTTGAAATCCAATTATTTCATTTCCATATTTCTTTATTTCATGTCCTCAGTTTTAGTTTCCAAAGTTTAGTTTCCTGTATTTCTTTCTTTTTCAAGTTTAAACCACATTTATATTTCTTTTTGATACACGATGCATGTTGGCATGATAAAATATTTAAAAATGCTTATGATAGTTTATCACAAATTGCGCTTAACAAAATCAGACAAAACAAAACAGAATTTGAGAAATACATTTTAAAAACCTTTTAATCCTAAAGATTGCAAGGGATGCTCAAGACTAACTGCACTTTGATCTATACTGCCCATGCACATTTGCTACAAAAAAACGTTCTGTCCACTGCACTACTAACCAATTTGGGTTTTTTTTATTTACTGTTAGTTAAAATTTAACAACTATTCATTCATTTATTCATTCATTATCTCCCGCTTTATCCTCTATTAGGGTCGCCCCCTGGATGGGGAGAACGTTTCGGCTGCTGGGCAGATACACCCAGGACAGGGTGCCAATCCATCGCTGGGCACACACTCCTTCATACAGACACACTCTATATGGGGCAATTTGGAGAACCCAATTGACTTGATCCATGTTTTTGAACTGTGGGAGAAAACCGGAGAACCCGGAGGAAACTCACGCAGACACGGGAAGAACATCCACCCAGATGGGGATTCGAACCGGGTATCCCTAGCGCTGAGAGGCGAACGTGCTAACCACTAAGCCAACATGCCGCCCAATATAAATTTTATACAACAATATAAAAAAAGCTTATTTGTTAATTTAACAAATTAAAAATGATAGATGTGAGTATTGCCAAACATAGTTAATTAATATTGTTGCATCTGCACAGCAGACAGCTTTTTGTTCATTCTAGCATTGCAAGGCATGGGCTGACTTCAGGCAGCCTACACGCTAAATACTGACTATTTAAAGTGTTATTAATTAAGTGCCCTTTTACACAGGTAATGTCCTTTTATGTTCACTACAAAGCAACTATTACTTACATTTTATTCTAATTAACATATAATGCTGTGGTTCTACTGGTTTTACTGCAACATTGTAATTCTGAGTGATTTATACAAAAGTGATAATTGTTTTGTTCTTTTCTCTTTTCACTTCTAGTACATGAAATTATATTCTTTTTATTATAATATGTATTAAATATAGTGTCATTGTGTTCCTAACAATACGTTCATGGAGTGAAAAAAGTTTAATTACACAGTTGTCAGTAAAGCAAATAAATATTTATGTGCTTCCCCACAAGTAAACAAATGTGGTTATCCTTAATAACTTCAGAAGCATCAAAACAACAAAAAAAAAACAATTTAATTTGAAACAAATACTGTAAAATAATCTACATCATTTTTTGGTCTATAAGAGAATACTTTTTTACTTTGCTGTAATAAAAATAAAATCAGTCAAGTGTTTTATGGTCAAACTATTTTTAGTATATAAAATGCTCTGTGTATTCACATACGCATCTTTTTTTCTAGGTAACGGTAGGGCTTACCACATCCTGAAGTGAAAGAGTTTCACTTTGCCTCAGTCAAAGTATATGGTGTTTGTCAGTCCTGTTAATGTAGGTCCACGTTTTTTTTTTTTTAATTTGTTCAGAATTTGTGTTATAAAGTGTTTTCAGCAAAAACAGTCTGTGATAGTCATTAAAAAATGTATAAGATGTGTTCCAACTATTATACACAGAAAAAAATATGAAGAAATATATTGCCTTTATTCGACACAATTTGTTACTATGCTTAGTACATTAACCATACGATACATTTCAGATGAATCACCACTAATAACACTTGATTTGTGTTGCCTACACTATTTCAGCAGTAACTTTACTATATAAATAGTCACATGAATAAAATGTATTAGAATATATATAATGTATAGTGGGCGGCACGATGGCTTAGTGGTTAGCATGTTCGCCTCTCAGTACTCAGAGAAGGTTTATATACTAAATTATAATAATAAAATAAAGTACCTGCAATATGCAAATAAACTTCATTCTGAGCACACTGTCACAAGACTAATTAACAAAAAATAATGAGAGCACTGTAACAAACGTTCTGTCCACTGTACTACTAACCTGTTTGTTTCTCTAAATTAACTGTTAGTTGAAAAACAATAACAAAAAAAGCATTGTGGATAGTTTTGAGATGCATATTTAATTTATCCTGTTGCGTCTGCCCTGCAGAAAGATTTTTGGTTCACCTCAGCATTGCAAGGCGTGGGCTGACTTCAGCCCACACTTTAAATACTGTCATAATAATCCTAAACATTCATTCATTCATTCATTATCTTCCGCTTATCCTCTATTAGGGTCGCGGTGGGGTTCCCCATGCCCATCCAGGGGAGAACGTCTCGGGCGCTGGGCAGATAGACCCAGGACAGGGCGCCAATCCATCGCTGGGCATAATCCTAAACAATCTGTAAAATTCCATTAAGTGCCCTTTTACACAGGTGATGTTGAGTGATGTTCACCACAAAGCAATCATCACTTACATTTTATTGTAATTAACATCTAGTGCTGTGGATCTACTGGTTTTACTGCAACATTGTAATTCTGAGTGATTTATCCAAAAATGATGTGCTGGGAAGATACCCCAGAACAGGGTGTCAATCCATCACAAATTTACTTACACAGACAGACAGACAGACAGACAGACAGACAGACAGACAGACAGACAGACACACACACACACACACACATATATATATATATATATATATATATATATATATATATTTATTTATTTATTTTTAAGTTTTCATTTCATGACACTTAAGAAGAATGTCTTTTTATAGAAACTATTTTGGTGTTTATCAGCTTGAACAACTTGCCAGTATGAAACAAGTCTGTGTATTTCCTGCCAGTTCCAGCTCTTAATCGGTTTACATGACCATGTTCTCACTGCATAGGATCTTTAAAGTGTGTCCTTCACAAAGCATCATTAAGAGAACCAAAGAGATAGATGTTTGAGGTGGCTAGATCTGGGCTGGATGATGCAACACTGGATGACGAAACATTGTCCAACCCAATTGGATGTATTTTGACAGTTTGCTAGAACTCTGCCATCCATTCATATGATTTAGAAATGAATACAATTAAGTTTTAAGCATTTAAAAATACTGCTAAACTATTTATATATGATTTGTGAAATATTAATTTGTGAATAGGGTGGCACGGTGGCTTAGTGGTTAGCATGTTCGCCTCTAAGTGCTGGGGATCCACGTTCGAATCCTGGGTTGAGTTTCCATGTTCTACCCCTGTCCCCATGGGTATCCTCTGGGTTCTCAGGTCTTCTCCCACAGTCCAAAAACATGAATTCAAATTTAATGCTCTAAATTGAGTGCCCAGAGATAGATTGGCATGGGGACCCACCCCCTCGAGGAAAAGGAATCAATGAATAAATGATTTGTGAATAATGTTCTTGGATGAAAGTGGAATGGAGTGAGGATGTGTGCCTTGTTTTTCTTTCGTGATGTAAACATCACTGTTTGTACTTACTAATTTTATTAGAGTGGCTTAGTGGTTAGCATGTTCGCCTCTCAGAGCTGAGGATTCCCGGTTCGAATCCCCATCTGGGTGGAGTTTCCATGTTCTCCCCGTGTCTGCGTGGGTTTCCTCCGGGTTCTCCGGTTTCCTCCCACAGTCCAAAAACATGGATCATGTTAATTGAATTCTAAAAATTGCCCATATAGAGTGTGTCTGTGTGAGTGAGTGTGTGCCCAGCGATGGATTGGCGCCCTGTCCTGGGTCTATCTGCCCAGCGCCCGAGACGTTCTCCCCTGGATGGGCATGGGGAACCCCAGTGCGACCCTAATAGAGGATAAGCGGGAGATAATGAATGAATGAACGAGTACCATACCTTATTCAAAGGTCTCTAGCCTCCATGAGTCATTTTAGTGAAAGTCTGCCCACACAGTGACGCTTTACCTTTACAATTTAAAAAGTTTTCTGTTCACTTCTGAGTTATTTAAGACCTGATTCTCATATATACAACCCTAAAACTAAAAATACTGTAAAAGCACAATGCAGCTGAATACCACATGTTTGTTTGTATGTATGTAACAGTTTTTCTTGACACTGTCGCTTCCGCTTGCTCTATGAGGGTTCAGTGTCATAACACTGTAAAGCTGCTTTGTGACAATGTACTGTTGTAAAAAGCACTATATACTATACAATACACTTAATCTTTAGATTTTCTCAATAATGGAGAGCATCTCTCACCCACTGCATGAGATTGTGGCAACACTGGGCAGCACCTTCTGCAACAGGCTTCTTCACCCACGATGCTATAAAGATAGATATGATATTTCAGCTCCTTCCTTCTGCTTCCTTCCTTTGTAAATTGTAAATGTATTTATTTTTACTTTCCATTTTATTTATTTTTAGAATTCTTTTTTATTGTTATCTTGTAAATATACGTCTGTCTTTTGTTTTCTTTTCTATTTTTTGCTACTGTATTTGATGCTGCTGTAACTATAATTTATTTCTAATATATATTTCCCTCTGTGGGATAATAAAAATCTTATCTTATCTTAGTGGGCAGCACGGTGTCTTAGTGTTAGCACGTTAGCCTCTCAGTGCTGGGGATCCTGTTTCAAATCTCAATCTAGAAGGAGTTTTCATGTTCTCCTTGTGTCCATGTGGGTTTCTTCCAGGTTCTCCGGTTTCCTCCCAAAATACAAAAACATGGACTCAAGGTAAATTGAATGGTTTAAATTTCCCCATATTGTGTGTGTGTGTGTGTGTGTGTGTCTGTCTGTGTGATGCCTAGCGATAGATTGGCGCCCTGTCCTGGGTGTATCTGCCCAGCACCCGAAACATAACATTCTCCTCTGGATAGGCATGTTGCTAAACGAATCTACATCAGCAACAACAGATTTGCTCTGTGTTATTGCAGTATATTTAATTTGCTAGATACAGTTAACACAGGAATTGGCCTAGAGACCAAAAAAAGAAAGAAAATCAGTTTCAAATGTGCATGTGGATTTTTTCCTGCTTTATTTTTGTACAAGTAGGCTTAGAGAAAATGTGTGTGATGTGAGGTGAGTGGGCTCGCTCAGTAAAGTTAGGACCCATGGGTTCTCTTATCATTGCTATGTCAACTTCTGTCCATAAGGGGGCAATAGAGTTTTTTTTTAAATATGTCACGCGAAGCCTTTGCTGTTTGCTTGGATTTTAAAATGAACATAAGCACGACCAGGGGCGTCGTTAGACCTGGGCTTTCAGGGCTATAGCCCCGGAGGTTTTGTCAGTAGCACCGAATCAAATGAGAGCAGCTTTCTCTGCAGCCTCTCCTCAAGGAGTCACTGTCAGCTGTTTGTGCTTCCAGGGAGACATTTTTTTCACCAATATCGGGAGTAAATTTACCGTAATAACTGTAAAACTATATTTTGGCTGTAAAAAGCAGTTTCTCAGCTTTCAAAAACCCGTCAGAATTTTTCCTATGGCGCAAGTGTCGCAAAGTTACGGTATTTCAAAGCAAAACCTAGTTAAAACTAGAGCTGTGCTACCAAGAATTTTGGTATCGATCCGATACCAAGTAAATACAGGGCCAATATTGCGATATTCGATACCGATACCGATACTTTTTAATATTTAAGCTTCATTGAGCCAAAAGACCTAGTATAGAATTGTAGGAGTACCAAACATTGTAGGTGACAACAAAATAATGTATCCCAATCAACATCTTTGTCTAGAAACAATGGAACAGTAATAAAATAAAGTTTGATTTAACGTGAGGAAAAAATATATATATATTTGAGGTGCAAAAGGAGAAACGACAATACAAATATAAAGTAAAAATGCTCCCCTCACTAGACAGTTTTTTCTTTCTTTGTTTCTTTTTTTCAAATAGAATTGTTCTTAGGCAAAACAATGAAAAAAAGGAATTTACTTCCTTTCAGTGCAATTCTGTTTTTTCTGTGTAAAAAAAATATCACTTAACACAACTTAAAACAAAATTTTCTGAGTGTTTGTGTGTGCCTGTGCCACAGTGGTATCAGCGTTACAGACTCAGAGAATAGACTTTGATAAATCAGCATGCACACAATAAAACTTGAGAATCGATCTTTTTATGCAAGTATTGTTCAATACCAATACCAGCGTTGGTATCGATATTATCAATATTTGTATCGATCCGCACAGCTCTAGTTAAAACTCTCATCTGCGACCGACTCGTAAACCGGATTCGTTCTTTTTTGCCGAAGCTCAGGATCGTTTATTCAAAAACATTTTCAGCCAAAACCGCAATTTATTAGAACTTAATGTGCTATCAACTGGTGACAAACATTTCAGATGTAATTTAATTTTTATGCAATATAAATAATAAATGATCAAACAAAATTAATATAACTGTTTGAAAAATGAGTAAATACCCTCATGAAAGTGCACTTTTTAAAGAGGAATAAGAGATCTGGGCTAAAGCCCATGATGTTTCAAAACCCTAAAAACGCCCCTAAGCACGACCATACTAATCTACTAAACAAAGAAAAGTACATTGGTTTATGTATTACGTTCATTTAAAAAAAAAATATTTAGTATGCCAACAAAACTGATTAATTGACCAAATTAATAAAATAATAAATGCAATTGAATGGAAAGAACATACCAAACCTTTCAGCTTGTTATGTTGTAGATGTCCCAACTGTGCTAATTTGGTGTCCACAAAATAAATATATAAAGAAATAAAATGTCAAAATGAACAAAATGCAAACAGTCATAACATATAGACTTAGTTGCCCAATAGACATTATTTATATGATTAATTGGTTGATCATTTAGGGTAACAACAAGAAAAAAACATTATGGTAACTAAGTGTGTCTTTTAATTTCATACCTTTTTTAATATGTCCTGCACAAATCTCATTACTAACTTCTGATCCTATGTCATTAATTGGTAGCAACAAAGTGTGCCAATAAATCCTGAACAAAGCTGAGCTTTAAATATGAAACTGTTTCATTATTGGAAAGGTATGATTTTGGCTGAATATACATTCTCCTCATAAATAAAAGAGCCGAACTGAAGAACAAAATGTAAATTCAACGCTGATTACAGTGTTATTGAAATAGTGATGCAGTCAACAGTAATTTTAAAGTGTATACAGATGTGTGTGTGTGTGTGTGTGTGTGTGTGTGTGTGTGTGTGTTTGTGTGTGTGTGTGTGTGAGAGAGAGAGAGAGAGAGAGAGAGTGTGAGTGAGTGAATATAATGTTTATTCAGCATGATAAATATTGCCATAGCTGTAAGAAGAAAGAACATTGGCAACTGCTTTTGAATATCAATGCATTTCATCCCCAAAACATATCCTTTATTTAACAAATATATAATCTTTTACTACCAAACAGACTTCATATTTATTACTGTGTTTATATGAAATTGTATGAATTCATGTTTTTGGACTGTGGGAGGAAACGGGAGAGCCTGAGGGAAACCCACGCGGACATGGGGAGAACTTGGAAACTCCACACAGATCTGAATCCGCAGGGCTGAGAGGTGAACGTGCTAATAATCAAGCCAATGCCCCACCCCATTTCAGGTTACATTAGCTGCATTTTATGTAACAACACTAATAAGTTAACAGATTTTAATAATTTATTTTTAAGGTTTGCAATGTAGGAGTAATACGTGATACATTACATTTGCATTTGGTCACTTAGCAGATGCTTTTATCCAAAGCGACTTACAAGTATCCTAACTTGGTTGGGGTCAGAAAACAGTGTTGATACAGCATTCTTGAGCAATTAGATTTGAGGGTCTTGAAGCCACATTGGTAATTTCAGTGGACCTGGGATTTAAACCCACAACCTTTAGATTGACAGTCCAACACCAGACCACTGAGCTACAACGCCCTCCATCCATCCATCCATCCATCCATCCATCCATCCATCCATTATCTTCTGCTTTATCCTCTACTTCGGGCGTTGGACAGGGCGCCAATTTATAGCTGGGCACACACTCACGCACATAAACACACTCTATATGGGGCAATTTGAGGAACTCAATTGACCTTGATCCATGTGTTTCGACTGTGGGAGGAAACCAGAATGGCCCTACCATGTGCTCAAACAACAGTTAAAAGGAAAGTACAAAACAGTTGAATTGCAATGCTGTACAGCTTAGAGACAGTGGCTCTGACCAAAAGGCAGAAGAAGGATCTGGAAGTAGCAGAGATAAAGATGTTGGAATTTTTCTTGAGAGTTACGAGAATTAACAAGATAGTAATGAGTTTATTAGAGGGACGACACAGGTGGAATGTTTTAGAAGCAAAGTTAGGGGAGCGAGATTAAGGTGGTTTGGACATGTGCAGAGAAGGGATGAGATTGATATTGGCAGAGGGATGCTGAGGATAAAGCAGTCAGCCAGAAGAAAGATAGCAAGGGGCAGGTGGTTGAAGTGACAGAGGAAGATAGTCAGGATAGGGTGAGATGGAGAATAACGATCTGCTGTGGTGACCCCTAATGGGAACAGCCGAAAAAAGCAGAAGCACTAAATATATCCAAAAAAAATAAGATATTGCTATTTACTTATGGGGCAGCTGAGTGAACTCACTAGTATATATGCAACATACCTGTCAGGAACACAGCAGTACATTGACAGGAAAGCAGTATGTAAAGAAAAACTGTGTGAACAGCAAGTTATTATTTTTTTTGCTTTGTGCTGTTTTTATTTTTATCTCAAATGCTGTCTGGTCAAAATCTATTAACTAAATTATTACTGAGGTAGGCTGGCACGGTAGCTTAGTGGTTAGCACGTCCGCCTCTCAGCGCTTAGTATCCAGGTTCGAATTCCAATCTGGGTGGAGTTTCCATCTTCACCCTGTGTTCCTGTGGGTTTCTTCCAGGTTCTCCGATTTCCACAGTCTTCCAATTTCCGCAGTCTATTTATTATCCACTGTCTATTATTATTCTCATAGACCAAAAACATGGATTTAAGGTGAATTGAATGCTTTAAATTGCCCCATATAGAGTGTGTTTGTGTATGTCTGTTAAAGCGAGTGTGCCCAGTGATGGCGCCCTGTTTTGGGTGTGTCTGCCCATTGCCCCAAACGTTCCCACCTGGGTGGGCATGGCGAACCCCTATTAGAGGATTAAGCGGAAGATAAAGAATGACTAAATAAATAAATGGATAACTGAGGTAAATAACTGGATATTCCTTGGTTTTTTGGTTAATTTGGGCTTTGCCATGAACCAAACTCTTTCCAATTCCAAGGAATTCCTTGGACGACACCTACAACAAATCTATGACAAAAAAAAAGAAAAATAAACAGAATACCAGAAAAAATGTACATGGATCTGTAAATATAGTGAGTAAATTTATTTTGTTAAGATAATTTATCTTACTTAGAAATCTATTTGAGTCAAAAATAAGATTTGTTACAATTTTTCATAATTTTCTGACTGCAGTGTGTGTACAAAATGCTGTCAAATTAAAAACTTTAAAATCATGTTTAAAGTGGGATGCTCAGATTAACATTGATCCATCTAATAAATAAGAGCTAAAGTCTGTGTGTACTTACTCTGAAACACCACCAAGGAGCGGCTTAAGATGGCTCACCACCTCTACATGGTTCGAGCAGCAAAACAAGTGAATGGTGGCCAAGAATGTTTGGTGCTATTGTGTGCAGGTCCAACTTATACTGAATTTATAATTTTTGTAATAAGACAAAAAAAAAAAAAAAAAAAAAGTGGCCAATTCCGCAAAAATGAATGTTTTTACTGTTTGCAGAGCTTTGAAAGGGCTAGCATAATAATAATCATGATATGATTGTTTTGTAGAGCCATTTTGCAAGACACGTTCTAATGCAACACTGGATTTATTTAAATAGTGTTCTTATTGTAGGCATTTAGGCACAAAAAACACAAATATTTTTTAGGTTAAAAAGCATACTCTCTTTTTAATGTACAATATGTTGTATCTTAGCTAATTATATACTCTTGTACCTTTAATACAGCATACCAGTGTTCATGTCTGACAGCAATAAATGCATCATGTCTAATAATTGAAATGAACGGCATGGATATAATTAAGCTATTTTTGTGCATCCATGTCTAGTCGCTGTCTTGTTATGTCTTAGCAAAATAGTCAGCACCTTCAACTGTGGTCTGTTTAAAATTTTACATCTTTTCCAATATCCCCTGCAGCACAGGTTTAATGAGAGGTAAGCTACAAAATTACACCACAGTCAGTAAAGTGTGAAGTCTGATTCTTTAAATTACCATTTCAATCATTAAGTGGCTTGAGGTAACTTATGCGTATAGAGTTGGGAAGCTTAGAAAAGGTGTTGCATCTCCCAGGCACTTAATATCATAATGTTCTGACCATAAAGCTATAAAAAAATTTAGAGGCTGCGACAAAAAAACAAGGAAAAAAGGGTAGGTTTTTAACAGCGGCACACAATTGTGAAGTTTATATCAGATTACATTAAGATAGATATTCTAGACCTGACAAATTATTTATTATTTCATCATTTAAACTATTTCTCACTGCTTTAGGTCAAAATAGAAATAGATTTTGTTCAATACAAACTTTTTATATATTCAAATATTGATAGTGGAAATCAACAACAACAAGACCATTTTAAATGCTATAATAATTTCTAAGGCCCTATTTTAGCAATCCTTGGCACGCCGTCAACTGCACCGCTTGATTTACAGTGTCAGTGTGTCTTTGCTGACAGAGACATTGTAACAAGAGCAAAAGGCATGTACTATTCTCTTAATTATTTATTTTTGTTCTGGCCATAAAATGCAATTAACCAATCAGCGTGTTACTTGCCATTACTTTTAAGAGCCAGGTGCTGTATGACTTTGGCGGATTGCTATTTTAACAGCACAGTGAGCAATGGTGCAATTTTGAATGATGTTTAACAATTATATAATTTTATTTTGTATTCTGTTTATTGTTATTACAAAAGTTGGTATAGCTACAGACTAGCATAAACTATGAGTTTGTATACTGTATACATATTAATTTGTGCGTAACAAGCAGGGGAGTATGCGCCTGCATTGACGATTCACTACTTGGGTTCCTTGGACAATTGACCATGGATGCCCAGTCCGAAGTTACCAATGTGGGGCCTTAAACAAAGCCCTTAAACCTCACTGCTTCAGCAGTGATGTCCGTATGTTCTAACCCTAGCCATCAAGTTGGATATGTGTAAGTCTTTTTGGATAAAAGCCTGTGCTAAATGACGAAATGTAATGTAAATGTAGGTAAGATGATAATATATTGTGGCCTCAGATGAGCAAAGGCCTTGTGAAGAGCAAAGTGGTATTTGCAGTTAAAAACTGTTCTGTTTGAGCAGAACTTGAAGCCCTATGTGTATATAGGAACGTGAATTTAATATCACATTGGCATGATTTTTTTTATTTTGTGAAGTTCGGGAGACAGGTTTTCACTGACAAGCCAGCCGACTTTTCTTTTGTCTTAGAAATATAACATTCCCGCAGCCTTGAGAAGAACCTGACTTAAGAACCTGACATAATCCCTGTCAGTCAGTTTCAGTACAGAAGCATTAATAATGCAATTAAAATGAACTCAAAGCAGTTCAGGTTCTGTTTTTAAGGACAATTTTATATAAAGAATTTTGTGTTATTATTTTGAATTATAATTATCACTAAATTAAACTACACCAACAAAAGTATTTGGACACCTACACATTACACATACAGGATCTTTTGTGACATAATGGTTGTTTTCTTTGGCATATATAACAATTTCCATTCTTTATTCTTTTACACTCACACATTATAAACTATGTATGTGAATACTTTTCAAATTCATCCCAAAGAGTTCAAAACACTGATGATGGATGAGAAGGTCTGTCTCACAATATTTTCATCTAGTTTATCAAACAAAGGTGGCACGGTGGCACATTGGCTTAGTGGTTAGGTCCAAATCCCAATCTGGCTGAAGTTTCCATATTCCATAGATACATACTACAAACAGAATAAAGCCTTCCTAAAAGTTCCTTTAAGCTGTAACTATGCATGTGTCTAATTGCATGCAAGTGTAAAGTGGCTGGATTCAAGGTAAATTGCCCCATATTGTGTGTGTGTGTGTGTGTGTGTGTGTGTGTGTGTATGTGTCTGTGTGAGTGAGTGTGCCCAGCAATGGATTGGTGCCCTGTCCTGGGTGTATCTGCACAGAGATGTTCTTCCCTGGACGGGCATGGGGAACCCACCCGCAACTCTAGTAGTGAATTAAACGGAAGATAATGAATGAATGAATTTTAGTTTTAATGGCTTATTCTACTTGAAAAATATAAGTATATAGCTGCAGCACTGGAGGCAGCAGTTTCAGTACTCTAGAACCCCCTAGGATTTTTCCAGCATGCTGTGAAGAGTAACACTAGGTGCTTGATTTTATTGTTTTCTGTGATTGAAAGAAATGCTTAAATTTGATGAATAAAGAGTGTATACCAAAACTTAATCCAAATTGTGTGTATTACAAATGACATTCCATTATTACTTTAAAGCAACCAGGTATTAATATTTTGTAATTTCCTTTTTAACTTCTTTGGTGAATTAATAATAAAACTAATTGGTTTTAAGAAATGCCATTGTGTCTATGATCTCTTTTTTGGGAGACCTGTGGAATATTGGCTTGATATTATATACAGCCAATAAATGTATTTTGTATATACAAAAATATTGTGTATATACAAAAATATTTTGTAAGCAACTTTACTTTTGGAACAATGTACATTTTATTTACAGAATAAACAGGATGCTTTTCAAAAATATGGAAACCTCTTATAAACCTCTTACATTTTGATCTGTTCTACTGTACTGGAATACATGTAATGTATTCCATGTCTCTGTACATTTAACTCTGCATGTATTTCCTTTTATTACACTTATCCCTAATAGTTTGTTTCATTATTAATTAATTTAATCAATTACTTATCACTTGCTGATGGTGATTTATTATTATTATTATTATTATTATTATTATTATTATTTTCTCCTTCCCTCCCGTTTCTGTTTTTGTGATGTTTGTAAATATGTTATAAAAATAGAAAATAAACAATTGGAAAAAAAAGAAATGGCATTGTTAAACCACTTTATTTCATTACTGTTATACAGTTATATTTGTAACAAAGAACTGTCTTGAGCCATTTTATTAACAGTCCTTAATTGGACTGTCATCTTTGATCATCTTTTTTTAACAGTGTTGGCACTAAATTACTTGCAGACTTGCAGACTGATACATAAAACAAAACACTTTTACATTATAGACTAATAAAACAAACCAGGGATTAATTTCTCTTATTTAAATCTCTGGGTCTCTTTCAGGTGGAATGTCTAATCAAGCCTTTCCTGTAGAGTGCAATTATATTATGTAGCTTCTCTTTGAGGGGCTTTTTCTTACCCAAATCTCTTTCTTACTGGTGCATTTAATTTCACAGATTAAGAGAGAACACATGTCGGTTGCCATTAATCACTTTTTTCATAAATCCGAAGACGTGAGGCCTTGAAACTGTCGAATGCTTTAAAGGTTTTTAAAAATGTAAATATTAAAAATCTGCAAATATGACAGAATTTACCAACCTATATTTGTAAAACAAACACACTAAAGCTACCATGCCAGGTTGAACTAGTTACATTGGTGTTTCAGCTTCAGCTGCTTTTCTGGTGTTTAATATTTGTGTTGCAGCTCTTTTTTCTTGTGTTTGCCTGGTTGTTGTTTCTTGGGGACAGAAAGGATTACTTGCACAACATGGGGACTCTTTTTATACCCAGGATTAATGAATAGACATGCTGAAATACTGAACACAATTAATTATATTATCTCTGTGCTACATTTCTTTACTAAGGCATTATTGCAGGGAAAGTAGTCTATTAAAAAATACAGTGTTTTAGCATAGGTACTGTGCAAGGGATGGTTTTGCCTTTTCTTTATCCCTTGTCAGTTTAAATAAATACAAATATAGCAGGTTTGAACATACTTTAATTTACCAAAGTTTAGTTAACTGAAACTCCTAACTGAAAGACATGTATGTAACAAATGTGGGAATAACAGCAATTCAAGCATTATTCTTATTATTATTTAGTAGGTAAGCATTTGTTTATAACCATATGTCTTTTCTGTCATTAAACTAGATTAAGTGTAGTAGTGAATAAGGTAGAGAAATAAAGAAAAATCTTATTTGGTTTTACTGTTAATGGAGTTTTCTAAATTTGTTTTTAATCTTAATTTGAGCCTGTGTGTGTGGGGGGGGGATGGAGGATGTGTGTGTGTGGGTGTGTGTGTGTGTGTGTGTGTGTGTGTGTGTGTGTGTGTGTGTTTCAAGCTAGGAGCTTTTTTGTGCATGCGTGGTTGTGCATTAATCAGTGTGGCAGTAAGATGCAGGACTAATCAGCAGACTGCATACATGTTTATTGATAGAACAGCACAACATCATCCACAAAACATTCTTTGAATGAGAACTTGATCATATATGAGATGTATGAGAATTCAAATGTGCTCTAATCATATTTGTAGATTGCAAAGGCACTTGTAATTAACCACTGGACTCATTATGTGCAGTCATAATAAAGTGTTTGAAAATATTTTAATAGATTATAAGCTAAAAACACCAGCTGGAAGAATGACTGCATTTGCAATTCAAACATAATTAACTGCTTTTGTAGCATTTCATGATAAACACTGAAACAGGTTAAAAACAAATTCCCTTGTACATTAAAGGTAATTTAACTACACACTGTTTCTGAGTGCTTTTTGAATAGAATTTTGCAAAATACATCAAATAATAAATATGCATATTTAATTATATTTATATTAATTTTATTAAACAGTCATTGCAGCATAGGTTGTAATTGACAGGACACGAACACTTTATGTAAGTGCTGATTTGATTACTGTGGACATTGTGGATGCTTATAACCTTTATAATTTTATCTTGCAAGATATTGTAAATGATAGTTGTTGCGTAACCTGACAGCCATGATTAGAGGGATTTTAGTATAGCCATGTGCATGTAGGAAGCTGTGATTATACTTAGATACATTCTTAATTTGCTACATGCGTGGTTGCATCCGAAACCAATTATTGCTCTCAGTGCTAAGTGGTTAAAAGCTTTAGAGATCTTTGCACCTGTTCTAGGACATTACACTTATATTGAAGTTTTCTGGAGGGGTATGGCAGCATTCAAGGTACCCCTCCTGCACATTTTTTTTTTTTATTGTGTCCTATGCTGTTTTTTCCATGTCCAATTCTGGCTTTGTTTTCAGGCAACTTAACTTTTCCCTCTGTTCTATTTACTGATCATAGGGGCGGCAAATGTGTTACTTGATTGTCTTACACTACATTACATTACATTTGCATTTGGTCATTTAGCAGATGCTTTTATCCAAAGTGACTTACAAGTATTCCAACTTTGTTGGGGTCAGAACACAGGGTTGATACAGCAGCCCTGGAACAAGGATAAATTTAAGTGGACCTTAAATCTTTTTTTCTTGTATCTCAATTGTTTTCTTTGGGTTCTCTGGATTTCTCCCACAATCCAAAAACATGGATTCAAGGGGACTTGGCCTTTATATTGTGTTTGTCTGTCTGTGTGAGTGTGTGCCCAGTGATAGATTGGCATCCTGTCCTGGGTATCTGACCCCCCCCCCCCAACCCTGGAAGAAGATTAAACTGAAGATGATGATATAAGATGAGACATCGCCGATAAAAATATTCTTTACAAAATGACACTTTCATTCCATACATTTTTTTGTGTGCTCTAGCAAGTGGTCAAACATAAAAACTCTCATGCTTATAAATAGAGCTGTCCTCCTTTTGTAGACATATTGGCTTTTCATCCACATTTTAAAGAAAATGTTTCACAAGATTTGAATGTGCTTGTGGAAATTTGTGCTCATTCAGTCATGAGTACATTTGTGAAATTCAGTGACATGATGTAACAAGAACAAATCTTCACCACAGTTGTCTCAATAGTGAATACATAGAACAGTCTGGAATGACCTCGTTTGTTGTATTGCTGCAACTTTAAAAATCACCAAAGAAACTATTCATATCTACATGCGCTGGTGCATGAAATAAATGAGTATTCAGTCTTCTGCTTTAATCCTTATCTTTCCAAAATGTAGGAAATATTTTACTTTAAATTTGTTGCACAGTAGCACAGTTGCACATCCAGGATAGGGCTCCATACTGTTGCTGGGCACACACACTATATAGGAGTAATTTAGAGCAGTCGTGAATCCATGAATTTTTGTACTGCGGGAGGAACCCAGAGAACCCTATGGGTTCTGTGGGAGGAAACCCACAGAGACATAGGGAAAACATGAAAACTTCACCCAGATTGGGATTTGAACTTGGATCCCCAGTGCTGAGAGGCAAACATGCTAACCTCAAAGCGACTGTGCCACCCCATTGGGGAACAGTCATGCTGCAACAGAGTAGGGCCTTCCTTAATCTGTTCTTATGTAAAATTGTTTAAAATGTGTGTATATGTGTCTGATTTAAAACATGACAGAGTGTTTTAACACCTGCATGACATAATATAATGTAAGTTAAAATTTAAATCTTAATATTATGAGGTGGCTGTACAGTGGCTTATTGGTTAGCATGTTTGCCTCTCAGCTATAGGGATCTAGGTTTGAATCACAATCTTTCCATGGAGATGGGCCCCCCATCAAACCTAGTATAGGATGTATAGGATAATGGATGGAATATAAACAAAATGTAGTAACATGTACAAGATGTGCAAATAAAGGAAAAGTGCAAAATACAGGTTTTGTGCAATAAGATAAGAAGCCTTTATTGTCATTGCACAGTGTACAGAGAAACTTAGCAGCAATCCATAATGTGCCTATAGACAGAATGAATAGATATGAACTAAAGCTAACTTTATAAACATTAAAAAAACATCTAAAAAACTGTAACAAAATACCAAGAATATATATACTTATGTATTACTTGGTGGTGCAATACTTTTTAGTATTGCCTCTTAGGCAAGTGCAAGATATTTTCAAATTTAAATTAGCAAGTTTTTTTGTTCCCAAAGCAACTTACAAATGAGAAAACAACACAAAAAAGTGTTCGTAGTTAGTAACAGTCAGTAGTTAAGGAAAAACCAACTACACAGTAGAATTATCAAGACTGATCATTATCCAACCCCGCCTTTAATTAATTAATTAATTCATTTATTGAATATATTGAATATACTTTTACAAAAGTACAATATTGTTTAAAAAAAAACTTGCTTGGCTTAGCTGTTAGCCCGTTTGCCTGTTAGCACTGGGAATCCAGGTTCGAATCCCAATCTGGGTGGATTTTCCATGTTCTGGATTCAAGGTTAATTGAATGCTCTAAATTGCCCCATATAGAGTGTGTTTGTGTGTGTGTCTGTGTAAGTGAGTGTGCCCAGCACCATATCTGCCCAGCACCCGAGAGCCACCGACACTACCTATCATCTTATTCCTCTATATTTTGTATAAAATAAGATAATCCTTCATTGGTCCCACAATGGGCAAATTCACATTCTTAGCAGCAAAGTGACAGTAATATATCCAGGACAGGGCGCCAATCTATCGCTGGGCACACACTCACACACACAGACACACTCTATATGGGGCAATTTTGGAAAACTCAATTGACTTGATCCATGTTTTTGGACTGTGTGAGGAAACCAGAGAACCCGGAGGAAACCCACGCGGACACGGGGAGAACATGGAAACTCCACCCAGATGGGGATTCGAACCGGGAATCCCTAGTGCTGAGAGGAGAACATGCTAACCACTAAGCCACCGTGCCGCCCTTATATATATGAATGATATTCACTGTGCCGCCCTATATATATATATATATATATATATATATATGTATATATATATATATATATATATATATATATATATATATATATATATATATATATATA
>JAFMOD010001842.1:23926-65676 GCA_019802435.1 Corydoras maculifer
AGACCTTCTCTGAGGTCAGTGTGTCCTGATATTGCTGAAGTTCCTCTCTTGTCCTGCTGTGATGAGTGATGAGCGGTTGTATTAATGGGGGATGAGCTCAAAGGACACTCTCATGCAATTACATTTATGGGCTTGTTTTGAGCTGGATCATTACAATTAGTGTCCACACCTGGAAATATCTTCTTACATCACCCTGATTGCATGTAAGCTTCTGACTGAATAACTGGCATGAGCTACATTAAGGTACTTTGCTATGCATTAAGATAATTCCATCACTCCTCTATGTTTCATGCCTAACAACATCTCTTTCCTGTAATTTATTCACAATAATGTATGCCCTCTCGTGTCTTACTGCTTTCTAGAGCTATTTCTTTGTCGTTGTAAAGAGTGTATAATCCTCCGCAGGGTTCTGAAAAGTAAGCATGTCAAATGTCGTGGTAATTGAAGCAACACTGTGGATTTTTATAGTGAACATAGACACACAATACATATCCTTTGGAAGTGTCTGTGGACTTTTACCTTTGTCATTCCGAGGAGAATTTGTGAATTTATAGTATATTGATAGAGTTACAGAACAGAGTAACTATTAACCTGTTAACCTATTAACCTGACTATCTACCTGTTTATATTTTACAGTCATTTTTGAAACGAGGCACATTGGAAAATAATAATAAATAACTTTCCAAATATGTAAAGCAATTTCAAATCATAAAGCATGTTTTATAGAAACAAAAGGCTGCATGAATACCACTGCTCGTGACATTACTGTTTTTAAAATGTTTTGTTCTTGCTTTCACACAAAGGCATAAACGCTAATCTCAAAAAGTCCCCCTCTGGAACTTATGTCAAAAACATTCATTAGTCAAGTTCTAGAATGCTCTTGCCATGTGAACAATGGGTTGCAATTGAATTGTTTTGTTGTTTTGCCACTGTGGCCACCGGATCATTAGAATTTAACCAGGTGCTTAATATTTTCAACAGCAGCTTTTTTGTTTTATCAGGGAGGTTCCTCTCTCATTAATACACACATAAATACATATGTTCCTAAAATGACATTGTGATTATCATTATTTTTTGCACTAAGCCACTGAATCTGAGCTTACCCTGGTTGGGTCGTGTCATCTGAGCATTAACAGTTGAACTGGTGCTTTTAGTCTCTGGGTTTCGATTTGTCTGACTCGTATTGTACCTAATATTACAAAATGTGTAAGAAAAAGTGAAAAGGAATAAACCTTTCAGCACCTGAAAGAGTTTGTAATATTGAGCAGAAAAGATTTTATCTACCAAAGAGGTGTAATACATGAGAGAGTGAAACTACAAAAACATCAGAGAGGTGGAGAAATGTGGACAAATGGCAAAGTGTTTGAAGCTGCTGAATGCTAATGCTGTAGATCACATGGTTTACCTTGATGTATATGCTTTTTATTAGTGATTGACTGATATGGGTTTTTTAATGGCTGATGTCGATGCCGATATTTAGCGTCAGAAGTGGTCGATGGCCGATATATAAAGCTGATATTACCAGTTTTTATTGCAACTAATAAAATACAATAATAATAATAAAATAATAATAATAATAATAATAATAATAATAATAATAAATAAGACACAAAAGTAATCACAGTTTATCACTGTCTACACTTTTTGTAATACAGAGAGCAATATTAAAAACATAACACTTTAACTGACACATTATTAATTAAAGTTTCAGTGTACTTAAACATAAGCAGATAGCAGTATCTTTTTAGAATGAACATTTATTGATGAACATTGCACAATGCACACAGAACAACATTCAATGAACTTTTTGAACTAATGAGCCTATTTAGCTAATTTAGAGAAATAAATAAAATATTAACAAATATTGTAGTTTGTAGTGTGAAAAAAAGTACCTATTTGAATATCTCAAGAAAAAAATTAAATGAACTGAACTTTGAACTAGTTCAGAATTAAAATAGTGAACTTTGAAAATGGAATGTTCACTTTGAGCATGTATGAACTGAACTAGAACAATGTTCAGAAAAGCTGAGAACTGGCACAACACTGCCTGTAAGCTAGCGTCAGTTAGTGCTAGCGTTATATAGCGTTAGCTAGCCAGTTTAACAAAATCGCCCTAAGTATACAAACAGTAAACACTGTATATGTTACAAAGAGCATCCCGGAACATTATTATAGCGTTAGCTAGCGCTAATTAGTATTAGTTGGATTAGCTGTTCAAGTGGTTGCTAAGGTTACAGTTCCAAATTGTTTAAATATCGGCCTTGTGCGCTCATATATCGGCCGATGCCAATTATCTAAAAATGCCAAAAATTGGCCCGATTAATTGGCCAGCCGATCAATCGGTTGATCACTACTTTTTATGAATATAGACATTAATTAATAATATGATGCTATGTTGCCTTTTTAATTTATTTCTTGTGGCTTATTAACTACACAAATGTATTTGACTCTGTTTACTATTTAACAAATGTTGATACCAAATAATAATAAAACAACATGCTTGTTGGCTTCTGGAAATTCCGGATTCACGTGGGGTCTTTTAAACATGCTTAATGAATGCAAATTATAAATACTACATGCACATTAAAAAGTACATGTCCTCAAATCCATTATATTTTATACATATTTATAAATGAATACCACCAGTCTTATCACTATTCTATTTTACCTTAAAGTTATAAAGAAAAAAAACAAAAAAAAACACACACAAAAAAAAAAATATATATATATATATATAATATGTTTTATTCTATTTTGTATTCTCAGGAATTGCATCCTAAGTCCATGCTATAAGGTTTACATGTTATTAAATTAAAGAAAAGCAGTAATAATGTAATCATGCTTACAGCTATGTTCTTAAAAATTCTATATCACTTTAAAAAAACAGCAACAGCATGTAATACCTGGAAAATGCCAAGCTGGTGACTCAGACACTCTACACCCCCATCATCAGCTGGTCCAGAGATGGGTTTTTTGATGGCTCCCTGGCTTGAGAACAGATGTCACGCTAGACCAGATGTACTCACCTCTTGGTGCAAACAACATCAGGTTGGGAAAATGATCCCTTTCCTCAGTATATGAATATATTCTGTATGCATGAGGCGAATCACCTTTGCCTACAGAGACATGAATTTTCTGAAAACTCTCTGTGGAGTTGCTGTGTCTCGCTGAGCCTTTGCAGACATCTTGACAAATTTTTTGTACAAGAAATAGCTGCAATATCAGAGCTTACACAGACAAACATAAAAAGCTCGGCTCTGGTATTTAGTGCGTGATGTATTTTATTTAAAAAGCTCTTCTGTTCACTACATATTAATCTGTAATTTCAGCTTTAAACCACTTAGCTACTTATCAGTGATGGAAAGAATGCGTTTCCTCAGGCTGTATGTGCTCTGGAGCATCTGGGCGAGGTTTGAATTTTGGCTGGAGGGAGTAGATGTTGATCCCTCTAATTATAAAAACAGTTCATTTAGAAGAAACAGAACCCAAGTACTGACACAGTTTATCCAAGTTTTTTTTTAGTTTTTCCTAGTGTGTATTTGGAGTATGTAGGCCAAAGGCCACCATCTGGCAAAGTGCCCTTAAAGTTTGTAAGCCATTAAAACACAATACAGCACATTGCTAGAAAAGTGTGGGTTGTAGGTTATCATTTAGTTCCTCCGGGCTTTTATAGTGTAAAAAAATTTAAGCCCAAGTTATGAAAGTTCCTTCTAAAAAAGAAACTAAACTGTTGGACTGAAGAAAAAAGAAAGCAATGCTTGTTTTTATTGCCCTAGACAAACATTTAATGTGTATCATGCAGACAGTTTGTTTGTGGTTATGGAAAAAGATTAAAATCAATGAAGCAGAGTATTCTAAGTATTAAACTTACAAAAACAAGAACACAGTGCATGTTACAAACTTCACTACATCTTTTTTTACTTGCGAGCAAATGCAACGAAATTTCGTGCATTTCGTGCAGGTTATCTAAGTCTAAGTCTATAATAATAAATAATAACTGCTCGCATTCAGTACAAGTCACTGACTTTAGCATACAGAACCATTTCTGGATCTTCCCCCTCCTACCTTCACTCTATCTTTTTAAAATACACTCCGACTCGTTCACTTCGCTCCAGTGATTGCCGCCTGGCGATTCCACTTCACCGAGCAGCTAATTCTCACTCCGTGGTGTTCACCACTGCAAAATGGTGTAACCATCTTCCCAACTCTGTCCGTAAGGCAGAATCACTAAGCAGTTTTAAGAAACTACTAAAGACGCATCTCTTCAACAAATACCTGTTGTGGAAAAAAAAAAAAAAAAAAAAAAAAAAGAGCGCAGCATCAAATAACAATCGGTTTTGATGATTTTACAGTGTAGTTGGTTTTCTCCATAACTACTGACTTGTCATGTTCTCATTTGTAAGTCGCTTTGGATAAAAGCGTCTGCTAAATGACTAAATGTAAATATAATGTAAATAGTATTGTTCATGGTCTCAGAACATATGTGACATGCTGGTTTTTACCTGCCTGGTATGAAAATAATGTTTATAACTTGGTTAAAAGCTATTTTTTGCTGTTTACTTTCCATTGTCTTGAAAACAGCATGCGAATGGACTTCACTGCACTTGCTTTATTTACTGACTATATTTTCTTACCACAATGTAAATCATTTGGTTATGAAGTAAAATCATGTTGTATAATTGTGGTTATGGTTAGGTTGTGGTAAGGGTGTAGTTATTGTCAGTGTTATATTCATATATGATATACAGTACACAGACCTCAATATTCTTTATTTGAGAAAGTTTTAGTGCCAAAAATAAAAACAAGGTGATTATACATTTTTATGGTCATTCTACATATAAATAATCATAGAAAACAAGGACGTTATTTCTTTGTATCTCCAAAATAAGAGTGACTGGTTAAGGGGCTTAGTGGCCTCACTCATAGACCCACAAAAACAAACCCATGGTTTACACCCTTAACCTA
This sequence comes from Corydoras maculifer, assembly GCA_019802435.1. Classification (NCBI taxonomy): domain Eukaryota; kingdom Metazoa; phylum Chordata; class Actinopteri; order Siluriformes; family Callichthyidae; genus Corydoras; species Corydoras maculifer. Next base: position 28,892 of record JAFMOD010001842.1, read on the forward strand.
ATAACCCAAAAGCCCTAACCACATGCTTTGCTGTACATGTGCCTCAAACCCATGACCTTAAGAGTAAGTGCTCAACAGAGAACTGTTATTTGACGTTATAGAAAAGACCAACAAAGCTGGATTCTGCTCTGTCTACTATAACATGAGGCACCAGAAACATAAAAGCTGCTGGCACAAAAAAATATATGAGAATGCAGTGCCTCTGCCTCGAGTGCACGACGACATTTGCTTAAATAATTTTGATGCCTGATCATTGATTAGTGCCAGATGCAAACGCACCTGTATCTGAACCCTGTGACTCCATTGGCAACTACAGAAATGGTAAATGTTACAGTGCAAGGTCTAAATTCATTCCTTTATCTTTGTAATACATTCCCAAAGTTAAGTTTCATAACTGTACAGTCCATGCTCTCAATTTTACTGTAACAAAGCGAAGAAAATCAAGTATGAGTGAATGTGCCCAGTGATAGATTGGCGTCCTGTTCTGTGTGTATCTGCCCAGCACCAGAAACATTCTCCAGTCAGGGCATGGGGAACCCCCCTCGACCCTAGTAGAGGATAAAGGGGAAGATAATGAATGAATGATAAGAATAATGTGTAACATTCTCATATGCTGTAGGTATGATGGTTCGTGTCTAAAGTATCGTGTCTAAATCTATCTGTCTGTCCATCACTACCTACTTATCAACTTAACTGCATACCTACTATTCTCATTATCCATTCCTGTGCTAGTTCTTACCCTCTTCTTACCCTATATGATATCATCCATCTCCATGTTTTTCATATTTCACATGGATCATTGCTTCTCTGCTCACATATCACCTTTATGACCCGCCATTAATCCTCACCTACCATAAGGGGGCACTTGTCATGTCATTGGCTTTGTACTTGTTTTTATGGGCCTGATTTTGTATAGTCATGGCCGCTGCCTCCCTTTGAAGGAGCCTTATAATGAGAGGAAGATAAAGAGAGAATGAGATGAGCAGATGTAGCAAAATTACTTTAGAAAAAAACAGTGACTGGATACTAAAGCTCTTTGTAGTGCTTCTAAGAGAAAGACAGTTGGCTGGACAGGAGGAAAGGAAGCTGTGGAGACTGCACTTATATTTCCTTTGTCAAAGCGAATCATTCTGCAAATTCTCATTTGGCCACTGTAAAGAATCCAGACTATGGTTAATACTCTAAATACTCATCATACTCACCACATCATCTCTGCCTCCACACCGAGAATGAGAACCTGAAATTATTTGAACAGTTGGAGCCATAATATTTAAAAAATCAGTTTATTTAGACATCGCCATGATACAACTGTCTCACAGCTCCATGTCTCATTAAATACATTACCATAATGTGCAGCTTAAGAGCTGTGGATGATTACTGTGGGAATTACAGTCCTGCCGAGGGCATTCTCAGCTTTAGCATGCAACGCAAAACTCATAATAGAGTTTCTTGACTATTTGGTAGTTCCCACTGCAAAGAAGCAGGACATTGTTTAGAACATAGGTCTGGAAAGAAACACACTTCCTTCTGCAAACACACGTCATCCATTAGTAAGGCATTCTCTGAATTGGAGTATGAGCTTTTTTAACTGCTGTCTGCGAGCTCACAGCAAGACATAAGCCAGCACAAGGTTTGGAACAGAGCCAAAGAGAGAAAGAGGGGAGATTGGGCAGGGCTGGGAGAAAAGAAAGTTTGGGTTGTTTCCACTATATAGAGTTTTGCTTCGGGAAATTTGAGCTGTGCAGTTTTTTAATTGACTGTCCTGAAGGAGCACAGAATTCTGTTCCAGTTCTTGTGGTATGGTTCAAGTTTGGCAATAAAATAGGACTAAATGGTACCCAGGAGTGGAAGAAGCAATGAAGCACGTTGTGTCGTATTACATATTTTATAATGTTTTATTTAATTCATTTGAACTTTCACTTTTAGTTATGTCCAATCTATAATGTGACAGCTACTCTACATGGCGACTAGAACATTTACACACTAAATTCATGCACATTAATATGAAGTTATTCTGTTTTTGGGGCTTTAACAGCTACTGCACTCTAAAGGAATTTTTTAAATTATGAATAAAGACTGGGAGAATTTCTCCCCTTTTAGTCAGAGGAGTCCTTGAGATTAGACAGCCATGTTCAACTGTTCATTTTTTTCTAAAAAGTCAATGTGACTAAAGTGATGACTTGACTGGCATTCCACAACACGCTACCTAATGCGTGTCTGTATAGACTGGCTTCAGTTTTGAAAATGTCAGCAAGGACTTGTATATTTTTTTAGAGGCATCAAAATGATGTTTTTTATCTTCTGTTAAGTCTCATTAAATCCTGGAACTTAACCTAAGCCTATTTGTCTACATGTTTGTGTTTTGTGTTTTGTGTTTAAAAAGCAAGGGTTGAATTATTAAGAGGTGTGTCAGATCTTTTTTTTTCATGCAGTCTTGATTTTTTGACCAGTCACTGTGCTGTCAGGTTATTTAATTGTTATTGGGCGAAGAAAGTTCCTAACCTGTCCTGTAAGATGTGATTGCAGAACTTAAAACCTATAGTAGGGCCAAATAAATGCTTGTACCATCACTGTGGATACAAATGTGATTAGTAATGGACTTGGGTTGTAATGTATTTAATCTAAATGGACAGCTGTCATTGGTTAGGATTGTGTTATGCTCTAATTAAAAGGGGCAGATGGGGATGACATCATTTTTGCTTAGAGCTTTGGATTTCTGATTTTGAAGTTCCAGTTTTCTGAATGAACATATGAGATATAGGGTGAGTTGGTGAGAGGTGTAGGAGAAGTAATTTATAAGTAATCAATAATAAATATGAACTATAAAATAGTTAAATAGAAATAAATCAAATATAAATTGAATGATTTCACTCAAACAGAATAACAATGTAAATAGCCATGTTTCATTCGTTATCTTCAGCTTAATCCTTTACTACTGTCAGGCGGTGTTCCCCATCCCCATCCAGGGGAGAAAGTTTTAAGTGCTACCCATTTCACAGGGACTATCCGAAATAAAAGTTTGTGGCTGACAGGTTTTATGTCCAAACACACTTAGACATTTTAAGATCTTGGGACTAATGTTTTAAAAAGTTGTAGTATAGGGTGGCAAGGTGGCTTTTTCTCAGCATGTTCCACTCTTAGCGCTGGGGATCTGGGTGGAGTTACCATGCTCTCCACATGTCTGCGTGAGTCTCCAGGTTATCCAGTTTCCTCCCACAGACTAAAAAAATGGTTTCAAGGTAAACTAAATGCGCTAAATTTCCCCTTATTGAGTGCTTTTGTGTGTCTGTGTGAGTGAGGGTATGCCAGGTGATGGATTGGAGCCCTGTCCTGGGTATATCTGCCCAGAGCCTGAAACATTCTCCACTGGATGGGCATGTGGACCCCCCCCCCCTCATAACCCTAGTAGAGGTGGAAGATAGGAATAAATTAATGAATCTTCTATGGTGACATTACCTTGTAACTTAATTTAAATCCACCAAATTCCTTTTATTTGGGGATGCTTACATTCAGTGCACATCTTCAAATTTCCCTACTTGGTTGGTGCTTACTGGGGTTTGTGTTGCTTCTAATTGACAAATTTAGTGAGTAAGAGATCAGCACATGCTTGATCACACACACTCACACACACACACACACACACACACACACACACACACACACACACACACACACATTAGTCTGAATGTGGAAGAATTTTCTCATATACACTCCAAAATATTGTATAAGGACTAGTTTTTATGTAATATATTCAGGTTGCTGTGAGTTGTTGCAGGGATCTCACTAGCCTTGACTGTGAAAAAATGTAACTTATTTTACCTGTACAGTGTGCTGTGCCTATTTTATTGAAAAAAAAATCACAGGGCTCCTTAACTCAATAACTGCCAAGCTTCATTTGAGTTAAAGCGCTGCCATGGAAAGAGATGCTAATAAAGTATTCAGGTATTGCGACAGCTGTCTGCAGCATAGCATGTTTACATGAGTGTTTCTGAAATGTGGACTCCAAAAGAGACAGCCAAGAATATCGAGAAGCTCCAAATAGATCCAATCTGACAACAACATCCCTCTTGTGAGTCAATTAGTTTCAATTTAGATCTGTTACAAAGCAGCTTAGAGAAAGGTAGGCTCAGGCTGTTAACAATGGCGCCAAGGGCGACAGCAACTGGCTAATTAAATTTCCCCGATATGGCATTAGAATTAGACCTTGAGGAGAATTTAGACCAAAGAAAGACAATTCTTCTATTTTGAGTTGCCAGTTTGATGCTTTGATTGTAGTGTTCTCTGCTTAGCTGCTTCTCAAGGAATTTATTTCTGTAGTTAACCGATTAACAGCAAATTAAAAAATGGGTCAAACTTGTGTACTCAAATTAATCAGTCTGTTTAATCTTTTATTAGCATTTATTGGACTTAATTATCTCAAAGTAACTTTGTAATGGATGAGCTGTTGGAGGCTCAACAGACTAAAGTTTCCACACGTTATTGCACATGTTAATCTTGCACATGTTAATCACATCTTCCGCTTTATCCTCTATTAGGGTCGCGGTGGGGTTTGCACGTTTCGGGCGCTAGGCAGATACACATAGGACAGGGTGCCAATCTATCGCTGGGCACACACTCACTCACACAAACACACTCTATATGGGGCAATTTGGAGAAATTTGGAGAATTTTGGACTGTGGGAGGAAACCGGAGAACCCGGAGGAAACCCACACGGACACGGGGAGAGCATGGAAACTCCACCCAGATGAGGATTCGAACCGGGAATCACTAGTGCTGAGAGGCGAACGTGCTAAACACTAAGACACCGTGCCAATGTTATTGTACATGTTACAATATTATTTTGCTAAAGTAATATTACAGTATATATTTTATATTTATATACAATTGCTGCTGAAAAAACACTGTTTACATTTATAACCTTGGACATGTTTTTTGATCTTGCGACCCACACCACTACTGTCCACTTGCACTGTTCCCTTCCATTACTTTAATGTTTATTATCCCGTATATTGTTTTGTATTTATTGTAATTCTTGTTTTGCACAAGCTATTGCACACATGCACTTTATGTTGAGTTGTGTATTTGCTGTTTTGTGTAGCACCTCGTTCCTGGAGAACGTTATTTCGTTCCACTGTATAATGTACACCAACTTATATAATTGTCATGAAAAATGAAACCACTTACAAGTTGAACACTTGAACAATAGTATTTTGGTACTATTTACGATGTGGTTCAAGTGAGTATGTGCAGCACCAAGCTTTATATTAATATATAAAATCGATTGTTTTCCCATCCTTTCTTTTTTCTTTTTCTTCAGGGAGTGATAAGATCAGAAACAACATGCTGAAAAAAATTGGCACTGGCATGCAAATTCCATTTGTGTTTAGTCTAGACAAGTTAATTACTATTTCCACATCAGCATAATTCTGAGGCTAAAATACATTATCCTAACATTCAGAAAATACAAAGTGTACCCAATTATTTGCACGTTCAGTTAAGGTTGAAATATAAGTATTAACATCATACATATTCAACTTTAAAGATTATTTTTCCTATTTTGTATGCCAGGTGTTTCTTTATATATAATACCAAACAAAAGTTTAGACATCTCCTTTTTTGCTCCACTTATTGTCCATGATCTCAGTTCCACTTACTGTAAAGATGGACTTTGTAGTTCTACAACTCAGGACTGTACATAATGCCAGTCTAGTACTACTGTACTAGAGTACATACTGTGTACGTCCCCTTTTCTCTTTTCTAATGGTCAGGGCCCCAATAGTAGCCTCACTAAGCAGGAATTATTTGGTTGTTGCATTATTCCTATCCCAGCAGTGACACTGAGGTGTTTAATTGAAACCACAGCAGCACTGCTGCACTAAAACAGTCTGTTGATTACAAGTAAATAATTGTTATTTAGGCGTAAATAAATAAAGACATTAAATTTAAGAGAAGAGGTTGTTTTTTTCTTGTTGAAGGTTTGTACTGTGATACATGACTGCTGTAAATTGTTCATGCCTGTACTGTTAAAAAGGTTTATATAATTATCTTAAAATTTAATCTGACGTCTACTCAGTGTAATAAGGTATAATGTAAATAAATGTCAGTGTAATTAAAGTCTTGACATGGAGCTTTATAAAGTCAGAAGAACACTTCTTTGTTTTTTCTAGATCTTCTTTAAACGGTGAAGCATTATTAAGAATTGATTGGCTAGTCAGTTTTTATTTATTTATATATGTTTACATTTTAGTCCTTTAGCAGTTTTGTGAATTTATTCATTTGCAGCACATAATATTTTGTTTCAAATGTCATTTAAAAATGAAATTTCACCTATTAAAATGAACACTTTTGTGATTTTTTAAAATAAATCTTTTGAATTAAAGCTTGGATTTGAATCAGTCTTTCTGAACTCTGAATACTGTACTGAGGGTGTGATTACTGAGGTTCAGCAGTACTGTAGTTAAAACACCAGGACTGAAGATTTACTTCCCTTTCAACTTATTATTGATTTGAAGCATCTGGGACAAAATAGCAGTTATTTCTTGTCAGCAAATTGGTTTTTAGGTCTCTCTGTACGTCACTATTGCAAACTTGTTATGTTACAGCACCAGCCTGCTGATGTTGCACTTTTAATGGTGTATTTTTCTCATACGGGTGATATTTTTCCTGTTTACAATGTGTGTAGTGCAACTTATATATTATACATTTAGCAAACCCTTCCAGAGTGACTAATAGTAGTAATACAATCCAAGCATCTTATGATTAAGTACCTTATTCAGGGTCCTTAAGCTACTGAGCCATCACCGCCGAAACTTTATCATAAAGACCTTCATGTTAGACTATTTCTAGTATAAACTAATTTAGTACATATTACAGTTATTCTCACAGACAATTAATGTACAATTAGTAAAGCATTTGCACATATGCAATGTGTTTTGTAGAACATTTTTAGCTTTGTTAAAAAGATGAACAACTGCCAGCTTTGTAAAAATCAGGCATTCCAATACGTTATTGTACAATCTTAAGCTTTGATGATGGCATGCAGTCACTGTGATGTTGTTTTGACAACCTTTTCATTTGTGGCTGAAATATTCTATTGATTAAAGGAGAGTTATACCAGTCCATACAGTCTTCAATGGCTTTTTGAAAAGGTCAGGACACTGAAGTAGTCAATTCCTGAGCAAAAATGATTCCCCATACAGACCACCTATTCACAATTGATGAATTGTGTGATGTCAATGACACATTGGCACTGCCACTTTAAAATACGCCGCATCTCCCATAACACAGATCATAACACTCATCCAGAAGAAAATGTAATGAAAGTTCATTGTATGATATAAGACATCTAGACTACAAACCATTTGCCCTAAAATTTAAAGAAGTAATATTCTGTAAAAATAGGGCGGCACGGTGTCTTAGTGGTTAGCACGTTCGCCTCTCAGCGCTAGGGATTGCCGGTTTGAATCCCCATCTGGGTGGAGTTTCCATGTTCTCCCCGTGTCCGTTTGGGTTTCCTCTGGGTTCTCTGGTTTTCTTCCACAGTGCAAAAACATGGATCAAGTCAATTGAGTTCTCCAAATTGCCCCATATAGAGTGTGTATGTGTGCGTGGCTGTGTGAGTGAATGTGTGCCCAGTAATAGATTAAGATAATAGAGTAATAGATAGACCCTGTCCTGGGTGTATCCACCCAGCGCCTGAAACGTTCAACCCTGGATGGGCATGGGGAACCCTTCCTAACCCTAATATAGGATAAAGCGTAAGATAATGAATGGATGGATATTCTGTAAAAAATACTGAATTATAAACTTGGTGGCTTAGTGGTCGGCACGTTTTCCTCTCAGCGCTAGGGATTCCCGGTTCGAATCCCAACCTGGGTGGAGTTTCCATGTTCTCCCCGTGTCCACGTGGGTTTCCAGGTTCTCCGGTTCTCCGGTTTCCTCCCACAGTCCAAAAACATTGAACAAGGTCAATTGAATTATAGAGTGTGTTGTGCCCTAAATGTTCTCCCCTGGTTGGGCATGGGGACCCCCCCTCTCCACCGCGACCCTAGCAGAGGACAAAGCGATAATGGATGGATGGAATTACAAACTCCCTGCTGCCTAAGAAGCTGGACTGGATGATGCTCCTCCCACCATCTTACAATAGCCTTTAAACTACATAAAACAGATATTATATTTTAATGTAAAATATGATTATTTTTTTAGTTGTATTTTGTCTTTCTTTTTTAGCAGATTGCATTCTTTATAAGGATAAGAAAAAAAAGTGTACAAATTTCCCCATACACACACACACACACACACATAAACACACACAATTTCGTTCTCCCATAATTCTTTATTTACTTTTTTTTCCAGCCTGGTAAGGTGATGTCATAGATGTAATTGAAAGAACACCTCATCTGAATGTACTTTTTAGCCATGACATCATGCTTTACAATACACACACACACACCCACACACACACACACGCACACACACACGCACACACACAGAATGAGACATACACAGAAACACCCATCATGCTTGGCTCACAGCCCCATACACAGACTCTAGTTTTACCTAATAGATTATAGTCTGAGAGAAGCAGACAAAATGGTGGACTCTTTGTTATATACTTCAGTCTGATTTTTCTTTATAGTACAGGACACTTAATTATGCCAAAGTCTACTAATGGAACAGTGTAGGCTAAAATATCAGTACTTTTAACAGTGAATGAAGAAAGCCAGCAGGCATTATGAAAAAGACATAATGCCAGTTGTCGAGTTCTTTTATTAAGGTCCATTAGGGCAGAACCTTTCCATTAAAAAAAAGCTGTAGTTTATACCATGAAAACATACACTCATTAGTATGTTTTTGAAAAACCTTGTAAAGACGCCAAAATTATTTAATAATAGTTATTAAATTCAAATTGGTCAATTTCTGGATGCAGAAGTTGTTATAGTGCTGTACAACTGAACAGAAGTTTTAGGGTTCGAACTGCTGTTGTTGAGCCCTTAAGCTTAATCAGAATGAAAGCTGAACGACGTACACACTTTTTCTTTTTTATGTTTTAGTTTTTATACACCGAATTTTTTTATTTATTTTTATTTCTTGTCCACATGGATCCAAAAAGTTATTTTTAGTTGATTGAATAGGTCTCGAACAAAAATGCCTTTCAATTTCATTCTCCATGGGCAGATAAACATTCAGAATACACTTCCTCTACATGCCAATATTACAGCTATTAAGATGGGAGCTTGAATTTATGAGGGGGTTAAATGGATGTTTAAGGTGTTTTGTTAAGCAGCTTAACAACCGACAGGCTTCTGGCAGAAAGCTTTAGTGTTGTGAGCAGTAATTTTACAACCAGTCGATTACAGAGTTGTGGCATAGTGGTAATTAAATCCACTTCCCAGTACTGGGGATCCAGGTTCAAATCCCAATCTGGCTGGAGTTTCCATGTTCTCCTGTGTTCACATAGGTTTTCTCCGGGTTCCCTGGTTTCCTTCACAAACCAAAAACATGGATTTAGGATAAATTGGCTACTTTAATTTGCCCCACGGCATGATGGCTTAATGGTTAGCACATTCGCCTCACGGCACTGGGGATTCCAGGTTCAAATCCAAGTCTGGGTGGAGTTTCCATGTTCTCCAAATGTCTGCGTGGGTTTCCTCCGGGTTCTCTGGAATCTTCCGACAGTCCAAAAACATTGATTCATGGAAAGCTGAAAGCTCTAAATTGCCCCATGTAGTGTGTGTTTGTGTGTGTGTCTGTGTGAGAGAGTGTGCTCAGCGATAGATTGGTGCCCTGTCCTGGGTGCCCAAAAAGTTCTCCTCTGTGACCCTAGTAGAGGATTAAGTGAAAGATAATGAATAAATGATTGAATAAAATCTAGTTACCTTTTTTTGTAGTGTTTGTGTGTATCTATGTAAGTGTGTGCCCAATGATGGATTATTATCTGCCCAGCTCCTGAAAAGTTGTCATGGGGAGTTTCATGTCCAAACTTTGGCAGAAGCCAAATTATTATTCCATTTTGTTGTAGAAGTATATAATAGTTTTTGGCAAGCATTGTTCATGAGGAATTTTAATATATCGATAAAATGCCATGTCACCACGGTGGCTTAGTGGTTAGCACGTTCACCTCTCAGTGCTAGAGATTCCCGGTTCGAATCCCAATATGGGTGGAGTTTCCATGTTCTCCCCGTGTCCGCATGGGTTTCCTCTGGGTTCTTCGATTTCCTTCCACAGTCCAAAAACATGGATCAAGTCAATTGAATTCTCCTAATTGCCCCATAGAGTGTGTCTGTGTGGGTGAGTGTGTGCCCAGCAATGGATTGGCGCCCTGTCCTGGGTGTATCACCCCCCTCCCCCCCTTGACCCTAGTAGAGGGTAAAGCGGAAGATGGATGGTTGGATGGATGGATGGATGGATAACATGCCTTATATTATTCCAAAATTGGACACGCATGTACACACAGCTTCACTTTACCGTTCATTGTACTTTTTTTCATTGGCTGCATAAAATCCTATTTATTCAGTAGTATTTTTTAGTGTCAGTTCCCGAATAGCTGGCTGTGTTTTTATTCCCAGTAGCTTTTCAGTTACCAGAGCCATATGGCTGAAACCTTATTTCTGTTATGCTTTTCCTTCAGTACTTAGATGTTCTTTGCTATCTGGTCACTCTTTGTTGTGCTGTTTCGCTCCACTGTGTTTTGATAAGAAAATTGAATTTCAGTCTGTCAGGTTCATCTTAAAAACTGAATTAAACACGTGCCATGCTGCCGTTCCTGTGCAAACACACCTTCATTGACATACCACTGGAATACATGACAAGCAGTTTAGGCTCGGTACACCTGTTCTAAAATGCATTGGCTCTTAAGATCCAGCTCACTTTCTCACATTAGCGCTCAGTTGTGAGCTGGAGCTGAGCTTGGTATCTCCATGGTAATGACATACATTACGTTCAAGAGGGCTGTTTCGTGAGCTACTGATGTACACGTGCACTAAGCCAAAAATACACTCTATGGGCAAATATACGGGGACACTTGCACAATTTATGATGACTATAGCAGCTACAGTATAATAGCCTCCATGCTTGTAGAAGTCTCACTACAAGGAATTTAATTCAATTATTCACTATCTTTTACTTAATCCTCTCCTAGGGTCATGGGAGGGGGTTCCCCCAGGGCCATCAGCAGAGAACGTTTCACCCAGAACAGGACTCATTCATTCATTCATTCATTATCATCCGCTTTATCCTCTATTAGGGTCGCGGGGGGGGGGGGGTTCCCCATGCCCATCCAGGGAAGAACGTCTCGGGCGCTGGGCAAATACACCCAATACAATCCATCGCTGGGAACACGCTCATTTACTCAAACACACTCTATACGGGGCAATTTGGAGAACTCAATTGGCTCGATCCATTTTTTTGGACTGTGAGAGGAGACCGGAGAACCCGGAGGAAACCCACGCGGACACGGGGAGAACATGGAAACTCCACCCAGATTGGGATTCAAACCTGGATCCCCTGCACTGAGGAGAACATGCTAACCACGAAGCCATCATGTCCACATTACAAGAAATTTAAGTAACAAATACATGCAAGTATTTTATTTATGTACAGTAAACAGTGGAACGAAACAGCATTCTCCAGGAACAAGGTGCTACACATAACAGCGACTACACAACCCAAAAAAAAGTGCACGTGTGCAAAGAGCGTGTGCAAACCAAGAATCACGATAAAAACAGAACAATATACAGTACAATAAACATTCAGGGCGGCACGGTGGCTTAGTGGTTAGCACGTTCGCCTCTCAACGCTAGGGGTTCCCGGTTCGAATCCCCATCTACGTGGAGTTTCCATGTTCTCCCCTTGTCTGCGTGGGTTTCCTCCGGGTTCTCCGGTTTCCTCCTACAGTCCAAAAACATGGATCAAGTCAATTGAATTCTCAAAATTGCCCCATATAGAGTGTGTCTGTGTGAGTGAGTGTGTGCCCAGCGATGGATTGGCGCCCTGTCCTGGGTCTATCTGCCCAGCGCCCGAGACGTTCTCCCCTGGATGGGCATGGGAAACCCCACTGTGACCCTACTAAAGGATAAAGCGGGAGATAATGAATGAATGAATGAATAAACATTCAAGTAATGGGAACAGTGCAACAGACAATATACAGGGCAATAACAAATTAAATACTTTAAAACATTATGTATTGAAAACAGTAGACATTAATGAATGGTAGGTAACAGTGCATGTTGCACCCTAGTGGTGTTAGCCACAGATGCAAAATATGCCAATGCTTATAAATGTTAAAACATTTGTTATTGCAGCAGTTGTATATAAATAAGCAAAAAAAAAGTTGTGCAACATAATAGCAGCAGTCTGTCCATCTTTGGTGTACAGCAGTATGTGTGTGGGTTTTAGTTCAGTTTTTCCTGATGGCAAATTGGTACTGCCTGATTGTTCAGGAGGCTGATGGCCGGGGGAGAAGACACTTGGGCACAGTCTGGATGTGAGGGCCGGGATGCTCCGTTACCTTTTTCCAGATGGCAGAAGGTGTCAGAAATTTTACATTTCTTAAACATAATGAGAGTCCCAATATGGCCGAAAGACTAACAAAGGATCTTTGATTTTGCCGCCACTGGAAAATACAGGGCTGGGATTGGCTGATTTAAAACCTAGGGGGTAATCTGCATTTGGCTTAGTCAGTTAAGGGGCGGGAACTAGACGTAACAATATATACAGGTAACCCTTGAATGGGCTCTCTCTCTCTCACTCGGACCTGAAGGCGTACTTAACACCTGAAGCTGAATGGGCAGACCGCTGGCCAGCATTACTTCCTGACGGTGTTCAGAAAAGATTCCTTTTGTTCTCAATAAACCAGTTGAGAACGGCCATCTTGCATCGGCGTGTTCTTTTGCTTTTCCAGAAGTCAAAAAGATCCTAACAGAGGGAAAAGAGTGTGTGTGAAGGGTGTGTGTGGTCGTCCACGATGCTGTAACATGGAACAATATAAGTTTTTCAAATCATCACAAATGTATTTTTTTAAAGGGAATTATGACAAATCTGAGATTTAAGTACAAGGCCACCAACAACATAAACATTACTATAGGATGAACCGCCCTGTTAACATCACACGGTTATGCTCTGAGACCTCAGAAAGAACGCATCCCTATGATAAAAACCAAGCGTACCAGGTGGTGACCAGGCTGAGGCAACAAGGGGAACCCATCGAGAACATTACATTACTGCTTTAAACCTGCATCTCACTACGGGTTGCAAATCTCTCAGTGTCTGGCGAATCGATTCGATTCCGAGTTTTGAGGTCAGGATTCGATTCAAAAACGATTTTCGATTCAGAAACGATTTTCGATTTCAGATTTTTTTTGTTGAAATGGTCTTTAAATTTTGTTTAAATTATGTGATCGACAAGATGAAATGACAATGTAAACAAGAACATTTATTTAAAACAATACTTTTAGGTTCCCTCCTGTATCAAATCTTTTTGCATCATTTTATATTTATACAAAAGATAGGATTGCGCTAAATTGAAATGAGCAGTGTTAGGTTAGCTTAGCTGCCTGGCTTCCTCCATAAAAACATCTGTTAATAAACAAAAAATTCAAAATATATTAATACCAAAGTTTACCATGGTGCATTAGCCTTTAATCCAAACTAAAATACAGACTTTACAGTCATAGTGCATTAATATTTTGCAAATCTTTAAAACTTAACATTAAAAATAAAATACATACTTCAGTCTTTTTAACTATATTGCACCAACATTCGCTACATTTTCAAAACTTAACCTTAAATATTAAATATATTTTCATTTTCTTTTATCTCAGGGTGATGTCGCGTCAAATGGGCTCGCGCATTTGTCGTATTTCCAAAGTACCTCGATTTCATTTTACACTTGTTGTAAACAGTTGTGCTCATGTCGAGTTCTCTCTTCTTGGCTTTAAAAGCTTTTAAGGACTGGCTTTTAAGGACGACAGGGGGGGTCAAAGAATATTTAGAAGATATTATCTTCATTCATTCATTCATTATCTTCCGCTTTATCCTCTATTAGGGTCGCGGGGGGTTCCCCATGCCGATCCAGGGGAGAACGTTTCGGGCGCTGGGCAGATACACCCAGGACAGGGTGCCAATCTATCACTGGGCACACACTCACACACACACACACACACACACACACTCTATATGGGGCAATTTGGAGAACTCAATTGACTTGATCCATGTTTTTGGACTGTGGGAGGAAACCGGAGAACCCGGAGGAAACCCACGCGGACACGGGGAGAACATGGAAACTCCACCCAGATTGGGATTCGAACCGGGAATCCCTAGTGCTGAGAGGCGAACGTGCTAACCACTAAGCCACCGTGCCGCCCAGATATTATCTCAAATAATATTTTCCCTTAATTTTAAGACCTACTATCTTCTTCTAAAGCATCAGTCTGTTGAAGATAAAGCTTTTTTCAAGGGATGCCCATATTTACCAAATAACTACCATTAGTCAATTCGGTTTTTTTTAAGGCAACATGGCAATATTTTGTCATGTGTATCTGAATTCATCGTCTGACGGGATCCAATCTAATGGGCTTCACGCTGCAAAGATAATATTCGAGCAAAAATGTGGAACATGCATTTTAGAATCCCAGGAGAGAAGTCGCAATCTTACAGTTCAGCAAATCTCAGTACCTCTTCCTTTTTGGATCTCGCCTCTCTGCCTTAGTCATTTTTCTTCACCCAGTTTGTCTTGTTTGCTTGTTGTCATATCTGACAGTATCCATGCAAAAAATGAGCAGTAATGTGGCTCTACCACAGCGTGTGTAAAGTATGCTTGCTTGATTCACTCATCTGCTGTTTGGCCTGTTAACAAAATAAGACTTCATCTCTCTCTGCACTAGATTACTTCAGCATTCCTGTGCTTACATTCGCAGTTAATTGTCTATTCCGTTAATCTTTTAGTACTTAATAGAATTAAATTGCTTTGGAGCAATTCATCTTTTTCCTGGCTGTTCAAGACTGTGTGTGTATGTGGGTGGGTGTCCAGGGTGCTTAGAGAAAACACACACTTGTTTATCAGCCCGGGCTGTGGGTGCAGTCATGTACAATGTGTAGATGGCCTAAAGGGAATAACATTAATATTGAACTCCCTGTAAAAATAATACCTACACAGGGTAGTAACCAAGGCATTTAGAGGACATCCCTAACTGTTCAACACATCATGTGTAATGCCAATTAAACTAATGTAAATTTGTTTTTTATCTCTGGGAATAAATATGATGTATTTGATTGCGGTTGCTTGTAATACTATAGTTACTAACAGTGAGGGGCACAGTAAATAAATGTAGTAAACTGTGGCCGAACAGGCTGTGTACTGTTATGACCTGGGGTAGTGGGTTTTAAGTTTAAGGTCCCTGCAAAGCCTCAAGGGCACAGATTTTACTGAATGCATTGTTCTGGTGCTTTTTCCTTCCTCTTCATTTTGCCTCATTATATGAAAAAGCTACTTAAGCTAAATAATACTATTTAGAGTATTATTCAGTGTTGCAACCTCTGCCCAACAACAACTATATACAGCTTATTTGGTAGTGAACCATATTTTTTATATGAAATATGCAGCCACATGTGATGACATTTTCTGCAAATAGTCTAAATGTTTTAAAATTTACGCATAATTGTTCAGCCTGTGCTGTTGAAACAGAAATCAACAAGTCAGACCCCACCAGTCTCTTAAAGGGAATGACAAGAGACATGATTGGTTTATTGCATGTGACACCCAAAATTCACCCATGAATTATGTTGTCATGATAGGACACACTGACACGCCCTAAACCAAGCTGCTGGGTGCATGGCTGAGGGTTTGCTCAGAATCCCAAAGAGTCTTAAAGAGTGAGTTTGTCAGATTTGTGGTATTTGAAACAAAAATATGGATTTGTAGGAAACCGGACACCTCAATTTAACTTTCATTTTTAAACACCCACTGTCAAACCACTGTACACTCTTAACATCTTAAAACACCCTGTTGTGGGATTAATAAAGGTATAATTATTGTTATTGTTATTAGTATCATTAGCTTTATCATCTTCCTTCGTGCTTCACTTTCTTGATGTTCAGAATCAGAATCAGAATCAGGTTTATTTGTCACATACGTAGATATACATGGTACAGCCAGCAGTAAAATTCTTTTCTGACTTCTCCACAGAAAGTTAAATTAGTTTAAAGGGAAAAGAAAAATAGAATATAATAAAGATAAAATAAAAATTAAATAAAATTTAACAATGTATTTACACTTAGTCCTGGTTCAGGGTCCGAATCGCCGTTGGGAAGAAGCTCCACCTCATCCTCTCTGTGTTTTGCCTTCAGACAGTTCACACGGTTGCCCATCTGTTGCTGTAGAGTTTGTTTTAGTCATCCTCTCGTTCTTCATTAGGATACTCGTGCATGAGCATGAACATTTTTGGTTGCTGGACTAGTCTCAGTTTGAGTGTCATACAGCAGAGCTGTGTCTATTCAAGATACTAACACACAAAAACCCAAAGAACAAGCTGAAGCAACAATGGCAAGAGCAAACTCCCTGGTGTTGTTGGTTTTTAAGAAAGAAACTTGTGAGAACCAAAGTTCATGTGGGACCCGTCATCCCTGAGCAGCCAGGCAGCATTAACAGCAGTGTTGAGAATTATCCTCAACTCTAATAAGACCTGTTTCGTGATGGTACTGTGGGCATTCGGATCATTTGAGAACAGAGTGATGTGAAATAACAAACTTAGTGAAGAAACTGTAATTGTGGATCAATGACGTGCATCAGTATGGTGAGAGAAGACAGTGATCAATGAGAATAGAAACAGGCAGGCAAACCCAAAAGTGGCTGCTGAGTGTATTTCCTACATTTTTCATGTTGTACTGCAGAACACTATATTTTTATATCTAGTTCAGCTGCACTCCTACAACAGATGGTCTCCCTGTTTGTGTGGCTTGAAATGTGTGTATAAAATGATTCCGCATTCAACACTCCTCTTTACTCTCAGTGAAAGATCTTAGCATTTTGTGGTTAAAACCCATAAATCTGTTATACAGAACTCCTGAACTCATATTTTTATTCTAATAGAGCACAGAGGGTAGCAAGAAGGCAAATATTACAGCCTGTGATCTAAACAGGAAATGGCTGGTGAAAAAAAGACTTTGATTAACAGTTAAAGTAAAGTCTGTTAATTCATGGGCACGGTGGCTTAGTGGTAGCACGTCCCCCTCTCAGTGCTAGGGATTCCCGGTTCGAATCCCAATCGGGGTGGAGTTTCCATGTTCTCCCCGTGTCCGCGTGGGTTTCCTCCGGGTTCTCTGGTTTCCTCCCACAGTCCAAAAACATGGATCAAGTCAATTGAGTTCTCCAAATTGCCCCATATAGAGTGTGTGTGTGTGTGTGTGTGCATGTGAGTGTGTGCCCAGTGATGGATTGGCGCCCTGTCCTGGGTGTATCTGCCCAGCGCCCGAGACGTTCTCCCCTGGATGGGCATGGGGAACCCCCCCCCGCGACCCTAATATGTGATGAAGCGGAAGATAATGAATGAATGAATGAATACTTTAATGTGATTCTGTGCTCAATGATGGATTGGCGCTCTGTCCTGGGTGTATTTGCCCAGCACTTGAAACGTTTTTTGTTGGACGGGCAAGGGGAAGCCCACCGTGACCCTAGTACATGATTAAGCGTGAGATAATGAGATTAAGATTTATTTCTAGCCTTAATGGAGGCTCAACATGATCATAATGAAAATGAATAATATAAATGTCACAACCTTATTTTAAATACTGTTCAATGTTTGTTCTTGTTACTAAGTCTGGATAATGCCAGTAATTAAATTCAGCGTTCGGGTGTCAGGAACTTTCCGTCACTCGTTTTCATTCTCACCACAGAACCATTAGCAGTTGCAGTTTTGGTGTCATTTCATGTGCATGCAGAGGTGCTACCACTCACACTGATGTCAGTCTCCCACACAGAACCTTGATCATTCAGTGCTTCATTGTTTTTGCAGACAGACTGACATTTGCGCTGCGGTAATGGATATGTAAATAATCCTGTGGGTGTTGGTTGTTAGTGATTGACGGAAGCTTTCTCTGTAATCGCAAGAAAAAATGTAGACGTCAGTCTTGCCTTGAAGTTTGCCCCTCTGCTCTCTGGGTCTCAGATCCTGGTGTGTGGGGCCTAATTAACCTGGACATACAGTGCACAGTATTAAAAAATAACAACTAACCTCCTGGTGGTCTGTGTTCAACTCATAAAATAAAATAATCATCTGAGGAAACCTCGGGGAAAAGTAAAACACCTGGATACTATGCAGGCTTTATAGTATTCTTCCATCATTTCCTTTTATACTCTGTCAGAGCTCTATTTAATAGATAGAGTGAGTGAGTGAGTGAGTGAGGAAAATAGGTATTTAAACACCCTGCGACTTTGCAAGTTCTCCCACTTAGAAATAATGGAGGGGTCTGAAATTTTCATCTTATGTGCATGTCCATTGTGAGAGACTTAATCGAAAAAAATCCTGAAATCCCAATTTATGATTTTGTGTTCAAATACTTGTATATTTAACTCATTGTAGCTAGCTAGCTTTCGGTTCGAATCCCAATCTGGGTGGAGTTTCCATGTTCTCATCATGTTTACATGGGTTTCCTTTGGGTTCTCCGGTCTCCTTCCACAGTCCAAAACCATGGATTCAAGGTATATTGATTGCTCTAAATTGCCCCATATAGTGTGTGTGTGTCTGAATGAGTGTGCCCAGTGATAGATTGGTGCCCTGTCCTGGGTGTATCTGCCCAGCGCACTGAAACATTCTCCCCTGGGTTGGCATGGGAAACCCTCGTGTGTGTGTGTGTATATATATATACTGTATATTGGAGGTTTTGTGTGAAACTGTAAACAGATTTTCTCTCTGAGTCTGGTGTGAAACTTTAGTTTTCGGCATATGTGTGAAAGAGAACTTTACTACCCCATATGTTCTGTCGATGAGCTGGGATGCTGGTACAGTGATCAGTGATTGGCCCAGCACACAGTGAGTTAGTAAACGTCCATATGGCCCACTCATGCAGAAATTTTGGCTCTTATTGCCTCTTCACTAAAAATATGAGAAAAAACTCTGCTGTATTGCTAAGCTTCAGTTTTGTTTTGAAATCCCTGCTATAATCTCATTTTCATTCCAGAGAACCAAGAGGCGGCTACATAATGGAGTATAAATGTGAACCTTTGTGATTTGTACTCGTACAATATTTATGTTATTGTATATGTGATTGATTTGACACTCTAACTAGTAACACAGAGCTGTAGCAGTGTTCCTTCAGATGCCATTTCTGGTTTTTTAAATTTATTCTAATGCCAAACTACACATATGTTTGGATAATGTGTGATTGTTCCGGAGGGGGCGTGTCCTGGTGATAAACACTTAAAAGTCGTCAGTTTTCACTAAAAACTTAGAACAAGTCAGGTGTTTGTGTAAGAAGTAACTGCTGTAGCTTTGGATAACCTGTTGTGCATCTTAGATCTGTGCATCGGCACCCTTATTGTCACGGTAATACCCATATTTTATCATAATCCTTGTTGATTGAATAGTCTTTTTGGGTGTTTTTGTTCTTAGATATTAAAATTACTGTCAGTTAGTTCGAATATAGCTGTCATTTGCGGTTTTAGTTCTAGTTTCAGTCTGCTGCCTATTTGCACCTTGCGTTGAACGTGTGATTGTTCCAGAGGGGGCGTGACGTGGTAGTAAACACACACAACGCAGAACAAGTCAGGCGTTTTTTTTTTTTTTTTTCCAGTTTTTTTAGTTTTCTTTTCACAGTGCAAAAACATGGATTAAAGGTAAATTGGCTGCTCTAAATTGCCCTCTCTAACTTCCTCCCATACATTCATTCATTCATTCATTATCTTCCGCTTTATCCTACATTACGGTCGCGGGGGGGTTCCCATGCCCATCCAGGGGAGAACGTTTCGGGCGTTGAGCAGATACACCGTGCCAATCTATCGCTGGGCACACACTCACACACTCAGACACACTCTATATTGGGTAATTTGGAGAACTCAATTGACTTGATCCATGTTTTTGGACTGTGGGAGGATACCAGAGAACCCGGAGGAAACCCACGCGGACACGGGGAGAACATGGAAACTCCACCCAGATGGGAATTTGAACCGGGAATCCCTAGTGCTAAGAGGCGAACGTGCTAACCACAAAGCCACCATGCCGCCTCCCATACAGTCTGTCTAAATGAGTAAATGAGTGAGTGAGTGTGAATGTGTGCCCAGTGATGGATTGGTCCTGTCCAGCGCTCATCTGGTCCAGCGCTCAAAATGTTCTCTCCGGATGGGCATGGGGAACCCCCCACGACCCTTATCCCTGGTATAGGATTAAGCAGATAATAACGAGATGAGAAATTAATATGCAGATTTATATTAAAAAACACTGTTCTTTTAAAGTTTAATTAAAAAACTCTTGCAGGGTTTTTTGACTGCCATGTCACAGTGTAGGTAGTGTTGGTCTCAAAGCCTTTCCGAGTAAAGTTCAGGCAGTTTCCCTGCGTAGGTGCACTGCACGAGCAGTTATTACACTGATGACAGTCTTTGGCTCCAAAGCACAGCCAGGTTCTCTCTGAGTAATTACAGAGTTGCTGCACAGTACAGTGCCAGTTTCCATGGCCAATATAGTGAAAGCTCAACTGAAAGCAAGGTGGGGTGTGCTCTGTTTGTTTGTGGAATCTTCTTGCGGTGGACGGAGCTCCATTATTACAGAGATGAAAATAAATCTCTTTAAATCAAAGATCAGTTCTGTGAGATAACCAAGCCAATTTTCGAGGCACTGACAGCCTTGTGATTGTCTAGCGAGTGTTTTATTTATTAACTTCATTAGTTAAAGAGAGTATAAAGCTGGCGGACTTGACAGCTTCCGTCTGAATCAGAGAACTCATCCACTTCAAAGAGATAAACAAAGCACAGCTGCCCCATCATTTCACTTTCTCGCTTTTAAATGCCAAAGCTCTTTTGTGTGCTCGCACGCTGAATCTGAACACTGTTTTCAGATGCACTAGTTCTGCTCATTACTTTTAATCACTTCTGATGTCGAACATGCAGTGTGTATCAGAGACTAATAAAGGGATACAGCTGTTCCCAGAGTGGTGACTTACCTCAAGACCAAGAGGCTTGTTCTGTAGTGTAATCAATGCACTGTTCTAAGGTCAGTAAAGGGCTTTAGGGACCACTGAGCTCATTATGAGAAAGAAGAGCATCCACTGAAACACTTTTTCAAGCTTTAATTTACGATATATTACGGCTTATTTATTAGAAGTACATTATTTTTGAATATGGGGTGGTTTTATTTTTTAATTACTTTAATATTCTTCTAGGTTGGTTTGTGAATGTAAAAAAACTTATTTACTGGTTCATTATATCAAATCAGTGTTATCTACATTACTTTATATTACTTATTCATTTTCTAAACAGGCGGCATGGTGGCATGGTGGTTAGCACGTTCGCCTCTCAGCGCTAGGGATTCCCGGTTCGAATCCCCGTCTTTCCTCCCACAGTCTAAAAACATGGAGCAAGTCTATTGAATTCTCCAGATTGCCCCTTATTGAGTGTGAGTGTGTGCCCAGTGATGGATTGGCGCCCTGTCCTGGGTCTATCTGCCCAGCGCCCGAAACGTTCTCCCCTGGATGGGCATGGGGAACCCCACCGCGACCCTACTAAAGGATAAAGCGGGAGATGAATTGTCTAAACAGTATATCCTCATTAGTGCCATGGGGAAAGGAGGTAAGGTGATGCATATACCATTACTTATAGGGCAAAAGGTGAAAAAACACCCTGAATAGGTCACCAGGACAGACAATGAGGCAATTAGGCATCTTCAACTTATAGAAAAGTGTCACCCAGGCACTGATCCCGAAACGTTTCTAAAATTTAACAATATTGATTATATCTTGCTGCTGAATGGCAAATTAGCTGAATGATTTATCTTTGAAAATGTTATACGGATAAAAATATTGGGACCAAATTTATAAATTCAGGTCCACAAGCTTCTGCAATATCACAACATTTATTTCTGTTCAGGGTTTCTATTGTTTATTTTCCAGAGATCTTGTATTGATAATAGAGAAGTGGACCACTGCAAGTCTGGACGCTTTAGGTCTGGACTCTGTGATTGGCAGTACATGTGGGAAAACAATGACTCATGCCCCCTGTTGACCTTCTGAAACTGATAATAATCTTATTTGGTTGGTTAATAAATGAGAAGCTTCTCACTGCATCAGTGAGGGTTAAATAACTTGTTGCCAGCTGAAACATAGTCATGCATTAATTACACAGAGGCTCTTACCCTTTGCTTAGTTAAATCCACATGGTAAAGGTGGCAGCTTCCTCCCTGTGTCCACGTGGGTTTCTTCAGGGTTCTCCAGTTTCCTCCCACAGTCCAAAAACATGTATTCACAGTAAATTGAATGCTGTAAATTGTGCCCTATATAGTGTGTTTGTGTGGGAACCCCCTCCCCCAATCCTATTATGCGGAAGATAATGAATGAATGAATCCAGGTGGTGACCTTTTTTGGTCAGGCAGATGGCTGGTTGGATGACAATAATGGTTAGAATTCTTGGCAGGCCAGTTCAGTACTTCCCCGCCTGACTCGTCAGTTAATGTCTTTTTTACAGTTCAGCTTGTTCACTGGCATACAATCATACATAAGCTAACAAGTCTTTCCTAAACTGCTGCCACAGTGTAGAAAGTATATTTGATTTGACTGTTTTTGCATTCAGTGATATTTTATTTTGTGTTTTGACCTTTCAGTCGTGTCTAATCATTGGATACTCTTTACACTACTTTCCAATGATTCTGATCTGTAAAGGTCTATGATGAGAGTTTTTATGAGGTAGGTCACAAAGTCTTCTCTCAACCATAGTCAATCATGGAGCAATTAGTTATAGGCATTTTACAATTTACCTATCAGCATGTCTTTGAAATGTGAGCAGAAACCAAAGTACAAGGATAAAAACCCACTGCACAGGGAAGACATGCAGACTCCGCACAAAAAGGACCTTTTTTCGCCCCAAACAGGAATTGATCCCGGGTATGTGGCTGTGAGGCGGAGCTGCAGCACCTCTGTACTGCCAGATATAATATTCAATTATACTCAATATATTACATTAGCCTTCATCTAAACTGATTAGGTTACAATTTTGCAATTATAGTGTACATTGCAATAATGTTCCAATAAGCCATCGTAATGTGACTAAAAAAGAAAAACAATAATTGTGATTATCCATTAGCCAAAATGCCATTCTCATGAAGTTGTATTACAACTCACTCTGTTTTGTAGTGAATAAAACAAAAAGTATATGACGTTATTGAGGGATAATGAGTAGAAAATCTGTGTCCATATATAGAAACCATGATTGTAATCTTAATTGGTACTAAATGAGGGAGCCAGCTTGCCAGAAAAGTCACCCAGGCTTGGTTCATAAACTGGAATAAGATCTTCAGTGTGTGTAGAGAAAATTTAACATTTTACTGCATTGGCGGCACGGTGGCTTAGTGGTTAGCACGTACGCCTCTCAGTGCTAGAGATTCCCGGTTCGAATCCCCATCTGGGTGGAGTTTCCATGTTCTCCCCGTGTCCGTGTGGGTTTCCTCAAGGTTCTCTGTTTTCTTCCCACAGTCCAAAAACATGGATCAAGTCAATTGAGTTCTCCAAATTACCCCATATAGAGTGTGTTTGTGTGAGTAAGTGTGTGCCCAGCGATAGATTGGCGTCCTGTCCTGGGTGTATCTGCCTAGCGCCTGGAACGTTCTCCCCTGAATGGGCATGGGGAACCCCACCGCGACCACAGTAGAGTGTGAAGTGGAAGATAATGAATGGATGGATGGAATTGTATTGCGCCAAGTTCCTAAAATCTTTAAAACAAAGATTTTTTTTTTGTAAAGAAAATATTTTACAAACATTCGGTCATTTTAGCAAATTCTTTTATTTAAAGCAACGTACCATTGACCCAACTTGATGGTTGGGGTCAGAATACATGATAAAGCACCCTGAAACAATAAGGGTTAAGGGCCTTGCTCAAGGACCCACATTGGTAAATGGATTGGCGCCCTGTCCTGGGTGTATCTGCCCAGCGCCCAAATGTTCTCCCCTGGATGGGCATGGGGAGCACCCCCACGACCCTAGTTTTTTTGTTTGTAGGTAGCTTTAAATCCAAAGTTCTGGACTTGATTAAACTTTTTTCCTGACTTGACAGTTTGACACTTTTGATATTAGAAGTTTGCCGCAAGAATAAAAACAGATCAAAGAGCAAAGCAAAAAAGCAAGCAGGGAAAAGGGGAGTATCATAGCCGGGAGCAAAAAGAGTTGTCTGTCTTCTTTCCTTCTTTGCAAAGTTTTTTTCTGGACCTACACGAAATGCATTCAGAACCACCTCTGGACATTCCTCTTATGTAAAATACAATTCCTCTTAGTTTGCAGTAAGAAGTGGACGAGGTAGGTAAAGAGACTCTCCTGGTTTATGTGGTTTTATTACCATGGCAACAGTACACATAAATTGATTTAGAAAAAGATTTGAATATGAAGAGGCTTTTATCTAGCATGTGTGAAGGTAAGGACAAGTGAGCATTGGTTTATTCAGGTAAATAAATACTGTTTTATTCATGAGGTTTGTAAGATTTTGCCGGCTTTTGTCGGTGAGTTTGTTTGATGTGGAAAGACATTATCCTCAAATCCAAACGAACCGATTGTAAAAAAGGGTTTAAAAAAAAAAGACAGTACAATATTGTAATTTTTTATTTTCTTTATTTTAAAATTACATTTATAAAATTACTTCAATGTTCCTAGTCAGAACACGTAGAATCTGTGGTAAAATATTTTAATGGTTATTGATTTCAGACTGGCAAAAAGTGAGTATTTCATATTAATAAATGATGTTCTATGGGCTCTAAATATTCTGCTCTGTATCCTGCAATGTAGAGAAGGCAGCAGACACTAATCTAATTTCAGGAATCACGGGGAAAATGACAAATAACAGGTGGGAAAAGAATGAAGTGAGGTAGAGTGTGAAAATAATAGAAATCAAATTGTAATAAAGCATTGTGTAGAAAAAATGAGTATGAGGGAATGCATAATGCATTAAACCCGGTAAGGTTGAATTTTAGAGAAACAGTGATTTAGAAAATGACATTAAAGGATTGAAAACAGCTGGGAAATGAGATTAAAAACGACATGGCTTGTGGAACGGTAGTTTCTCACTGACAAAGTGTCTATCATCTGACAGGATATCTTATGGGAGTGACATATATGTAAAATGAATTAGATGTATCACTATAGCTGCTTTTATTTACGATGGCAGGTCTAAACTTCTATAGTTTTTAGTTCGTAGGGTAGCCCCTGAGTGTCAAGAACAATTTTATTTTCAGTAAGTTCATAGAGCAGCTAAAAGACTTTATTATTCACAGCTAGTGAGTGGGTGTTGGGTTTATCACTTGGCTGACGCCAAACAGGGGGAAACAATATCAAGAGATTGAAACAAGACACTGAAGAAACAATAAGATATGGGAACTTTGGTTTGTGAAACTTGATTCTTAAAAAGGTAATAGACTTTATTCCATCCATCCATTATCTTTCGCTTTATCCTATATTAGGGTCGCGGGGGGGGGGGGGGGGTTTCCCCATGCCCATCCAGGGGAGAAGGTTTCGGGCGCTGGGCAGATACACCCAGGACAGGGCACCGATCTATCGCTGGGCAAATGAACTTTATTATTATGTTTTTAATTTATGACCAAAATTTGAACCCACTGCATTTTTGTGTACAAAATGTGATTTTGTTATAGATTATAGAATTGTATTGTAGGGCGGCACGGTGGCTTAGTGTTTAGCACGTTCTCCTATGAGCGCTAGGGATTTCAGTTTTGAATCCCAATCTTGGTGGAGTTTACATGTTCTTCCTGTGTCCGCGTGGGTTTCCTCCGGGTTCTCCAGTTTCCTCCCACAGTCTAAAAACATGGCTCACGGTCAATTGAATTCTCCAAATTGCCCCATATAGAGTGTGTTTGGGTGAGTGAGTGCCCAGCGACAGATTGGTGCCCTGTCCTAGGTGTGTCTGCTTTGCCCATCCATTCTCCCCTGGATGGGAACCCCCCTTCCCCCCCACGACCCTAGTAGAGGAATATTTTAAAATATTTTACAACCATTTGGTTATTTTAGCGAATGCTTTTATTTAAAGCGACGTACCGTTGACCCAAATTGATGGTTGGGGTCAGAATACATGATAAAGCACAATGGCCTTGGGATTTGAATCCCTAACCATTAGATTGAAAATTAACACACTAACCACTGAGCTACCACACCTACAAACTGATAAAAGATAAAAACAATTAGCAGCTTAAATGTCAAGAATAGTGTTTGCTTCAACACTCTAATTAAGGCATCTATAACATACACATGTACAGGAACAATAAATCACCAGTATTTTCCCCATAATCCTAAGGAGAGAAAAATAATGCCAACATTTACAGTTCAGTAGTTCACGTGCCCAAACTGCTGGCTTTTTTTTTGATTGATTCACTTATTCATTGTACATGCTGTTCGCAAAAATGTTCTCCGTTCTGGTTCACTAGCACAAGTGACCCATTCTGTTTGCATTCAGTGTAAAGCTTTAAAGTCAAAGAAACGAGTGTGGAATCGTCCTGCATCTGCAAAGAAATGTAAATCAGTTCAGTTTCTGCTGAAAAAAAATTGTCAAAAATGTGTTAAATTACCCAGCACTAATTACCACAAGGTGTTAAGGTTAGTTCATTAACATAAAATGAGGGGAACAGTCTGCAAGTCTATTTAGACTGCAATTGAAATTAATATGCTCATGATATGAAGATTTGAATACAGAAAATTGAATAAATGAATCATTTTAATTGTCAGTTCATTTTAAAATGTAATTAGTTACATATCTGCTTAGCACCAATAACAGCCTCATCAGTGTTTTTCAGTTTTCTTTCGTGAACAGATTTGGTGACATAATGAAATAATATCTGTATTTTTTACTGTTATATGCTTTCAGGTTAAAAGCATGATCATTTACTTTAATTATTCCTCATTTTTTAAGATACTTACTCCACTTGGGTGGCAGAGTGTGCTGATTGATATCAACCAATAATCAGTCAGGAAGCCTAATTTTAAGACGAGAGGTAAATTTCCTGAAAAGAATGCAAGTGTGAATGCAGCTTGGCTGTAGGAGAGATTGTATACATAACATATATCAAAGCAATACAGTGAATAAGGTGGAAAGTAGGCATGGCCGGGTAATAGTGTGTCTCTCCATCACTCTGCAATTTCACAAGACCGGTCTGGATGCAGCCATCTTCGACTTTAGCTTTGTAGCTCAAAAATTGTCTAAGTTCTGGAAGTGCAAATATTACCATAATGCAAAGTAAATGGGAATTATAGCTCACCAATGAGCCAAACGTCCTGCAAAATCCTGTCCGGCAATTGCTCTAAAATTGTATGAGGAAAAGCCGGACAAAAAGAGTGGAATAATAAAACTCAGATAACAATAGTGTGATTGACATATATAGTATGTATTTTATTCATTCATTATCTTTCGCTTCATCCTATATTATGGTCGTAGGGGGGGGGGGGGGTTCCCCATGCTCATTCAGGGGAGAACGTCTCGGGCGCTGGGCAGATACACTCAGGACAGGGCGCCAATGTATCGCTGGGCACACACTCACTCACACAGACACACTATATATGGTGCAATTTGGAGAACGCAATTGACTTGATCCATGTTTTAGGACTGTAGGATGAAACCGGAGAACCCAGAGGAAACCCATGTGGACATGGGGGGGAACATGGAAACTCCACCCAGATTGGGATTCGGGAATCCGTAGCGCTGAGAGGCGAACGTGCTAACCACTAAGCCACCGTGCCGCCCTAGGATGTATTTAAGATAAAGTATTTTAATAAAGTATTAAAACATTAAAATATGGGAACATATGTTTCAGGTTCTTGAAAAGGTTCTCCGTACCTTTCACCTCCTTGTGGTTTTCGTAGCACGATTTTTCACTATCAGCGTGTATACGTCAGCAAATTGTCAGTGTCAATATGGTCAGGTTAAGGTTATCTCTGTCAATACTGCTGCTCACATAATCCTGCCAACAACTGACAGTTTAGTTTTACGCTCCATTCATCCAGCTGCAAGCCGTATTGACAAAGAACAATAAGGAAGAGCTGTTAAATAGACTTCTTTTGGCTGGAGAACGTTGTTTTTTATTACATAATCAATTTTATCAGCTGAGTTGCAGTGAAGTGCTGATGAGCTATTTTCTGTAAGGAAACCCATTCTAATATTATCATGCTTCCTATAAATGGTTTTAAAATGACATTTTCAGCTCTGTGCTCATGGGTTATATAAATGAATCATGGTTCATATTTGGTCAACACCCTATAAATCTATCAAACTTAAATCAATGGCAGTAAAATCTGTTATAGTGTGGAAGTGTACATACAGATAACGTCTTCCTTAAACAGTAAACTCACTTGAAAACCAACTTAAGATTCATTCATCCATCCATTATCTCCCGCTTTATCCTCTATTAGGGTCGCGGGGGGTTCCCCATGCCCATCCAGGGGAGAACACTTCGGGCGCTGGGCAGATTGACCCAGGACAGGGCGCCAATCTATCGCTGGGCACACACTCACTCGCACAGACACACTCTATATGGGGCAATTTGGAGAACTCAATTGACTTGATCCATGTTTTTGGACTGTGGGAGGAAACCGGAGAACCCTTAACCACTCGGCCACCTCGTTCCAACTTAAGATATAAAAACAAATTCCATAAACTTCTATACTATAATTATTTAAGGCCAATGGTCTATTAAGTCAAATTAAATAACTACATTATCATTTGATATGATCTTATGAATAAAGTCTGTGGGTGTGTGTGCGTGTGTGTGTGTATATATGTATTCCTTATACAAATCCATAACATTGCTTCTATTACCATGACTATATTTCGATGATGTGAAATTTGTTTTGTTTGGTGTTTTTAATGTTAAGCAGTTGGTTAAATAAAGTTTCCCTTAAAAAAAAAAACACCAAGAAGCAAACCAATTACGTGTAAATAAAATTTTCAAAGTACTGCTTGCATGAAACATTATCACAAACTGAGGCAAAGCCGAACCGAGAAAGGACTAGTATAAAATGAACGCAACCACTCTAAAAATATGGGTTTTCAGTTTTTCTGATTAAGTTTTCACAGCACAGACTAAAGTGCTTTAGTGTTTCAGAAACACATTTTTATACCGCATATTTTTTGGCAAAAAGTTGGCAAGTCCTAAAATGACAAATTATTAAGCATTTGATTATAATAGCAAATAATAGTAATAGTAGAAGTGAGTAGGGTTGAGACGATTAATCGTTTTTGCAATTAATCGTCATTAAAATTCTTAATTTTGATTTTCACAAAACAATTTTATATTTTGTGTTCATTCATTCATTTAATATCTTCCGCTTTATCCTCTATTAGGGTCGCGGTGGGGTTCCCCATGCCCATCCAGGGGAGAACGTCTCGGGCGCCGGGCAGACAGACCCAGGACAGGGCGCCAATCCACCGCTGGGCACACACTTACTCACACAGACACACTCCACATGGGGCAATTTTTGGGAATTCAATTGACTTAATCCATGTTTTTTGGACTGTGGGTGGAAACCGGAAAACCCGGAGGAAACCCACGCAGACACGGGGAGAACATGGAAACTCCACCCAGATTGGGATTCGAACCGGGAATCCCTAGCGCTGAGAGGCGAACATGCTAACCACTAAGCCACCGTGCCGCCTATATTTTGTGTTCATTTTTAGCAAATTCCTTGGGTTGCCATTTTTCTGATTATTAAATAATAATCGTATAATCGTGATTATTTGTTAGACAATAATCATACCATCAAAATCAGTAAGCGTCTCTTCCCTAGAAGTGAGTAAGAATGAAATAAGTATTGTTTTCACTTTTTTTTTACTGTAAACTAAAAGGACATTAACTTGAACCTGTAACACTGCACTGCAATATTTGCACAAAAAGCGAAACCTAATTTATAATTCCATTGCACACTGTAAATACATAGTTAAATTTTATTTAATCTTATTTTTAAATTCTTACTCTATCCTATTTTTCTTATTCCTATCCTTTTAAACAAATTTTATTTTCTGTGGAGAGGTCAAAAAAGAATTTCACTGCTGGCTGTACCATGTATAACCACGTATGTGATCAATAAACCTGATTCTGATTCTGAACTTTGAAAACACCAGATTATTGGCACTGTGATACACAGTAGGAGAAAATAAATGCAATATGCAGCAAAACTTAGGAAAGGGCGCAAAATGTGCACAATCACAGTCACTCTGTCGGCTCATATTTTAGTCATAAATAACTGAGTCTCCATCAGTCAACTGTTTTACGAAGCATCAATGTTTCTTTCTTTTCTTGCCAGCTGTCTGATTGAAACTAAATCAGCACACCCACTCGCATGCTGTGAATACTCCATTTTTTCAGCTGTTCCATTCACACATAAGCATCATTGTAATGATCAAAGACCTGATACTGATGACTGCCAGAATCAGGGTTTGTACGAGATTTGTTTTCACACATAAATCTAGATAAATACTAGTATGGGGGCGGCATGGTGGCTTAGTGGTTAGCATGTTTTAGCCTCCCAGCACTGGGGGTTCAGGTTCGAATCCCAGTCTGGATGGAGTTTTCGCTTTCTCACCTTGTCTGCATGGATTTCCTGCCACAATCCAAAAATATGGATCCAAGGTGAATTGGCCTTGTCCTGGGTGTATCTACCCAGTGCTCGAAACACACTCTTCTGGATGGGCATAGGGCCCCCTGTGACCCCAGCATATAAAACATCTAGATGTGTCTTTATTGTATACAAATTAACTGAGTATTCACAGTGAATTTCTCTGTTTACAACTTTACCGGATCAATTATCAAATAGTGGTACAGATCTATTATAGATCTGCTATAGTTTTTCCAATTGTTGAATACGGACAGAGGGTGGCACGGTGGCTAAGTGGTTAGCACGTTCGCCTCTCAGTGCTAGGGATTCCCGGTTCGAATCCCCATCTGGGTGGAGTTTCCATGTTCTCCCCGTGTCTGCGTGGGTTTCCTCCGGGTTCTCCGGTTTCCTCCCACAGTCCAAAAACATGGATCAAGTCAATTGAATTTTCCAAATTGCCTCATATAGAGTGTGTGTTTGTGTGAGAGACTGTGTGCCCAGCGATAGATTGGCGCCCTGTCCTGGGTCTATCTGCCCAGCGCCCAAAACGTTCTCTCCTGGATGGGCATGGGGAACCCCACCGCGACTCTACTAGAGGATAAAGCGGGAGATAATGAATGAATGAATGAATAAATACGGACATCTGATCGACACACAATCTGTACATTTGTACAGGCTGTCATACGCTGTTGGTGCTGTCCGGCCGCTCGAGGAGGATGAGTCCCCCAATAAGCCTTGGTCCTCCCAAGGTTTCTTTCTTAAAAACCAACATAACAGGGAGTTTTTTCTGCCACTGTCGCTTGCTCTTTGTGGGTTTAAGGGCTTACAACACTGTAAAGATATTTTGTGACAAATGCTATTGTAAAAAGGGCCATGTTTTAAAAAAATATATAAAAAATACTTGAATTTAAACTAGATCTCAGGAGTGCATTTTCTTATTTATTGCAAATTTTATAATATGTTGTAAGATTTATATTCTGCAATTTTTGGTTTGGCTTATATATTTATATATTTTTCAGGTGTGTCTTTTATTACCTTCTACTTCAAACACTGTTAGAACTCTTATGTCTTAAGAGTTTCTGATGAGTCTAGTGTACTTTGATTGGTCAGCTCACTTACGATTACTTGCTCTCAGTGCACTGACCTTGTTGAAAACTGTAGGAGCATCTTCTTTCTGGTAAGAAGCTATAATTTGCGCCTTGTATCTTTGCAAGGCATTTATATAAAAAGCTACATATAATAAACACTACTGGAAAAGGGGAAATAGCAAAGCAAGGTCAATTTTAATGATCACAAAATTACAAGTACCTGACTCTTTGATTTAGCTTGTAAAGCTACAGCAATATTCATACATTCATTTTCTAAGACATTTTTTATCATAAGGGTGATAAGGTATGCTGGAGCCTATTCCAGTATTCATTGGGCAAAAGGCAGGGAAACAAGCCAGACAGATCTACAGTTTATTACGGGGCAGGCACATACTCAACCCGTTCATGTAAACATTCACACCAAGGGGCTATGTAGTATTTCTTAGTTACCCAACTGAAATGAAACCTTTTTCACTGTGAGGCGATAACACCTCCCATTGTGCCAGCACATCGCCCAGTTATAAACTGTTTATCTAAATTTACACGCTAGTTGTGTTACTCCCCTGCTTTTATATATTTCAATTTCTTACTACAGCATGCTGTTTACTGAATATTCTCTTCCCACATGGCTAAGCAGATGCGCAGGTGTTTTGTTAAAATATTTTTTCCTGTTGGTATAAAAGCTTTTAGTCTTTATGGTTTCCTCCTACATACTGTTTCTGTTTTAATCAAGAAACCACAACATTCTAAAGTTCATGCAGCCACAATATATATTATGTTCTAATAAGAACATGCGGCGCATGTGGAGATCTTTGAAAAAACTCACATCTGGTTGCTGTCTGTTGTTTTTTCGTTATCTGTGGGTTTTCTCTGGGTTTTTTCCCATCTCCTAAAGTATGCTCTTAAGTGGTTTATGTGCATGAATAAGCTAGTGGAGAGTTCCCCTGTGATTGACTGGTTTGGTTTTAATAGCACTTATTGTCTCTGTGTTTAAGGCCTTTATTCCAAATCCCACGGCAACACTGATCAGCATAAAGCAATAGAACATTTTACATTGCAATGGTTTTATTATTTTATTTTTATCGCAAACAAAAAGCTGTTATTATTATTTTACCTGCTATTTTCTGTATAGTAGACAAAACTAGGGTATATGGATGGATGGAGTATGAACCCTACAACAACTACCATACCTCAGGTGGCACATTAGTCTTACTTCCAAACTTGTGCACAGATGTTCTCTAGCATGTAAATAAAAAGAAACAAAAGGCAGGCAGCACAGTGGCTTAGTGGTTTGAATCTCAATCTGGGTTGAGTTTCCATGTTCTCCCATGTTCTTTCCATGTTCTGTTTGCGTGGGTTTCCTCCGGGTTCTCCGGGTTCCTCTCACAGTCCAAAAACATGGATCAAGTCAATTGAATTCTCCAAATTACCCCATATAGAGTGTGTTTGTGTGTGTAAGTGTGTGCCCAGCAATAGATTGGCACCCTGTCCTGGGTGTATTTGCCCACCGCCAAAAACGTTCTCTCCTGGATGGGCATGGGGAACCCCCCGCGACCCTAGTAGAGGATAAAGCAGAATATAATGGAAGGATTAATGGAAACAAAAGGTAAAAATGTGGGTAAAAGTATTTATTGATCTGACCCTTGAGCAGATCCGACGACTGTGCTAAGACACTAGGGGGAACTCCTTTCCACTTCAGCTATTTGGTGGAAACATTGTATCTGTAGACTGGCACTCAGTGACTAAAGCAGCGGCAAACAGAATGTATGGCCCTCTGGATCCGCTAGGCTTAAACCATCCAGCAAATTTAGCAGCTTACTGCATGACGCCTGCTCGTCCTTTTAATGGTTTATGGCACTTTGCTGCCAGTTTGCACCTAAATTGGCAACATGCTGCCCAAGCATTCTTAGCACGGCGGCCAGCATGGTTGGAGGTAGAATAAAAATGCTCTAGGCGCAGAAAGCCCTTCCAAATAGACAAAAAATGAAAAGCAAGCTGCTCTAAAGCTGACCCAGGTTTTATGCACTGTAACCATGGATATTACTTTACAATTAATGCCTGTGGTTTTAAAATGAGACAAGGTTATGTAAATGTTATGGTAACAAATAGACATACATTGAATGGAGAAGTGTATGAACAAACCTCATCATTATTAAATTCATAGGTTTCAGCGTTCCATTGGCACAGGTATATATAGAATATTGTAATGCATTTTGAACAGCTGTATCCTTTTCATTATTACATTACATTTACATTTGGTCATTTAGCAGATGCTTTTATCCAAGGAGGATTAGGGGCCTTGCTCAAAGACCCACATTGGTAAGTTAAGTGGACCTGGGTTTTTTACCCACAACCTTCAGATTGATAGCCCAAAGCCCTAACCACTGAGCTACTATGCCCACATTATTGTGGGAACAGATTGGGAAAGATCCATTTCTATTATGCTGTGTTTGTGGTCCTGTACACAAGGCTAGTCTTAATTACAAAGTGGTTAGATGTGCTTGGTGTGGGATAAAGTGGAATGGGGATATTAAGTCAATGCTTTTTGTCCAATATCCAAAAAATCTTGGAAAATTGATACAGAGAAGGAGCAATTTGCAACGTAAAAGAAGGTTTTTGTAGATGTCCAAATATTTTTGGTCATTTGTTGTACCTTGGCCGTATTTTGTATAAATTCTGTTTTTTTAAACCGTGACGCCATCATTCATCTTTTAGATGTAGTATTGTGTCTGACCATTTTTCTTTCCTGCATGTGTAATTAATTAACTGTATTTTCATGATTAGATTGATGGCAACTAAGCAACTTACCATAAAAATCAATGAGCAATAACAATGTGATTTATGCTGTTGGGCTTTACTGGTTGCTGCTCTGTTATGCAAAGAAGGGCTTCTGAAAATATACATTTAGAGAGACAAGAGTGGTTATTTTGTTTACCCACACTAATGATTGAAAGAAATGCAACATGATGAAACATAAATGTTTTAAAAATGTGTACGATTTAAAATTAAAGGATAAATATATCTTTTGTAATGGATTTCTGTAAATTAATATTCTATATACACAATAGCCTATATAAACAAAATACAACTGCTGAAGATTTTATGATATTCTAACCCTTTGCAGTGATCAAAGTTTCACTCTTTTAGAATGACTTTTGACATAAAGGAGTGTGTCTGAGTTTCATACTGCGACAATAGGGCCCCTTGTCTGTTTCCTGTTTCCACAATTTTGACGGTATAGATTTGTCTAAAATTCATCAATTTCATGTGTGTCTCTTTAGTTTTGACCTAAAAGAGGTCTAAGGTTAAGTTATCTTTTAATCATCCATCCATCCATCATCTTCCGCTTTATCCTATATCAGAGTCGCGCGGGGGGGGTTCCCAATGCTCATCCAGGGTAGAAGGTTTTGGTCGCTGTGCAGATACACCCAGGACGGGGCGCCAATTTATCACTGTGCACACACTCACTCACACAGACACACACTATATGGGGTAAATTGGAGAACTCAATTGACTTGATCCATGTTTTGGACTGTAAGAGGAAACCGGAGAACCCAGAGGAAACCCACGCGGACACGGGGAGAACATGGAAACGCCACCCAGATAGGGATTCGAACCGGGAATCCCTAGTACTGAGAGGCGAACGTGCTAACCACTAAGCAACCGTGCCACCCATCTTTTAATCAATACCCTTTAATTCTTTAATAAGCCATATGTCTGTGAACACCTTCTATACAACATGGGCTTAAATTTAACACTCTTTTGAGTGTTTCTAACCCTTCCTAAAGGGTTTATATTTTTGCACTGCACACCTGTCACTCTTATCGGATATGTATTGTTTCGCACAAATGTAGCTCAGCACACAGGGAAGCCTTGTCATGGAAATGACAACGGAAAATAACATGCGAGCTTGTATTTCAGACTAGGAGTGTACTGAGTGTACTGAGTCTGAACAGTCAGTTCATCAAAGCATTATGGAAGCTATATATATATATATATATATATATATATATATATATATATATATATATATATATATATATATATATATATGTATTCATAGGTTTCAATCCTATTGGCACAGGTATATCATCAAGAATGTGATAATGTGTTTTGAACAGCTTCATGTTTTTTATTATTTTGACAACAGTTTGTGAAAGGTCCATTTCTTTTCCATGTGATTGTGCTCCTGTGCACAAAGCTAGGCTTATTTAAAAAAAAGGTTGGATGTATTTGGTGTTGGATGAAGTAGAATGGAGATTTTTAAGTCAGTTCTTTTTGTCCAATATCAATCTCTGACCACACAAATGCTCCACTGAATGATGGGTCAAAAATTCCAACAGACACATTACAAAAATCCATTCCACAAAAGTGGAAACTGGTGCAGAGACAGGGCAATTTGGAAAAACTACCACCTACAGCAAAATAGTCCTGTGTTTAATTTTCTAGTAGGGGAAATAAAAGTAATTTCTGTGTAAATTTTGCTGAACCCTGTCATCTAGTTGTCTTTCACATTCGAAAGACATGCTGATAGGTAAATTGGAAAAATAAATTTTCTATGTCTATTGTTTATAAACTATGGTTGAGGAAAAACGTGGTGACTTACCTCATAAAATCCTTTACAATGAAAGGTATATATATCTAGGGTTAGGGTTAGCGCTCTCTCTCTCTCTCTCTCTCTCTCTCTCTCTATATATATATATATATATATACAGTGGGTTGCAAAAGTATTCATACCCCTTGAACTTTTCCATATTTTGTCACATTACAACCACAAACATAAATATATTTCACTGGAATTTAATGTGAAAGACCAACACAAAGTGGTATACAATTGTGAAGTGGAATGAAAGTTATACATGAATCAACAATTTTTTTACAAATAAAAAACTGAAAAGTGCGATGTGCAAAATTATTCAGCCCCCTTTT
>JAFMOD010001842.1:65840-86197 GCA_019802435.1 Corydoras maculifer
AATAATTTTGCACATCGCACTTTTCAGTTTTTTATTTGTAAAAAAATTGTTGATTCATGTATAACTTTCATTCCACTTCACAATTGTATACCACTTTGTGTTGGTCTTTCACATTAAATTCCAGTGAAATATATTTATGTTTGTGGTTGTAATGTGACAAAATATGGAAAAGTTCAAGGGGTATGAATACTTTTGCAACCCACTGTATATATATATACATGATTAGTTTCTGGCGTAAAATGGTGATACGAACCAGGTTTTCAAAAACGCCTGACAGCCATTAATTTATATGAAATTTTGGAATGGGTGACATTTTAAGTACTAGATTTGTTTTTAATTTGGCAATGACATACAATATAAAGATGACTTTCTGAACATGATTTGGTTTTATGCCCTGACATTTAAATAGTAGAGCATTTCTTCTCATTTGCATAAACTTAATCTAGACACCTCGCTTGCTGAGTCTGCTGCTGCCATAGGTCATCAGCAGTCTTGGAAAATTAATTTTTTCCTTCTTTGTTATTTTATTATTTCATTGTGTGAATACAGAGCATGATTTCTGTTAGAATAATTGCTTAATATATTTTATAGGGAACATGAGGGCAAGATGTAATTTTAAGGCACTGGTGCTGTGAGGTTTAAAAATAATAACTTAACTGAGTAATTAGTTACTTGTTTCGAAATTCCCATCATTAGGGATGTGGTCCATTTCTGGCTATGTAGGCCAACGTTTAGTTGTAAATCTTGTTTGGAGAGCTACAGGAATCCACCGGTGAAACTGCACATCTCCATAACAAATTATTAAATAAAATTCATAATGTATATTTCAGTTTTATTCATATATGTGCTTTTAAACAACATATTTACATTTAGTTACCACTTTTACATGACACAAAGCTTTTATAAACTATAAAACGGTTACAAAAACATAAAAAACAAGGTTTAATTTATAAAGCGTTTAGTGAAAGCAAAATCATGAAAAAAAGTAACAAAAAAAAAAGATCTTCCACGATGTTAGAAGCTCGCTCTTCCCCAGAAGATCGGCTACGCGGGAGGAATGCGTACGCCGCTTGCGTCCTGTGAGCGTTTTCCGGGAATCGGCTACGCGGGGAAAAATGCGTACGCTGGTCCGTCGGGTAAAACGCTCCCACGGAGATAACCTGCGCGGGAGTAATGCACAGCGCCGCACCATGGTTGAGCACGGAAGGAGAGTTCGGAGACACCAGGAAATCAAAACAAAACGGATTTATAATTAAAAATGGTGTTGGGACACCAATGGAAAGGGGGAACAAATGAACAAGAATAACACCGGGATAATACCGAAACAAAGACGTGCACGAGGGAGAGGGAATACGGAAACTAAATACAAAAACACCCAATCACATGCACAAAAACAAACCAATCACCCAACGGAGTCCATGAATACCTTAATGAGGGACAGGTGCCCCAGGCACCTGTGACACACGACGGCTTCTAGTCTGGCTTTTAAAATGAATGCTGATCGCTGAGATTTTGGTTTCTACAACAACTAAACACTGCTATCTACATTTGCATTATATTTGGTTATTTAATAACTTCCATTAGCAAACGCTTTTATCCAAAGCAACTCACATGTACCCCAACGTACCCAGGGTTGGACACACAACACACATGTAGCAATGAGGGCCACATCAGGCTTAGTGCTCATCTGGAATCGGCTCCCTGTTTAAATTAATCTAGATTTCATGATTTAAATAAATGTTTTGTATTTCACACATTAATACATAATTACTACACTGCAGTCCATTTTAATAGGCTTAATTGCATTTCTACTTCTTTTATTACTTTAACTGCTTGCTAAATTTACTCTGGGATAAATAAAGTATGCATCTATGTATACGAATGTAAAGCGGTCAAAGGTGTGCTCCCCCCCCCTCCCCTCTCTCTGCATATTCCATTAATAGCTTGACCTATTGCAGTTTTGAGTTTAGTCCACTAGTTGTTGCCCATGTGCACTACCTAACACTTCATTGGACTTCAACTTTAATTTCATCAGCTGCTTTTAAAGTCACAATATTTCCAGAGTTATATCCGGTTGCATTACACGATACCTCCAATTTTGTGATGACATTTGAGTCACACCACTCCCTAAATCTTCTCTAGTAGTCGTTTAAAGACTTTCAAAAGGTCAGGACTCTCTGGTGACTAATTCGTGTGTGAAATTGATTCCTCATTGCCCTCAGCATGTGCCATCAAAGGCAAAAAAAAATCATTAATTAGATAGCCTCATCATTCACGGCATTCATCTACTCAACTTAATTGCCTCATAACATTGCTGAACAGAGGCCTAACCAATTAAATCACCACGGGTCATGACATTTAAAAGTCTATAGAGACAGGCAGTGTATATTGAACGTTAAACAACAGAAGCGTTGTATTATTGTTTTTGTTTGACCTTTGTATTTGAGGCATTTACAAGCACCTTCAGATAGTGAAAATGATTGTGGGAGGAAAAAACATTTCTTTGTTTAAGCGCCTTCATTTCACACTGACAGTTTCAATCTTTTTATTATTTTACCTTTTCTACAATATAAGAGCGTATAGACAAAATCAACACTGGACACAGTGAGAGTACATTGGAGAGTACAGTTCTCTTCAATTTTATATTAGATATATATCCACTCTTCCTCTCCAGCACACTATATTTTAATAAGGTCTAGGTCAGAGGAATTGGATAAAGTCTATACCTAATATTAAAAGTTTAATGCTGTTATTTTAGAAATAGTAGTATAAACTACTGTTAGGGTATTTTTTTCATCTCAGTCAGGTTTATTACCTTCTACATATTCAGTGCTACAATTCATCCTATATGATTTTCAGAGTTTTTAGTACTATCAAGTTATAGGTTCTTTTTTTCAGTCCAAAAACATGGATTCAAGGTGAATTGACTACTCTAAATTGCCCTATACATAGTGTGTGTGTGTGTGTGTGTGCGTGTGTGAGTGAGTATGTGTGTGCCCAGCAACAGATTGGTGCCCTTTTATAGGTTTGTCTACCCAGCATTTAAAATGTTCTCTTCTGAATGGTAAGAACCACCCCGCGACGGGAGGATGGATGGATGGATAGATAATTTGTATTTAAATAATTTGGCCAAAATGGCCAAAATTTATACTGTTTGTTTTTAAAATACATTACTTTTTTTTTTTTTGTAAATCATCATTAAAAAGATCAGGCGGCACGGTGGCTTAGTAGTTAGCACATTCGCCTCTCAGCACTAGGGATTCCCGGTTCGAATCCCCATCTGGGTGGAGTTTCCATGTTCTTCCTGTGTCCGCGTGGGTTTCCTCCGGGTTCTCCGGTTTCCTCCCACAGTCCAAAAACATTGATCAAGTCAATTGAGTTCTCCAGATTCCCCCATATAGTGTGTGTATGTGAGCATGTCTGTGTGTGTAAGTGTGTGCCCAGCGATGGATTGGCGCCCTGTCCTGAGTGTATCTGCCCAGCGTCCGAAACTTTCTCCCCTGGATGGGCATGGGGAACCCCACTGCGACCCTAATAGAGGATGAAGCAGAAGATAATGAACGAATGAATAAATCATTAACAAGATCTGGTTTGTAGTCAAGACATTTTTTTGTTCATTGGTATGTTAAAAGATGGCATCCTAAATTCCTAGGGAAGGTTTGCTCTGTTTGCTCTGTGTGCTCTCACCCCCTGTCATTCATTCCAACATTGTATCTGTCTGTCAGGATACTCTACAGGACAAACCAGACCAAATCTGTACACATGCCCATATGTAGTGTCTCTATTGACAGTAAACGTGTGCCTCTCTATTCCAAAGTGTCGCTGGTTTGTGGGTACAGCTTTAACGCTACATGCAGACAGAGAGATAGGATGTAAATGCCAGCGCATCTAGGATTTGTTGTTCTTGTAGCTCCTAAACCCCTAGACCTTTGGCCCCGACATTTGGCAGACTCTTCAGAGGCACTGAATTGTGCCATTGTGATTTGTTGATTTATTGCACAATTGGAATTTTAGAACTTTTAGAATGTTAGGAATTCGACTGACTTTCAAACCTTAATATAAAAACATAAATCAGGACGCGGCAATGGAGAGTAGAGTGAAACACAGTTCCTTTACTTTTAATTATACATGGTTGGGTCATTTAGTTAAGTTATTGCTGATGTTAAAGCCGCTCCCCGCAGTGCCTGCAGGAAATGTGGGTCATGATACGGCTTTCCTCAAGCAGCGAGTTCTTAAGTACCTCATATAAGAACAAAGGAATTATCAGGCAATCATGAACCAATGCAACAAACTTACAGAATGCAGCAGCCAGTGACAAAATGACATGACTTCAGAATTGATTAGCACCCCATTGTTTATCCTTTATAAGCTACAAAAAAATTGTCCGGTTAACTTTATTTTTCATAATATATATTTACTCATAAAGCACATGAATAATATTATGTAATGTGCTTGTATTGTAAGCTTTAATAACCCCATGGATGGAACACTTAACTTGAAAAATCAAATGTTTTTGTTTTTGTTTCATTTATGAACTGAAAAAGTCATTGGTCAGTTGTATGCTGCAATATTTCTGGGGTGGGTTTAAGTTTAATTATTTGTATAGCATCTTCATTAATATATATCACAGCGCATTGTCTCAAAAAAGCTATACAAGTTTCATACCCTAGTCCTCCAAAGAGCAAAGTTAAGGCTCCATTGGACAGACAAAACTGTGTTTGTGTTTCTTAGGAAGAAACTTTAAAGAAACTAAGACTCATTGATGTACCTATCCTTCTCTGGTAGAATTTTAAGAAGTGAAAATCATTCATTCATTCATAATCTTCCGCTTAATCCTCTACTGAAGGGGGGGGGGGTTCCCATGCCCATCTATTGGAGAACGTTTCAGGCGCTGGGCAGCTACACCTCGGACAGGGCGCCAATTAATCACTGGGAACTTTCACTCACACAGACACACACACAGACACAAACACACTCTATATAGGGCAATTTAGAGTATTCGATTTACCATAAATCCATGTTTTTGGACTGTGGGAGGAAACCTGAGACCCGGGAGGAAACCCATA
Source organism: Corydoras maculifer (assembly GCA_019802435.1). Classification (NCBI taxonomy): domain Eukaryota; kingdom Metazoa; phylum Chordata; class Actinopteri; order Siluriformes; family Callichthyidae; genus Corydoras; species Corydoras maculifer. The sequence goes on from JAFMOD010001842.1 coordinate 70,907, forward strand.
TGGACACGGGGAGAACATGGAAACTCCACCCAGATTGGGATTTGAACCAGGAATCCCTAGTGCTGAGATGTGAACATGCTAACCACTAAGCCATCGAGCTGCCAAGTGAGAAACAATAATAATGTATTTATTTACATTATAAAAAGATGTTCAGAATTTTAAAATGAATTCGTTTAGTTATTTTGTCTTTAGTGATGATGAAGATGCTGTCTCCATAGATTGTAATCTCCTAAAATAAAGCATAGCAATAGTAGTAGTAAAAAATATATATATTATAATTGAGAGATAAGTAATTAAGATGAGGCCTGGTTTGCGATCTCTGTTTTAGTTCATTTCAAAATATGTGTCCCAATAATTTTGTTCTTATAGTGTTCCTGTTTTCAGACTTTAAGTAAAGATTACTGGATTTTAATTATTAAAAACTAAACTCTTTTTTTTAAATAAGGATAAATATCCATGTCAGTGTTCTGTTGAAACATACAATAATTGTAATAAAAATCTTCGAAATTGAGGAAATACATTTTTAGACTTTTGAATTTTAATTTTAGTCCAGGCAGTTCTTTTGGTCTAATAGAATAACCTGCAACTCTTGCATGAGGAACCCTTTCATGTAAAAATACAAATGTGGGTTTTCAGATGTATCGTTTAAAAACAGGATGACACGGTGGCTTGGGGTTTAGCACGTTCGCCTCTCAGCACTGGGGATTCAGGTTGAATCATGCATGTGTTTCCTCCCACAGTCCAAAAACGTGGATTCGAGGTAAATTGAATGCTCTAAATTGCCCTAATATAGTGTGTGTAAGTGTAACATTCGGTCCGTGAGAGCAGTATAAAGATATACGCTGAGTGCCAGGTAGCAGTCAAAACACATTACCTTTATTTAATTAATCAAAACAAAATGCAAACAAGACAAAAACTCAGAGACCCGAATGCAGGATTAAGCGGAAGATAATAATTCATTCATTCATTCATTCATTATCTCCCGCTTTGTCCTCTATTAGGGTCGTGGTGGGGTTCCCCATGCCCATCCAGGGAAGAACGTTTCGGGCGCTGGGCAGATAGACCCAGGACAGGGCGCCATTCCATCGCTGGGCACACACTCACTCACACACACACTCTTTATGGGGCAATTTTGGAGAACTCAATTGACTTGATCCATGTTTTTGGACTGTGGGAGCAAACCGGAGAACCCGGAGGAAACCCACGCGGACACGGGGAGAACATGGAAACTCCACCCAGATGGGGATTCGAACCGGGAATCCCTAGTGCTGAGAGGCGAATGTGCTAACCACTAAGCCACCGTGCCACCCGATAATAAATCAATGAATGTTTAAAAAAAAGTTACGCCTCTTTACATTAAGTTTCAAAGCATGAAGCTGTTATTTGCACATGTTTAAATATGTAGAGCATCCAGTGGATGACATTTAAACAAGAAATTCTAGGCATTAAATGAGCTGAAATTAATCTTAGCTAAATGAGCAATGTCATTTACATCTTGGATAGCTTATATTTTATGTTGATATTTACTTCAGGTTTAAAAGCCATCCATCCATTCATCCATTATCTTCCTCCTAATCCTTAATCCATGCCCTTCCAGGGGAGAACATTGTGGGCGCTGGGCAGATACACCCAGGACAGGGCGCCAATCTATCGCTGGGCACACACTTATACAGACACACACACAAACACACTCTATATGGGGAAATTTGGAGCATTCATTTTACCTTGCTCCATGTTTTTGCACTGTGGGAGTAAACCGGAGAACGTGGAGGAAACCCACGCGGACACGGGGAGAACATGGAAACTCCACCCAGATTGGGATTCGAACCGGGAATCCCCAGCGTTAAGAGGTGAACGTGCTAACCACTAAGCCACCGTGCTTTAAAACCATCAAAACAAATCAGATGAAAAAACTGCTGCTATTCGCTGAATTGCTAATACTTGTTATTATGTCACATCATAGCCTATCTGTATTGTTTATAATTTAATTTGATTATTTACAATACATTATTACATCATCGCCTCATGATTTCAAGCTAAATTGTCCAATATGTCTCAATCACACAGATCATTTAACAGCATTTTAATGTCCATATCTGAGTTCCAGCTAAGGCGCAGTGAGTCAGCCTTTACTGCCTGTCCCTGCCAAGGCCTCAGAAATTCTCCTTCACCAAAGGATGAGAAGTAATATGTTTATTATGTGTTTTAGCAATTGCAGATTTGCAAATACTGACAAGTCGGTTTTTATAGGACGTTGTGCAACAATTATTGTCTCAAAAATGTTTTACAATCAAAATATTTTTATTGGCAATAATATTTTTTGAACATATTTAGGAGCTATTAGCATTGGTTGTGTAGTCGTTGGCTTTATTTTATAGTAGTATGTGTTGGATTTTGTGTTGGATACCAGTGCTGGGGACAGCGGTAGCCTGAGGCATTTATTTTTATATTCATATTTATACAGTTAATGCATCAGTCCTTCTTCTCCTGTTTTTTTTTTTTAATAAGATTTTGAGGTAATGCTTTATGACCATTTTTTTCAAATTTGGCAGAAAGCTGGACTGGAAAAAAAAAAAAAGTTTAGTTGTCAATGGTCAAGGTTACAGAGGCTTCACCTACACATTATTCTTATGAACGTGATATCATATGAATGCTATTTTTCTTTTCGTTCTTAAGGATGAATTCAACAGATTTTCTAGAGCTGTTTTGTAAAATCTTGACGATTTAAGTCATCAGTCCATGTTCTCCCTGTGTCCACGTGTACTCTAGGTTCTCCGGTTTCTTCCCACAGTCCAAAAACATGGATTTAAGGTCAATTGAATGCTCTAAATTGCCCCATATATTGTGTGTTTGTGTGAGTGTCCCCAGCAATGGATTGGTGCTCTGTCCTGGGTGTATCTGCCCAGCGGGAACCCCCAACGACCCTAGTAGAGCATTAGGTGGAAGATAATTAATGAATGATTAGGGTGTTGGACTATTAATCAGAATATTTTGGATTCAAATCCCAGATCCACTGAAGTTACCAACCTTCAGTAAGACCCTTAACCCTCATTGCTCAAGGGGGGTGTGTTGACCCTGTGTTCAAACGAGTTGGGATATTTGTAAGTCACTTTGGATAAAAGTATCTGGTAAATGTAATGTAAATGTAATATTATCTTGTTACTGCAGATTTGTGCAATGCACATGCTTGATGCTAATCTCTGCAAGCTTTATTACATTGACTTCTGGTGATTGTGGGGGCTATTTAGGTACAGTGAACTCATTATGTTCAGGAAACCAGTTTAAGGTGATTAGAGTTTTGTAGCATTGCATTATTCTGCAGTATCTGTGACCACTGAAGGCAGATATACTGTGGTCATAAAGGAATGGACATGATCTGCAGTAACATTCATGAAGGCTGAGACATTTGAACAATACTCAGTTGGTATCAAGAGGCCCACAGTATGCCAAAAAATATGCCTGCACCATTGCACCACCAGCAGTGGTCTGAATTATTGATATAAGACAGAATGAATTGTGCTATTATGTTACTTACACCAAATTTTAAACATGACATCTGAATGTGACATCAGATATCGAGACCCATCACAGGAGGTAAATTTCTTTTGTTCATTTTCGTGTGTCTGTGTTTTGTAGCCTCAGTTTACCTTTTTGGTTTAAGAGTGACACCAGCAGTGTGATCTTCGGCTGCTGTACACCATTTGGTTTGAGCCATGCATTTAGAAAAGTGTTTTTTAGTTACTGTTGCCTTTCTATCAGCTCAAACCACACTGGTCATCCTCCTTTGACCTCTGGTGTCAACAAGGCATCTTTGGCTGGAGAACTCCAGTTTATACTTTCCACCTAATAATTTCTGGAAACACTAGAAATAGAAGTGTTCTAAAATTTCAGCAGATCAGCAATTTCTTGAAATACTCCAGCCCACTCAGGACCAACAACCATGTCACTTCAAACTAATTTAAATCACATTTCTGCTCTCCATCTATCTATCCATCCATTCAGCACCATCCGCTTGATCCTACGGCCTTCTTCCCATTCTTCCATACAGGGGAGAACAGTTCGGGCGCTGAGCAGATGCACCCAGGACAGGGCGCCAATCTATCGCTGGGCACACACTCACTCACACAGAAACACACAATCACACACATTATATGGGGCAATTAAAAGCATTCAATTTACCTTGAATCCATATTATATGGCTGTGGGAAGAAACCAGAGAACCTGGATAAAACCCACACATGCACGGGGAGAAAATGAAATCTCCACCCAGATCAGAACCCTAATTCCTAGCGCTGAGAAACAAACCCCATTTATTCATTTATTCATTCATTCATTCATTATCTCCCGCTTTATCCTCTAGTAGGGTCACGGTGGGGTTCCCCATGCAGGGGAGAATGTTTTGGGAACTGGGCAGATAGACCTAGGACAGGGTGCCAATCTATCGCTGAGCACACACTCACTCACACAGGCACACTCTATATGGGGCAATTTGGAGAATTGACTTGATCCATGTTTTTGGACTGTGGGAGGAAACAGGAGAACCCGGAGGAAACCCACGCAGACAAGGGGAGAACATGGAAACTCCACCCAGATGGGGATTCGAACCGGGAATCCCTAGCACTGAGAGGCGAACGTGCTAACCACTAAGCCACCGTGCCGCCCACAAACCCCATTGTAATAAATAAATGCCAATAATGAAGTGGTGTCTTTAGTTGGCTCTTTATTCTTTCTTGAACTGTTTTTTTTCCCGAGCATCTATGTCCATGAGCCCATCACACACACTTATGCTATTCAGCACGACTGTTCTATCGAACTTAAATATTAGGTTTCAGCAGTCAAATGTCAAGGCCATTGTTGCCTCACATCAGCTTCTCTCCTGAGATCATGTTTGCTTAAAGGTGATCTAATAACAGCTAGTGCAGGAATCCACTTGAACTTGAGAATGAATTGATATGAATTGGATGGTTAAAGGTTACAGTGATGTTACCGTTGCCTCATTCTTGTGACTTCCATGTCTTTTTAATGCCATTAGTGACTTTGCCAATTTGCTAAGCCACACAAGTAATTCAAGTTGTAGCAATCAATTTAGTTCACCAGCTCTGAGACCTCAACCTAGTGCAGGGTGGGGACAGAATAAATAAAACCTTTTTTTTTATTTATACACGCGCACACACACAGCACCAGTCAAAAGTTTGGACATGCCGCCTTCTTTCTCCATTCTCCATTTCCTTCACTTACCATATAGATGAACTTTGTAGTTTTTTAATTACAGACTGTAGTCCATCTGTGTTCATGTTTTTGTTAGTCCTCTGATGGTTTTCTGTTCTCTATTGGTCAGGATCATCACAAAATATGTAGAATTTGGGTGGTGGATTGTTTATTATATTTATAGTTCTGCAGTGACACTGATGTGGTGAGGGGGGTTTCAGTGCAGCCGTGCTATAGATACCTGCTCTGTAGTGGTACTGCTGGGGTTCTGAAAAATTATAATATGAATTAAAAAATGTGGCAAAATAATATATATATTGTATATTATGTTTTTTATTGGGTGGCACGGTGGCATAGTGGTTAGCACGTTTACCTCTCAGCACTAGGGATTCCCGGTTCGAATCCTTATCTGGGTGGAGTTTCCATGTTCGCGTGGGTTTCCTCCGGGTTCTCCGTTTTCCTCCCACAGTCCAAAAACATGGATCAAGTTAATTGAGTTCTCCAAATTGCCCCATATAGAGTGTGTTTGAGTGAGCGAGTGTGTGCCCAGCGATGGATTGGCACCCTGTCCTGGGTCTATCTGCCCAGCTCCCGAGACGTTCTCCCCTGAATGGGCATGGGGAACTCCACCGCGACTCTAATAGAGGATAAAGCGGGTCATAATGAATGGATGAAAAAGAATGTTTTTAATTATTTATTTATTTCATGCGAATTAATCAAACTCATACATACAACTGATTATCTGGATTCTTAATCAAGTCAGTTGCCAGTTCTGAGTCACGCATTTTTATCAGGTTCAAAAGAATCAAGTCTTCTAGGCTTCACTTTACAAAGGTCTGTCTAATAACTAGAGACAGTTCCTTTGTGCTCCATCTTGTAAAACCAGACAGGGGTAGCATGTTGACCTTCTAATCCTGGTCTTTACAAATCCTTAACTGATCTTTAAAAGTACAGCAAAATAGCACCAGAGTTTAGTTGTTGAAGTTCAGCTGCCTGAAATCGATCTTTCTCTTGCTCTAGCTCTCCATCTGTCCACCATCTACTTTCCAGCCCCCGCCTCTTGTTGTTTCCATGGAAACCCATGCAGTTCAGGGTTTTGATTTGGTCGAGCTAAAGTGTGTCATACCACTCATTAAGTTAAATGTCAGATTGTCTCTCCCAGGTCATCGAAGAGAACACTGCTCTAATGTGCAAAGTCTCTCTTCTCTTCTCTCTCAGATGGGCAGACTGCTAATCTAACTTTATTAGGTGGATGAACATATGCATAAAATTCGACACAGTCCTAAGAAAAAAAGGAAATTTTATGAACAGTGTTAAAATAATTGCACTTTGCAGTACTTTGTTGACCTGAAAATTAAGATTTTAAATCCCAGCACAGTGAAGTTAAAGTTTACATATTAGTTTTTTATGTGTGCAGTTTGGTTTAATATAGATAATAATAATAATAATAATAATAAGGCGTCACGGTGGCTTAGTGGTTGGCACGTTCGCCTCTCAGTGCTAGGGATTCCCGGTTCGAATGCCCTCCTGGGTGGATTTTCAATATTCTCCCCGTGTCCGTGTGGGTTTCCTTTGGGTTCTCCGGTTTCCTCCCACAGTCCATAAACATGGATCAAGTTAATTGAATTCTCAAAATTGCCCCATATAGAGTGTGTGTCTGTGTGAGTGAGTGTGTGCCCAGCGATGGATTGGCGCCCTGTCCTGGGTGTATCTGCCCAGCGCCCGAGGCGTTCTCCCCTGGATGGGCATGGGAAAATCCACCGCAACCCTAATAGAGGATAAAGCTGAAGATAATGAATGAATGAATATATATATATATATATATATATATATATATATATATATATATATATATATATATATACACACAAACACACACACAGTACCAGTCAAAAGTTTGGACGCACTTCCTTTTTTCTCCACTTATTGCCCATGTCCCCATTTCCACTTACTGTAAAGATTGACTTTGTTCTTAGTTCTACAATTCCAGAGAGTAGACAACCTGTTTGTGGACTACAGTTCTCCAATGGTCAGGACCCCAATCGTACCTCCACAGAGCAGGTGTTATTTAGTCGGTGCGTTATTCCTAACCTTATAATAATGTATTCTACTGGTGGCTAGGGCTCATCTCTTTAACGTAAAATGAAAAAAAAAAGTTTAGAACATTTGGCAGATTGGCAGTGCTAAAGCTTGAACTTTAAAACCTCTGATGTGTTGTCCAGTTAACAGCTCAATCACAGCTGACCAATAAATTGCAATGTTCAAAGTGGAAGAGCGGCTGTATTGTTTTAGGTCACTTTTGGAATTGCTTGGTTGATTAAACATCACATGGAATGCAATTCTTTTACCAGTGGAAACATTAAGTCACACAGAGTGAGTCATGGATTACGCAGCATGGATGAAAAAGAGTGAACATGGCGGAATCCAGATGTGAAAACACCCACACAGTTTACACACTGTATACACACCCGCAGTGCATTTATGAAGGAACGAGCCCAAAGAGCAAACAATAAAACAACTACATTTCTTAAATGTTCATTCATTCATTCATTATCTCCCGCTTTATCCTCTATTGGGGTCGCGGTGGGGTTCCCCATGCCTATCCAGGGGAGAAAGTTTCGGGCGCTGGGCAGATAGACCCAGGACAGGGCGCTAATCCATCGCTGGGCACACACTTACTCACACAGACACACTCTATATGGGGCAATTTTGAGAATTCAATTGACTTGATCCATGTTTTTGGACTGTGGGAGGAAACCGGAGAACCCGGAGGAAACCCACACGGACACAGGGAGAACATGGAAACTCCACCCAGATGGAGAGGCGGACATGCTAACCACTAAGCCACCATGCCACCTTCTTAAATGTTATGTTTTTGAAAAATAAATGTTCTAACAATGAAAATGCACTCCTGAGAACTTTACCTTCATTTGCTTAGCATTGATTATTCATGCGGTGGTCTGTTTGGGGAGAATGATGCATGAAATTCAAAAACTCATCTATAAAAGTATTTTGTGTGCTCAGATCATAGATCAGATTTTTCACATTTGGTACAAGACTTAAACATTAATGAAAATTAAAAGAAAAAGTGATCATCTTTTAAGTTCCTGTCGACTTATACTGAGCAATTTTGGTTTTGGTCTCATTTATTGATTTATTTATTCATTCATAATCTCCCGCTTTATCCTCTATTAGGGTCGCGGTGGGGTTCCCCATGCCCATCCAGGGGAGAACGTTTCGGGCGCTGGGCAGATAGACCCATTACAGGGTGCCAATCCATCGCTGGGCACACACTCACTCACACAAACACACTATATATGGGGCAATTTAAAGAACTCAATTGACTTGATCCATGTTTTTGGACTGTGGGAGGAAACCAGAGAACCCGGAGGAAACCCACGCGGACACGGGGAGAACATGAAAACTCCACCCAGAAGGGGATTCGAACCAGGAATCCCTAGCGCCGAGAGGCGAACGTGCTAACCACTAAGCCACTGTGCCGCCGATTTATTTATGTATTCACCTATTTATTTTGCAAAGCAGTGTACGTTCCACATGAACATAATTTACCAGTCATACAGAAGTGATGAGGACTTCAAGACTCTGGACAGCTCCACATATTTAGCTACATTAGAAGGCCAGACAGTTTACTAAACTAGACAGGACATTTTTTAAAAGTAGGTGGGGTGTAATAAAGAGTCCCCTCCTAAATCTTTCTTCAGACTCAAACTTGGCAGCAGGCAATTGGTTAGGCTTCTCCTCACATGACCAGTACAGTGTGCAGTGGGGGTCGATCTGCCTTAGGGGAGAGGAAATGACGGGGAAAAAAGTAAAGGCAGAGGGAAAGCAAAAAGGGTATGAATTCTTGTGTAGGTTAAAAACAAAAACTATAGAATTATACGAAAGACAAAGAAAATACGGAAAAAAGAAAGAAAGGTCAGGTAGAGAAAGCAAAGAAGGTAAAGAGAAAAAACAGATACGATTCTAAGCTGCCAGAAGCTAATGAATTTATAGTAAAGATAATGGTAAAGAAATATATGGCAGTAAGACTAAAACAAAGAAATAATACAGATGAAGGAAAAAGTAAAGAAGGTGCGATAAAAAGGAAGAGAATTAATAAATACAAAAAAGAAGAAATATAAATATAAATCCTCATATGAAATAAAGGAAAGGAAAAGCAAAGCTGGCAACTGAAATTGAAGAAGAGGGACATGAAGGGGAAGAGAGTGCACTGGGATCCAAGGAGAGGAAAAGGCAATTAAGGCCAACAGTATGGAAGATTGAAGGACAAACTTAAAAGAGAATTTGAAAGGAAAGTAGGGTGAATTAAAATGAAAGAGATGGAAGATCATTGAATTCGGAGACACCTGATGTGCTATTGGAGCATTTTTACTGAGTCACAAGCACAATCTCAGTTAACAATACATGACGTAGTGGTTAATGCTGTAAAAAGGCATCATCAGTGCTACTAAAGAATTCATGTGACACAGTGCTGCCCCCTGCAGTTCACAATCACTGATTAAAGCAGTTGTCACTAATCTTTTTAACACACAAATCTTGATTTTGGTTGCAGGGCATGTTGAAGCCCATTTCAGCTTCTATTAAGGGAAAGCTGAGAAGAAATGTGTTGCTGGTCTAAAGTGTTGTGAAACATTATAACTATTTCACACCATATGGAAGCCAATTAGGGTTTGGAGGGGAATAATTAAATAGCAAGGACTTTGGCAGCCCATCCAGGTATCAAACCCAAGAACTCCTTACTGTAGAAATGGTATGTGGAAATGTCCCTCCATGGTAAGGATGTAGGGCTTTTTAATCTTAAACTTTGAATCCCGAGTATGCCCGTCATCAGTGTGGGCTATTGCCCACAAGGCCCTTAATCCTTAACTCAGTCGTCAGTTTGGATAAAAACCTCCAAAAAATGACCTAATCTAAGGCCACAGCGCTGCCCCATCGTGCCACCCACATTTTGTTTCTCAAAGTTCAATTTAATGATCATTTCCTAAACGCTGGTTTCTGTGAACAGTCACTCTGTGGTTGTGGTGTTTCTTTACAGGAAAAACTTAAACTAAAAATAGCTGACTTAAATTGACAAACTGCTTAGAGCTTTAGAGGTTCAAGAGGGTTTTTCATTCTGTTTTTCATTCTGCTTTTCACTTCGATTAGAAGTGCAGAATTGCTTATTTGGCCCCTTAACAAGAGGGTTAGTTTAGCTCCAAAGTGGCACTAATGAGCTTAAATGGTAATTAAAGGACCATAAACTGTTCATCGAGGGCTTAATTTATATAATGGATTTAAAAATTTTTTATTTTAATACATCGATCTGCCATGTTAAGGCAGAATGAAAAATATTTACAGATTGTTCATCTCTGTGTATTGTTAAGTAATAATGTCGCAATTCTTTGATTTATTCTTTATATTCCGCTTAATTCTCTCCTGGGGTCTTGGGGGCCAGAAAGGATATAAATTCACCCAGGACAGGGTGCCAATCACACTCACTCACACAGTCACACACACAAACACACTCTATCTAGGGCAATATAGAGCTTGATTCCATGTTTTTGGACTGTGGGGAGAAACCGAAGAACCTGTAGAAAACCCATGCAGGCGCAGAGAGAACATGGAAACTCCACCCAGATCGGGATCTGAACCTGGATCCCCGGGACTGAGCAGTCACATTTGGGAAATTTTAAATGATAATTCCACGAGGAACTATGAAGTTTTAAATCCCGATCTGGAGTTTTAATTTTCTCTCTGTGTCTGTGGGTTTTCTCTGGGTTCCCCAGTTTACTCTCAAAGTCCAAAAACATAGATTCAAAATTAACTGCAAGCTATAAATTAACTATAAAGTGTGTGTGTTTCTGTGTGTCTGTGTGAGTGAGTGTGTACCCACCAATAAATCGGTGCCCTGTCCTGGGTACCCGAAATGTTCTTTCCTGGATTGGCATGGGAAATCCCCACCCCCTATTCTAGTAAAGGATAATGAGATGTGGTCAAAATAATGAGATGATTGTTGTAATGAAAATGAAAGTCATAGTTTTGATGAACACCGTTATCAGCCTTATTACCATATTTGAATGTAAAAGGCAACATAAAGAATAACTGCACTTGTCAAAAATATTTGCAGGTAATTATGTAAAAATTGTGACAGGCCTAGTAACACACTATATGGACAAAAACACAAACACACCTCTCAGATATTAAATTCGGGTGTTATAAATATTTAGGAGTATTAAATCATACACGGGCGGCACGGTGGCTTAGTGGTTATCACGTTCACCTTCCCAGTTCGAATCCCCATCTGGGTGGAGTTTCCATGTTCTCCCCGTGTCCGCGTGGGTTTCCTCCGGGTTCTCCGGTTTCCTCCCACAGTCCAAAAATATGGATCAAGTCAATTGAGTTCTCCAAATTGCCCCATATAGAGTGTGTTTGTGTGTGTGTCTGTGTGTGAGAGTGTGTGCCCAGCGATAGATTGGCTGGGTGGACTGTCCTGGGTGTATCTGCCCAGCGCCCAAAACCTTCTCCCCTGGATGGGGATGAGGAACCCCACCGCGACCCTAATAGAGGATAAAGCGGAAGATAATGAATGAATGAATCAGACACAGAGATTACAGTTTGTGGAGAATAGTTTGGGGACGGCATTATTATTATTTCAGCATAACCATGCGCCAAGGCACAAAGAAAGGTCTGTTATGTCATCTCTAGGTGAGTTTGAAGTGAAAAAAAGCTGATTAGTCTGTGCAGAACCCTGATCTCAATGATGTTAGACACCTTTGAAATGAACATCTCATCTAACATCAGTGTCTGACCTCAAAAGTGTTCAACCGGATGAGGCCGTCACAGTGACATAGTGGTTATTGCTCTTGCCTCACAGCATTAAGGGCCAGGTTAGATATCCCAGTGGGATTAAAACATAATACCCGTGATCAATACAACTTTCTGACAAAAAAAAAGACAATATTTTCAAACAAACAAAAACATTTTTTAAACCCCTTCAATAATTATGCAAGCTGTTTAGGGGGAGGGGGAGTTGGCTTAGGTTAAGATCCTGTGAATGTAATGTGCAGAACAGATATTTCACATGCTTTCCATTTTGCTGTAACAGCTGGGAAAGGCTCTTTCCTGTGCCAGCAACATTGATTTTTGATCATGGTGGAAAGGAATCCAGTGATTTGCCCAGAGTCTGTATCTCCCAGAACTTCTCCCAGAAATCTATTAGAAGTGGGACTGCCACTAACAATCAATTTCCTAATAAACTACTTTGTTGTGTAGTCTATAAAATGTCAAATAATATGTCCTGAGTGGGCATGGGGAACACCCCCCTTGTGACCTTAGTTGAGGATTAAGCAGAAGATAATGAATGAATAAATGAATTTACCTTAAGAACACCGACATGGTCACAGGAAGAACATGGAAACTTCAGCCAGTCTCTCAGCGCTAGGGATTCCCGGTTCGAATCCCCATCTGGGTGGAGTTTCCATGTTCTCCCCGTGTCTGCATGGGTTTCTTCTGGGTTCTCCGTTTTCCTCCCACAGTCCAAAAACATGGATCAAATCAATTGAGTTCTCCAAATTGCCCCATATAGAGTGTGTCTGTGTGAGTGAGTGTGTGCCCAGCGATAGATTGGCGCCCTATCCTGGGTGTATCTGCCCAGCGCTCGAAACGTTCTCCCATGGATGGGCATGGGGACTTCCCCCCCCCCGCGACCCTAATATAGGATAAAGCGGAAGACAATGGATGGATTTAATTGCCCCATATAGACTGTGTTTGTGTGTCTGTGTGTGTGATTGTGTGCCAGCAATAGGTTGGCGCCCTGTCCTGAATGTATCTTCCCAGTGCATGAAACATTCTCCTGGATGGGCATGGGGAACCCCCCCCCCCCGACCCTAGTAGAGGATAAAGCAGAAGATAATGAATGAATGAGTTTGTCTTGACTTTCGTTTGCATTCTGTCCTTGTTTTTTATTTTATTTTAATACAACTTATTAAAACAGAGCAACCCCTCCCCAGTATGGTGTTCATTTCCCTTCTCTGAAAAACCCATTATGATAATAGTTTAGCTTTTTGCTAACTGTCACTATCCTGTGGTTTGAAAGCGCTTTTCTTCTGCACTGGTAGCCTCTGTGCTCTAGTTAAAGGGTCGGTCATGCTGTGTGAGTTTGGGCATTCGTTGTCCCCCAGAGGAGTGCCATTTGTTACGGAGCAGGAGGGAAGCTCTCCACACTGCACCGCGCGTGTTCTCCTTTTCAAGGAGAACATCCTGTTGTCAGGGTAACACGAGGCAGGAGGCGAGAGTTTATGAGGAGTGCTAAGGGTTCTGCTGTTTTTAGACACTGATATTTATCTTGCCTCTAAAGACCATGGAAACACACATGTGTGAGAGTGTGAGAGAGAGTGTGTATGTGTGGGTTTTGTGCTTGTGGTTTGGAAATGACTGAGATTACGATTGAGATATCAAACCAACATATCCGCTTTAAGTCCTTTTAAGTCTGTTCACTTTAAACGCAACCTAGCCCAAACAGCTTGATCTAAAAAGCTTTCTTCCCACAGGAGCAGGCCTTAAAATCTCCAACCACAGCGCTCTGCATGAATTAAACCGGCTAAAAAGATTTTCTCTAGAATATGCAAACTTTATGTTCAACACACAAAAAGCTCAAAAGTAGTTCATGCTAAATGCAAACAAAACTTTATGATTAAGTAAATTTACTTTATCGTGTCTGAAAAGGGCATTTATACAATATTGAGGTTTTTTTTTTTTTTTTTATGAATGTGGCTTCCAATCCTGATGTAAGGCAACAACACTGCCCCACCATACCACCTACGTTTTGTCTTCCATTATCCATCCATTATCTTCTGCTTTGTCCTCTCTGAGGTTCGGGTGGGGAGGAGGGGTTTCCCCATGCCCATCCAGGGGAGAACATTTTGGGCGCTGGGCAGATACACCCAGGACAAGGTGCCAATCCATCGCTGGGCACACACTCACTCACACAGACACACTATATATGGGGCAATTTGGAGAATTCACTTGACCTATATCCATGTTTTTGGACTGTGGGAGGAAACCGGAGAACCCGGCGGAAACCCACGCGGACACGGGGAGAACATGGAAACTCCACCCAGATTGGGATTCGAACCGGGAATCCCTTACGTTGAGAGGAGAACGGGCTAACCACTAAGCCACCGCGCCGCCATGTTTTGTCTTCAAATTGTAATTTAATCATTATTTACCCAAAGCTGGTCTGTGTGAAGTCACTCTGTGATCGGTAACTAAGTCATATTTTTATTAATTGTTTTAGAATCTAGCATAAACTGAAAATAACTGACTCAAGTTTAACACACTTCTCAGAAATGAGAGGTTCAGAGGTTCAGGAGCATTTAAGTTCATTTATTCATTCAATTTTTCACTTAATCCTCTACTAGTTTCGCAGGGGGGTTACTTAGCCCATCCGGGGGGAAATGTTTGGAGTGCTGGGTAGATACACCCAGGACAGGGTGCCAATTTATCGCTAGGCACACACTCACTCACACAGACACACACACAAGCACACGCTGTAAGAGGCAATTTAGAGCATGAATCCATGTTTTTGGACTGTGGGAGAAAACTGGAGAACCCGGAGGAACCCCACTCACACGGACACGGGGAGAACATGGAAACTCCAACCAGATTGGGATATGAACCTGGATCACCAGCACAGAGAGGCACATGGGCTAATCACTAAGCTACTGTGCTGCCTAAGCATTTAAGTTGTTCAATTAAAAAATATATGAAAGCTTATTTGGCGGCACGGTGGCTTAGTGGTTGGCACGTTCGCCTCTCAGCGCTAGGGATTCCCGGTTCGAATCCACATCTGGGTGGAGTTTCCATGTTCTCCCCGTGTCTGCGTGGGTTTCCTCCGGGTTCTCCGGTTTCCTCCCACAGTCCAAAAACATGGAACAAGTTAATTGAGTTCTCAAAATTGCCCCCTGTAGAGTGTGTCTGTGTGAGTGAGTGTGTGCCCAGCGATGGATTGGCGCCCTGTCCTGGGTCTGTCTGCCCAGCGCCCGAGACGTTCTCCCCTGGATGGGCATGGGGAACCCCACCGCG
>JAFMOD010001844.1:8878-26417 GCA_019802435.1 Corydoras maculifer
ACAGACACATATACCATAAAGGGGCAATTTGGGATAATTCTCAGTCCTAAAAATTCCATGTTTTAATAAATTCGGTAACACTTTACCTAGATCCGGTATTCATAATGCTTTATAATACTTGTCATAAGCCTTTGTTGTACAGATGTACATAACCACAGTTATAAAGTGTTATAACATGTCATAAGGCTTTATAACACAACGTGGCATAATGAATTATAAAATGATACATTTTATCATTTTATCAATGATATATTTTAACTGTTCATCAACTCATTATAGAGACCAGGGACATAACGCCTTATGACGTTTGTCTCTAATAAACACTTTTTCTGAAATGACTTTATAAGTTCTCATAACAGTTAATAAAATCTTATATGCTTTTTTTTCCAGGCATAAAGTAAAGTGTAGTCATTAATTACACCTTGGAAGGATTCTGCATACATAGTAGTACATTATGACTTATACAAGCTTATACATGCTCATTATAGACTTTTAAGTGAAGTGTGGTCATCTTGCTTTAAATAGAAACATCTTAAACCAGTTTATATTATTATGCATTGTCACTTTGTGTTATAAAGTGTAATATAAAATTATTATAAGAATTTATGACTGTGATAATGAATACTTCATAAAGCTTTATTAATGCACTTATAGGGGGGGGGGGCATAGATATTTAACACACTTTTCAGTGGCTGACTCTGCTGATGAACATGTGCACACTTTATAAGCTAAAACATTACATCCCACAGAGATCGAACATTAGCTGCAGGAATTTTAAAATACAATGTTAATAAAGCCTGTTCATGCGCTTGAAAAACCCTGTCTCTGATTCTCCTTCTCTGGTATCATATCATTTTACAATTCATCCCCGATTATACAAATTGTGACATTTTAAGACACATACATTACTTGATCTAAAGTTAAAGGGTTTATTGCAGATAAGTATTCTAGGCTGATGCCTGAGTGTCAGCCTCTCCACTAAGAGGCTTAAGGCATTGCAACAAAACAATGCTTAATGCCCTTAATATGGCATGTCTGGCATTCAAAGCAAAAATACCACTTCGGGGGCCAGCTGGCAGCTGACTGATGACAACTTGTTTTGGCATATGATAGTTTCTCTGACAGGCATCAATGTGCATACCTAGTAAGTCTTGCAGACATTGACTGTGATTAAACAAGTGTAAGTGTGTAAGTGAGCGTGATAGTGATTCAGGGAGTGAGGGATTGAATATGAATAGGAGGAATGTGTCAGGAAACAAGGGATCAAGGATGGATGGATGTACAGGGCGCACAGGGGGCCGATGGAGTCAGGCAATGGACTGGAGGCTGTTGCAAAGTGGGAGACAGCCACGGTCACTGCCCCCATCCTCCAAGCCGACTATTCTCACCACCTGCCGAGCAGTGGCGACTCGGTAAAACAATGCCTGTATTATCAGCCGTCTCTTCATGGCCTTCGTACAACTGAGTCACTAACAGGCCTTTATATAGTGTGCTCATGTCCCTTAGTATAAGCCAATTAACACTTTCCCATTGACTGCTCAAACTAATGCACATGCATTCGTACACAGAATCAAGGAGGAGCAGGATTTTCATCTCAGCGCACCCACCCTGGACCATTTTTCTCCTTATAATGTCTCTGAAATCCGCTTAACTTCCAGAGAAGATGTACCCTTCGTTTGTCCTTAATTCTGAGATATTGCTTTGGTTGATTAAGAAACACAAACATGATCCATTACTGCTCCCTCCGCACCTCTCCTGTTCCCACATGCTTTGGAGCAAACACATTAGGAACCATCAGCCATTTGTCTGCAGATATTTCACCAGCTTCTGGGAGGCTCTGCTTAGGATCATGTTCCTTCAAATCTGTAATAACTGCTTGTGACCCAAACTAGGTCACAGGCAAATTTAGAGTTAGGCAAAGACAAAAGCAAAGACAAACTTGTCAGAAAATTAGAACGATGTGAATGGCTTTACTCACATTTTATGACCTTAGATATGGTGGATCGATTGGATATGAAGATGCATTGTTATTTCCTATAGGGCAGTTCAGCAAAGCACATCTAGTGAAGTCTTTTCCATTCTACATAAATGTTCCATTGTCTGACCATGGCCTTTTTATGCAAGCATTTGTTTGGGGGTATTAAAAACTTAGATGCACATTTTATGCTATTACATAAAAATCTTTGCTTTAAAAATGATCCCTTTATGTCAAAATAATCCCTTTATGTCATTGTCACCATGGTCATCAGTAGGGATTTAAATTGCTATTTAGATTCTTTACAAATACAGAATTATTAATAATGCGATAAAAAATATCTACCATGACAAGTAGAATAACTATATACAATATAAGTAAAAGAGTTTTAGATTTTCATAAAATGTAGTTACATAAATATTACAATACAACTGGTAGCACCAGTCCCTAAATCTGATTAGCTGAGCTGTTTGTTTACATTTACATTTTTGACAATTATACACATGTCTGACTGCTTCACATTCATATTGTATAATATACATTACTTTATATAATAATACATTATTTTAAATCATGTTCCATTATGGAACTAAAGGTTTTTTTTACTAAAGTGTGTTTGTAAGGCAGAATCACAAAGCAGTTTTAAGAAACTACTCAAGACGCATCTCTTTAACAAAAACCTGTTGTAGAAAAAAAAAGGGGGGGAGGGGCATCATCAAATAACAATCAGATTTGATGAATTTACAGTATAGATGGTTTTCTCCATAACTTCTGACTTGTAATTGTCACGGTTGTTTTGGTCACGTGGTGTGGGTTGGGTTATGTGTTCACGCCCCTGAAATCACGAGCACCTGGTTCCCATCACGTTTGCCTATTTATACCCTGCACTACCTGTCTCTCACCGCTAGTTTGTCTCGTGCCACGCCTATGCCAAGCCCTGACACTACGAGCTCCCATTCCTGCCTTGTTTTGCCTCGCCTTGTGCCCTGCGCCTTGTCGTCTGTCTCTTGTTCTGTTCTCTGTGTGCAGTTCGTCATCCTGTCGCCTTCGCCCCGTCAAGTCCCCTTCACGCTGTCTCCTCGAATTGGAACCCGACCCACCGTGACGTCATCACCCACCGCCCTGTGTGTTTCTTCGTCCCGTGTACTGCATCCCTGTGTCTCAATAAACCTGTTACTGTTTGTATCTCCGTCTCCAGTACCCGTCTCTCCGAGTAGCGAATCCGCTTCGCTCGGTCCTAGGACCATAACATTACAAACTAGCCACGATGGATTCCTCGGAGCAACGCGGCACCGGAGCGGAGCCGGCACAACCACCACCAGCCGGACCTCCGCCAGATCCTCGCTTGGATTTTTTGTACAGCCGTCAAGAGGGATCGGCGGACCTGGTAAGCGAGCTGGCGTTACAGCTACGGACCGCACTCGCTTCACTGCCGGCAACCCCCGCATCGACGGCTTCTCCGATTAACCAGGTACCGAACCCGCCGCCCGTGGTCGCTACGCGCCCCGACGGCGCCGCCGTTCTCCCTGAAACTTATGATGGCGACCTTTAGCGCTGCCGCGGCTTCCTGTTCCAGTGCGAGCTGTATTTTAGTATCCGCCCTACGTGCTTCCCCACCGACGCGCACAAGATCGGCTTTATCATTGGACTTCTTTGTGGCCGCGCGCTAAGCTGGGCCGAGGCAGCGCAACGGCTTATCTCTCCGCTGGGCACCACGTACACCACGTTCATGCACAGGTTCCGTGGGGTGTTTGACCGGCCGGACTACACAGACGACGTCGACTCTCGGCTCCTCTCAGCACGCCAGGGAGCCCGCCCGGTAGCGGAGTTCGTAGTTGAGTTCCAGACGATCGCCGCGGAGTCGGGATGGTGTGAGCGCTCACTCCGCGGCGTCTTCCGTCGCGCACTGAACTCCCAGCTACGGGACGAGCTCGCTACCCGGGACCGACCCGAGATGCTCCAGGATCTGATTAACCTCGCCGTTCGTATTGACGGGAGAATCAACGAGCGACGCAAAGAGCGCCAGATCCGTACTGCTCCGACACCACGGACCCCACCAGCCGCCGCAAGAGATATCCCCACTGCAGAACAGTCGGAAGGTCCCGAGCCTATGCAGTTGGGACGCACCTCTCTGGCCCCTGACGTCCGGAGCATGCGCAAGGACCAGGGGCTGTGCTTTTACTGTGGCAAGGGGGATCACCGGCTGCGAGATTGCCCCGTTCGCCCAAAAGGGACTGACTCGGCAGTAGGACTTTGGGTCCTGTCGAGTCCCACACCAAATCCCCAAGCTCAACGCCTCAGCCTCGCCGCTACGTTCATCCTCCGGGAGAAGCAGGTGGCCGTAGAGGTGCTATTGGATTCTGGAGCAGAGGAGAATCTGATAGACGCGGGTTTTGCCAACCACCACGGCCTGGTGATCTCTCCCCTAACCAACCCTCTACCGTTGGCCCTGGACGGTAGGCGACTGTCCCCTATCACACATCGCACCTCACCCATCCGGCTGACGTTGGAGGGCAACCACCAGGAGAAAATCTGTTTCTCGGTGTTCCGGTCCCCCGAGGTTCCTGTCGTCCTGGGTTACCCCTGGTTCCGGAAGCATAACCCACACATCGACTGGGTCAACGCCCGCATCCTTACCTGGGGAACCGAGTGTCACTCATCCTGCCTGCTCGCTGCTGTTCCCCCCCAGCCATGCTCCTGCCCGGAACAGCGCCAGCACAGTGGACCTCTCCTCAGTTCCCAACGAGTACCACGACCTGGGGGAGGCCTTTAGCAAGGACAAGGCCTGCCAGCTACCACCTCACAGGTCTTACGACTGCGCCATTGACCTTCTGCCTGGGGCCCCGCTGCCCTCAAGCCGGATCTACCCCCTGTCCCGTCCTGAGAGAGAGGCCATGGAGAGATACATGTCAGGAGTGTCTCGCCACCGGCCTGATAAGGCCCTCGACTTCCCCCGTATGGGCCGGGTTCTTCTTCGTATCTAAGAAGGACGGCTCCCTACGTCCCTGCATCGACCACAGGGGACTAAACACCATCACTGTCCCCTACAAATACCCTCTGCCATTAACATCTTGCGTATTTGAGTCTTTGCAGGAAGCAACCGTCTTCACCAAGCTGGACCTGCGGAACGCCTACCACCTGGTCCGCATAAGGGAGGGGGACGAATGGAAGACGGCGTTCAACACCCCCACTGGCCACTACGAGTACTGCGTGGTCCCCTTCGGCCTCAAGAACTCCCCGGCCGTGTTCCAGTCCTTGGTGAATGTTGTGTTGCGGGATTTCCTGGACCGGTTCGTACAGGTATACCTGGATGATATCCTGATCTATTCTAGGTCCACCAGCAAACACATCCGGCACGTACGGCTGGTGCTTAACCGCCTGCTACAGAACCGGCTGTACGCCAAGGTGGAGAAGTGCAGTTTTCACCAGGGATCCGTATCCTTCCTGGGGTTCATACTGTCCCCCGGGTCGGTGCGCCCGGACCCCGAAAAGGTCAGGGGGGGGGGGGGGGGGGGGGGGGGGGGGGGGGGGGGGGGGGGGGGGGGGGGGGGGGGGGGGGGGGGGGGGGGGGGGGGGGGGGGGGGGGGGGGGGGGGGGGCCGGCCGTGTTCCAGTCCTTGGTGAATGTTGTGTTGCGGGATTTCCTGGACCGGTTCGTACAGGTATACCTGGATGATATCCTGATCTATTCTAGGTCCACCAGCGAACACATCCGGCACGTACGGCTGGTGCTTAACCGCCTGCTACAGAACCGGCTGTACGCCAAGGTGGAGAAGTGCAGTTTTCACCAGGGATCCGTATCCTTCCTGGGGTTCATACTGTCCCCCGGGTCGGTGCGGCCGGACCCTGAAAAGGTCAGTGCCATCGCCGACTGGCCCACCCCCACGTCCAGGACTGAACTACAGCGCTTCCTGGGGTTCGCCAATTTCTACAGGCGCTTCATCCGAAATTACAGCAGCATCACGGCTCCGCTCACCGCTCTCACGTCCACCAAGGTGATATTCGGCTGGACCAAGGAGGCCCAAGACGCTATGGACAATCTCAAGACCCGGTTCACCTCTGCCCCCATCCTTGTCCAGCCGGACTCCGCCAAGCAATTTGTGGTTGAGGTTGACGCATCAGGGGCGGGAGTGGGGGCGGTCCTCTCCCAGAAGTTTGATGAGGGTCGTCTACACCCGTGCGCCTTCTTCTCTCGGAAGCTGTCTGCGGCGGAGAGGAACTAGGACGTGGGGAACCGCGAGCTGCTGGCGGTCAAGCTCGCACTAGAGGAGTGGCGTCACTGGCTGGAGGGGGCATCCCAGCCTTTCGTGGTTTGGACCGACCATAAAAACCTGGCCTACATTCAGTCTGCCAAGCGCCTGAATTCCCGTCAGGCCCGGTGGGCCTTGTTCTTTGGTCGGTTCAATTTCACCCTCTCCTACCGACCCGGGACTCGGAACGCCAAGCCCGACGCCCTATCACGCCTCTTCCAGGATGAAGGTGAGAGAACTAACCCCGAACTAATTCTCCCTCCTAGTCGGGTGATTGCAGGTGTCACCTGGGAAGTTCGGCGTATTATTGAACGCGAACTGGAGAAGGACCCGGACCCTGGGCTGGGGCCACCCGACCGGACCTTCGTGCCCACCGCCGCTCGCCCCACTGTACTTAAATGGGGCCACGAATCCCGCTGGGCCTGCCACCCCGGTGGGGCACGCACCGAAGAGATCATCAGGCGCTGGTTCTGGTGGTCCTCCCTGGCGGCCAACGTAAGGGAGTTCGTTGCTGCCTGCGCCACCTGCGCTCGAAACAAGGCCTCACACCAGCCCCCCGCCGGACTACTCCAACCGCTCTCCATACCTGGGCGTCCCTGGTCCCATATCGCCTTGGACTTCGTCACGGGACTGCCCGACTCCAAAGATAAAACAGTGATCTTAACTATTATAGACCGGTTCTCCAAGTCTGTTCGACTGATCGCCCTGGCCAAGCTTCCTTCCGCTTTAGAGACCGCCAAGATATGTTTCGAACAAGTCTTCCGGATCTTCGGCATCCCTGTGGACATCGTCTCGGACCGGGGACCCAAGGTTCATCTCCCAGGTATGGAGAGCTTTCCACAGGTTCTTTGGGACGAATGTGTCACTGACATCTGGTGGTCACCCCCAGTCCAACGGACAGGCCGAGAGGGCCAACCAGGTGGTGGAGACCACCCTACGCTGCGTATCCGCCCAACATCCAGAACGCTGGAGTGAGAACCTCGCATGGGTGGAGTACGCGGTCAACACCGCACGCTGCTCCGCGACTGGAAAATCCCCGTTTGAGGTGGCACTGGGCTACCAACCTCCTCTGTTCCCGGAGGACCAGTCGGAAATTCACATCCCATCCGTTGCCCAACACATCCGCCGATGCCGCCGCACTTGGAAGAACACCCTGATAGCGCTCCGCCAAGCCCAAACCACCACCGTCGTTTCCGCCAACCGCAAACGCCGCCTTGCCCCCAGTTACAAGGTGGGACAACTCGTCTGGTTATCCACGAAGAATATACCCTTAAGGACAGAATCCCGTAAACTGAGCCCCCGCTTCATCGGTCCCTTCCCGATCACCCGCGTCCTCAGCCCTGCAGCCGTCCGCCTCCACCTGCCCCGCTCCATGCGTATCCACCCCACCTTCCACGTCTCCCACGTTAAACCCGTCGTCCACTCCCCGCTCAACCCCCCCCCGCCCTACCCCCACACCAAGCCTGATTGATGGTCAGCCCGCATATACCGTCCACCGCCTGCTGGACTCCCGACGTCGTGGCCGAGGCATCCAGTTCCTGGCAGACTGGAAAGGTTACGGGCCCGAAGAACGCTCCTGGGTGCCTCGGGCCGCTATTCTGGACCCCTCCCTCATCGCAGAGTTCCACCGCCGCTACCCGGACAAGCCATTTAGGGCGCCGGGAGGCACCCGTTGAGGGGGAAGTAATGTCACGGTTGTTTTGGTCACGTGGTGTGGGTTGGGTTATGTGTTCACGCCCCTGAAATCACGAGCACCTGGTTCCCATCACGTTTGCCTATTTATACCCTGCACTACCTGTCTCTCACCGCTAGTTTGTCTCGTGCCACGCCTATGCCAAGCCCCGACACTACGAGCTCCCGTTCCTGCCTTGTTTTGCCTCGCCTTGTGCCCTGCGCCTTGTCATCTGTCTCTTGTTCTGTTCTCTGTGTGCAGTTCGTCATCCTGTCGCCTTCGCCCCGTCAAGTCCCCTTCACGCTGTCTCCTCGAATTGGAACCCGACCCACCGTGACGTCATCACCCACCGCCCTGTGTGTTTCTTCGTCCCGTGTACTGCATCCCTGTGTCTCAATAAACCTGCTACTGTTTGTATCTCCGTCTCCAGTACCCGTCTCTCCGAGTAGCGAATCCGCTTCGCTCGGTCCTAGGACCATAACAGTAATGTTCTCATTTGTAAGTCGCTTTGGATAAAAGCGTCTGCTAAATGACTAAATGTAAATGTTGTAAACATTTTATTAAAGCAGTAAGGTACAAGTGTATGTGCATTACTATAAATAAATCACGGGAAAGTGCACAACCTCGATTGCCTTATTGCGTTCATAGGACGCTATATAAAAAAAAAAATGATTTGATTTATAACTGTGTTCATTAAAATCATAAATGGTAATAAACTTGTCTTTAATCAATGTTTAAAGTAGTTGCTGATTGACAGGTTTCTGGTTTCTCTAACAATCAAACACACCAAATTACAGAACGGAGTACATAAAACATTGGAAAAAAAGGTATTGTATATTGTGCACTGATAAGAATGTCAGAGATGTGTGCTATTTTGAATAATGTCAAGGTTGGACAAATGGCTCAGCCAATCAGATTTAAGGACCGAAATCCACCTGTTTTATAAAAAGCAACAAGGTACTCGAGGTTTTGCATTATTGTAAATAAATCACTGGAAAGTGGTGCAAAGGTTCGCTGCCTCGTGTTCATGCACTGTTCGTGCACAACAATACTTCTTTCCCGTGATTTGTTTACAATAATGCACACCCTTTTGTGCCTTTTTGCTTTTATGCACACACACTGGTATGCTTTCCTGCTTCCATACTCATTGCCCATTTGATTTTTTTGATGTACTTAGTAGAATTAGTCTGTAGTCCATGTGTTTCTTAACATACTTTGTTAGTCTCCTTCACCCTGTTTTCTAAAAAGGTCAGGACCCCTACGAGACTGCCACAGAGAGGGTTTTATTTCAGTGGTTGGTGATTGTCAGCACTTCAGTAACAATATAGTGCTGGAGTATGATGTGTTGTGCTGGTGTGAGTGGATAGCAAAGCTATGTTTGTGCTATGAGTTTTAAAACATCATTGTGGCATCCAATGAACCCATTATTTGGTAGAACAATAAGGTTGATGTGTATAATAGAATGCACAGCGAGTGAATAAAGCATTCATAAGAAGACTCGGGTCTAATAAGGCATGTAAAGACTATAGTGCATCAATATGGTAGATGGAGCAGATAAATAATGTCAGGCTGTAATTATTAATAATGTGTCATATGCATAAGCTTGGTTTTATGATCTGTTGTTTGAATTATTAATTCCAAAAATAAAATAATGAATAAATATGTCAATATTAATGTAAAATATGTCAAAGCTGCTACTCATCTCTCTCCACAGTCTCCGTGTAGCTGTTTGCATTCAGTTTAAGGCACTAATTCTGGCCTACAAGACAATTTCTGGATCTGCCCCCTCTTAACTTCAATCTATATTTTCAAAATACACTCCAACTCGTTCACTTCGCTCTAGTGATGAGTGTCTTCACCACGGAGCTAATTTTCATTCCAAAGCTGATGCTAAATGATGCAACCAACGCTGTCCCTAAGGCAGAGTCACTTTGCATCTTTAAAGAACAACTCAAAACACATCTCTTCCACAGACCTGATATAAAAGGGGGGAGGGGTAATGATCAGGTTTGATAATTTTACAGTGTAGCTGGTTTTTGTGAAACTACTTGTGTTGTTCTAATTTGTAAGTCACTTTGGGTAAAAGCATCTGCTAAATGACTTAATGCAAATATACTGACGCAGAATTGATGACCTTTTACTTTGAAGTGTAGCAGAGTACACATATAAAGCATATTTTACTAAAAGTAGAATGCTATTCTCTTTAATTTGTACCCACAATACTTGTATAAACTTACTTTATAACTATAAATCACTGATTATCAATTTTCGCATTACCACTTATAAGTTCTGATTGATTCCCCATGCCCATCCAGGGGAGAACCTTTCGGGCGCTGGGCAGATAGACCCAGGACAAGGCGCCAATCTATCGTTGGGCACACACTCACTCACTCACTCACTCACTCACTCACTCACTCACTCACTCACTCACTCACTCACTCACTCACTCACTCACTCACACAGACAAGCACACTCTATATGGGGCAATTTGGAGAACTCACTTGACTTGATCCTTGTTTTTGGACTGTGGGAACAAACCGGAAAACACGGAGGAAACCGACGCGGACACGGGGAGAACATGGAAACTCTACCCAGATAGGGATTCGAACCGGGAATCCCTAGAGTTGAGAGGCAAACGTGTTAACAATCAAGCCACCGTGCAGCCCCAAGATAAATTTACTCACTATATTGGCAGATTATTGTACTTGATTTCTGAAAATTTTTTCATGATTTGTGTTTATTCATTCATTCATTCATTCATTATCTCCCGCTTCATCCTCTATTAGGGTCGCGTTTCCCATGCCCATCCAGGGGAGAACGTCTCTGGCGCTGGGCAGATAGACCCAGGACAGGGCGCCAATCCATCGGTGGGCACACACTCACTCACACAGACACATTCTATATGGGGCAATTTTGAGAATTCAATTGACTTGATCCATGTTTTTGGACTGTGGGAGGAAACCGGAGAACCCGGAGGAAACCCACTCAGACACGGGGAGAACATGGAAACTCAACGAATATGAGGATTCGAACCGGGAATCCCTAGCGCTGAGAGGCGAACGTGCTTTTGAGCCTGATTTGTGTTTATTTTTCTTATTTTTTGACAGAGATTTTTTGCAGTGAAAAGCATTATTTTGAATAAATTACTGCCTAATAACACCTCTTTTCTGTGATTTATTAACACTAATGCACCCCCTCTCGTGTCTTACTGCTTTAGTACACTTGACATAACAGAATGTCTTACTGCTTTAGTACACTTGACAAGGCCAGAGTATGGCCTTACTGCATCATCAAACTGCAACTGAGAAATCATTATACAGTCATTAGGACAGCTATGGCATAGGGTTGTGATTATAATCAGCCAGATGTACCAATGCATCAAGGTAAAAATACCAACATTTTATTTTTCCACAATTCACACAATTCAACCATGTTTTATTTATATATGAAATAATATAATATATTATAAATTATATATAAAACATTAAATATTAATATTTTATAATTATTATTTATTGCTGGCAGTTGTCTTGGCTTTCCTAAAGCCAAAGTGTGATGCCAACTGCTTGGGGCTTCATCCGCAGTCTGCTTAGTGTGCAATCAGATGAGGTGTCCAAGATCGGCAGGCGCAAAGGTAGCTTAGTGAAACCCATACTGTCACACTATCTCCCTCAGGCTGCCCGCATGGTGCCTCTGTAAAAATACTGTTTTTGGCAGCATGCCAAAAGGTTCTGGCTAAAACAACCCCTGTAAGGACTATGGGTCATGCCCAGTGGAGCTGGAACGTTAGAGGAGTGTGCAAACATGCCATAGAAAGGTGATGAGGGGAGGTAGCCAATAATGAAAGAAGTGAGAAGCTGGGTAAAGAGCTTAGCCGGTCATTTAATTAGATAGAAAACATAATGTTGCTGGATACTTTACCAAGCAATTACACTTAGTTAAGCTGTCTATTGGTTATTCTAACAAAGTATGACTAATTTAGGGCACAAAATTCCTCTAATTTAGAGGAACTAATAAATGATTTAAGTTCCTCTAAAGGGTACAAAAATATTTATCTTTTACAAACTGATCCAAGGGAACGCATTTTTATTAACAGCTGCACATTTTATAATGTGTGACTCTTATTCTTTAAGCAATAGTGCCAGGATAGTGTCCTGAGGATTCTGACATAGCACATATAACAAACTAAGAGTCCGGAAGTCTCGGAAAGTGAGTCATAAGATGTTGACTCACTTCATAGAGAATAGAAGAATTATAGAAACATAGAGAATATAAATATTACTGCTTTTTTGCAATACTACATAAAATGCATCTAAAACATAATCTTAATCAAAGGACACAGGGGTGCCAAAAGATCACTTACTGTCTCTGCCATCGTTGCAACGGAGAGCCAAATCATACTGTTGCCCACTCTGGGATGCAGCTGGGTGTCACAAATGAGTCATGCTCTCTTGTAATTGCCAGAAGAACATATGGTGTAAATACTAAACATTGGCACTCGTGTGGGCATATAGGTTGGGGAGTAAACATGTGCTATTTTAATATTAAAACACTGGCAATGATCCCTTAAGTTTCAGACAATGAATCAGAATATTCTAAAACACGCATTTTGAGCAGTTATAATGTACATATATATAACAGAAAACATCATCTCCAGAGTCATCTAATAGACTACCCAAAGTTTAATGGTCTAGTAGTTCATGTCTCATGAAATGTCTTATTAAAACACCCAGTCATATTAAACACACTTTAGTCTTTTGGAGGGGTTTATTTGAGCAATTGAAAGAACGAATAGGGGGACATATTGACATTGTTAATAGGCAATGCGTCATTAAGGAATTCTTCTTCATAACTGGCACAGTGGGAGGGCAAAAAAATGATCAAGAATAATACGGCATGCTTTGTAGTCACCGCAGTGACTTTGTGCATACAAATCCTCAATGAAGGCGAGCACAGAGAGGATGAGAGAGAAATAGATGGGGGAGGGACGGCAATAGAGAGGGAGCGGAAGGGGAAAAAAAAACTTAAAATCGGCCATTCATGTGAACATAATTCAGAGAATTTGCGGGAGGAGTGAAAAAGATATTTTATGCAGGCACATAGCTGCATTCAGTGGGGGTGGACTGAAGCAGCTACATGAAGACTACAAAGCTGGACACCCGTGGCTCATGAATAAGTTGAGGAAATGATCAGAAAAAAAGCAGAGCAATGTTTAGACAGATGGGCCACTTAAAACACCCAAGACAGGGAAAAGGGGCTTTTAATGAAACTTCAGATTCACGAAATAATTGATCTTTCTTCTTGCTCTCTATGCCCAAGATAGGTGGGAGCAAATCTGGAGCATTACAAGTCTTCTGTCAAAGAGACTTGTAACATATCAGAAGAATGAAACAAAACTGCTGTTTTCTATGTCTAAGACAGAATTAAATTATCACGTGCACTGGTAAGAAAGACTCGAATGGAGAACTTCGGAAATGAAGTGTGAACAAAAGATAGATAGGAAATGGTCAATGAAACACTGACTTTCTCTGAAAAGAGATGCAAAAAACATCAGAGTAAGGCATGTTGCTCTGTATAGTCAGAAAACCATTTGATGAGATTCTCTGTTTTTCCTTTCCTCCAGGCCTTTATTGTAATATCGACAGTAGCCACTTCTAAGGATAATATTCTAAATTAAGAATAAATGTATAATTAATGGGGCAGTACGGTGGCTTAGTGGTTAGCATGTTCGCCTCTCAGCACTAGGGATTCACAGTTCGAATCCCAATCTGAGAGGAGTTTTCATGTTCTCTCCGTGTCTGCGTGGGCTTTCTCCAGGTTCTCAGGCTTCCTCCCACAGTCCAAAAAAATTGATCAAGGTCAATTGAATTCACAAAATTACACCATATAGAGTGTGTGTGTGTCTGTGTAAGTGCCCAGCGATAGATTGGCGCCTTGTCCTGGGTGTATCTGCCCAGCGCCCGAAACGCTCGCCCCTGGATGGGCATGGGGAACACCCCCGCGACCCTAGTAGAGGATAAAGCAGAAGATAATGGATGGATGGATATAATTAATGGAAATGTTGGTAACACTTTCTATAAATCTGGTATTCATATTGTGTTATAAGTTCATTTATAATGCTTTATAACATATTTGTTTATTTTACAGTCTAAAGTGCTCAAAAGTATTCGCCAACATCAAAGCTCAAAGTTCTATTTTTACATGTCCAGCTTTCACATCTAGAAAGAACCCCAATGAAGACCATAGTCTGGACAGATCTAATCTTAATTTGTAAAGACATATCATTAGTAAGACTTATTGGTGAGATGAGTGCTTGTATACAGCTAAGGAATCGGTCAAACCATTCCAGAGATATTCTCATTTTTCCCTTTCACTTTGCATTACAGTAACTCTACAACACTTCCCTAACTCGGCCAATTTTTAAGCTACAAAAACGAAATTTATCGGAGTTGGCTGTAGTCAGAACAATCTTGTGAGCTACAAGCACGAAACTCATCACGTCCCGAGTGATGTGCGAAGACATCCACCAACTAAAACCACAGAGTGATTGTGCACCCTCACAAACTCGACCACGCTCATTTTTGGTCCCATTCACTTCCCATTTATTTCTCTACAGTTTGAGATATTAACACCGTTCCAACTGAATCATCTGTCCTATTAAAGTGACCCCGGCTTGTGTTTAATTTACTTTAGTATTTTTTAATAATTTGCAATATTATCGCCGTTCCAATTCTAAACTGTCCTGACCATTGATGAGACTACAGCTCATAGACATTTTTTAACCCATTCACTGTATTGCTTTGATATATGTATGCACTGTGTCTCCTATGGCCACACTGCAATTATACTCTCTTTGTCTTCAGGAAATGCATCTCTCTAGTTACAACTAAAAATATATATATTTTCTTGTTTCTTCATCCTTGCTTTGCAAGTCTTTGTCACATTTTCTAAGCGCTGGATACTTTGTTTTTACTAATGGATCCAAAAGGCAAAAGCTTTCCACTTTTTTCCCATACTTTCACTTTGTTATTAAATTTCTGAGTATGGCCTTCATGTCATCCTGGTATCCTATAATATGTGCTGTGACATATCCATATTTCCATATCAAAGGTTATTAATATTTAATTTTTTTTTTTTTTTACAAATGTTGATTCCTAATTTGGGCTGCATGGTGGCTTAGTGGTTAACATGTGTCTACTATAATCCAAACACTTGGATTCAAGGTGAACTGGCTGCTTTAATTTGTCCATCTCTAAATTGCCTCTGTATAGAGTGTGTCTGTGTCGGTAAGTATGTACCCAGAGATGGATTAATATATAGTCATGAGTGTATTTGCCCAACAACCAAAATGTTCTCTCCTGGATGGGCATGGGAACTTCTCCCCGATCCTAGTCTCTAGTATACAATTAAACATGAGATAATGAGATGAGATTCCTATGAGATTTAACATAAATTTGCTAGCATTTTGTTTCAGACAAATTCTGAAAAAAAGTTTGCAAATTCCTTCTTGTCCAGTTTCTTTGGTATGGAATATAAACTGATTTAACTCTGGGTCAAAGAATGAAGACCAGAGACAGGATTTCACAAGCTCAAGAGGTGGCTTAATTAACCCATTACTTTAATACATAAAAACAATCAAATGTATGCGCTGGCTGATGTGGCTGCCGTGTCCTTGTTTCCTACAGTTCATAGTCAATTTCCATCCCCATAGCATGTGCTAGCACCACTGCACTCTTGTCACAACTGAATTCTTCTAATTTATAAGATACAAAGTGAATCCAGGGGCTTATTGGTTAGCACGTTCGCCTCTTTGTTCTCCGGTTTCTTCCCACAGTCCAAAAACATGGATTAAAGGTAAATTGAGTACTTTAGTGGTAGATAGTGATAGACTAGTGATAGTGAATGAGTGTGCCCAGTAATAGATTGGCGCCCTGTCCTGGGTGTATCGGCCTAGCCTCCAAAGCAATTTCCCCTACATTGTCATAGGGACACCCCCCCGAAACACTAGCACAGAATTAAGTGGAAGATGATAAATGAATCTGTTCTAAACAATAGAACTTACTATTCTTCAGAGATTTGCAATCTTTGTTAATAATGTATATCATCTGAAATCTTCACATGTTGGATGGAAACATGGCTTAACTTAACATGGCTTAACATGTTTTTTAATTGTAAATGCACATAATATATTTAAGACACAACGGGCACCTGACTGCTTCCTAATTTTATTGAAATCTTATGTCAGTGACAAAGTAAACCTACAGAGAAAAAGTTTTTCCATGCATGTAGTGTTTTTTTGTTGTTTTGTTTTGTTTTTTTAAATGAAAAATATAATTTGAGTTAGATGCCTGTTCCACATTCAGTGAGTTGCATTAGAGTTGGAATCAAAATACTTAAATGTTTATAAAATATTATTAATATAATACCATTTTAAAACATTCCACACTTTGGATACAGGGGTATGATTAAATTATTTAATATAAAAAACAATCATCAGTTAATAACAATAATGAAAATAACTGCTTCTGTAGCTCATATAAATAATATGATTAGATTCAGGGAATCTGGAGAAATCATAGCTTGTGTAGGGACAAATAAAACATAAAAAATAATAAATTCTATGCACCAATTTAGTAAATAATAAATTACATTTTCAGAAAAGCAGTAGCTGGAACAGCTTGATTCACAGTTTCAGCAGTATTCTCTATTACCCCCGTTTACATCCCCAAGCCCAGCTGCAGTCTGCTATTATGGTCCTACTTAACCAGCAGCCGTTCTGCTTGACTAACAGATTAATCAGATGTTTTATTTTGACAGAAGAATAAAAACAATATCTGGGCAACAGACCTTGCAAAAATTATCATTAGATATAACCCACCAAAGCAAATGAGCAGATGAAATTTGAAACTTACAGTATAGGTAAAACAAAGGTAAAATCGAACCGTCTAAATGATATATGTAACGGGTGCCTAGGGCACCTGTTCCATGTTTGGTCATTTACTTTAATTAGTCATTTAGTTTGTTTAATTGTCTCTTTCTGTTCATTGGTGGTTTTGTGCACGTGATTGGTTTTCGTTTGTATTTATTTCCTTCTTTCCCTGTACTCGGTGCACTTCGTGGTTTAGGTTATGTTCACTCGTCGTACCTGTGTTTTGTGGTGTCTCTACACCTTTAAAATAAACTTCCAATTCCCTGTTACCTGCGTGCCTGGCTCCCTTCAGCGCGTTTGAGCGAGACGGCTCTGCGCTTTCTATGCGCAGCTGCTTTATTCTCTGGGTAGGCGAGTGTAACATCAAGAAGTGCCATTCATTTGGGGAGTCCAGAGCCCAGGTAAGCGCATTTTAAAATTTTTCTTTGCGGGGGCCGTATAGCGTATAGCCTCGTACTCGCGGCGCCCTCCGTCATGACCGCGAGTGCGCCGCTATGCGCAGCCCGCCGTCCCGGAGCCGTAAGGACGGCTCCGATGTAGTGATACCGGAGTTTTATGACTCCGATGATGAGTTCATGTGGAGGTACGGGTATGAAGCGCTCCGTGCTGAGGAGGGCCTCGAGCTGGTCGAGGTCTTCGATGATGAAGCGGGCGAGTCATACCTGTATGGGCATATTCTGCCCATTCGTACCCTCCTGAACTCTGAGGAGTTCT
>JAFMOD010001847.1:0-10000 GCA_019802435.1 Corydoras maculifer
TGATGATGAGGGTGATGATGATGATGAGGATAATGCTGATTATGAGAATAATGAGGGTGATGATGATGAGGATGAGGATGATGAGGATGAGGGTGATGAGGATGCAGATGAGGAGGATTATGAGGATAATGCTGATTATGAGAATAATGAGGGTGATGATGATGAGGATGAGGATGATGAGGATGAGGGTGATGAGGATGCAGATGAGGAGGATTATGAGGATAATGCTGATTATGAGGATGATGATGAGGGTGATGATGATGATGAGGGTGATGCTGATTATGAGAATAATGAGGGTGATGATGATGATGATGAGGATGATAATGATGAGGATGATGAGGATGAGGATGATGATGAGGTCATGACCTCCACATGGAGCCAGGTCACTGCTACCTCACTCCCATCATGCACCTGAATCAGCTTCCATGGCTGATAATTGAGCAGTGTGCTGAGCACCGTCTCCATGGAAACAATGGAAGCGCTTCATTAACGAGAATGCTTTTAATTGGATGTGGCATTTGCACAGCTCCTGGAGGGCAGCTGCTGATTGGTTGCTGGGTTGCTGGAGGGTTTGGGCACTGATGTCCCACCTCCAGCCGGTTCTCAGAGCAAACAGACAGTGATCTAATGAAACGAGCCTCGGTTCGTTTAGCATCCTGATGAGCTTGTTGTGCGCAGGGGCTCGAGAGTGTGAGGTGGAACCGAGAGAACGTTCACTCTGTAGCAGCTGCTGCCCCAGAACCAGAACGGTTCTGTTCACCTGACCTGAATACGGACCGTCTGAGGGTCTCCTACAGCAGAACGTCCTTTACATCAATGTTATTAAAATTCAGGGCAACCAGGAGCATCTCCATATTGCACAGCGTTACATATAAAACATCCATCCATTAACTTCTGCTTCATCCCATAAGGTCATGGGGGGGGGTTCTCCATGCCCATCCAGGGGAGAACGTTTCGGGTGCTGGGCAAATACACCCAGGACAGGGTGCCAATCCATCGCTGGGCACACACTCACTCACACATACACACTCTATATGGGGCAATTTGGAGAATTCAATTGACCTTGATCCATGTTTTTGGACTGTGGGAGAAACCGGAGAACCCGGAGGAAACCCACACAGACACGGGGAGAACATGGAAACTCCACCCAGATTGGAACTCCAACCAGGAAGCCCTAGCGCTGAGAGGAGAACATGCTAAACACTAAACCACCGTGCTGCCCTCTATAAAACATATAAAAAACAAATATGAATACAAGATCAAAATATAAATGGGTGGAGTTTGCATGTTCTCCTCGAATGCTCATGGGTTTCCTCTGGGTTCTCTGGTTTCCTCCCACAGTCCAACATGGATTCAAGGTGAATTAGATGCTCTAAATTCTTTATTCATTCATTTATTATCTTTTAAACCTCCACTAGGGTAGTAAGGGGGGGAGGGGTGGTGGGGTGGAGGCCGATTCCCCATGCCCATCCAGAGGAGAAGGTTTCGAGCGCTGGGCAGATACACCCAGGACAGGGCTGCTAATCCAACGCTGGGAACACACTCACTCACACTAACACACTCTATATGGGGCAATTTGGAACACTCAACTTACCATGTTTTAGGACTGTGGGAGGAAACCGATGCAGACACGGGCAGAAAGCCACCACGATGGGCATTCAAACCTGGAACCCCAGCGCTGAGAGGCAGACATGGTAACCAACATGCCTGCGTGCCGCCCGGCTCTGAATTGCCCCTATCGAAATTGCCATATAGAGTGTGTGTGTGTGTGTGAATGTGTGTTCAGTGATGGACTGGTGCCCTGTCCTGGGTGTATCTGCCCAGCGCCCGCCACGCTGAAAGTTACCTTCCCTCTGTGTTTTTAACAGTGCCTTAAAATTTTAAAGTTAAAGTGAAAAACCCGGGAGCAAAAAAAAGGAGCTAAAAGTGGGCGTGGCCAAATGTTTGACTGTATTGTATTACAGAATCAAATCTCCAAATAAAACATCCCACAAGATTCCAGAAGATCAAACAGGTGATTGGCTGGTTGTGATGCTGTGGGGTGATAATGAGTGATCATTTAAATGGGAACACGCTGCAGCACCCCCATGACACCCACCCACCCACCCACCCACTCACCCCACAGGCTTAAACTTCAGTCTCATTAAACTCGCGTCACACACCGAGGTCTGGAGCGGCTTCTGAGCGCCCAACGCGGTGTCAGACCGCAGAACGGCGGACCCGGTCACTCAGAGTCCATGATTTAGTGAAGTCCAGTCTGAATATCCGTGAGAAAGCACGTCCAGGAATGTTCTCATCACCGCAGGCATGTCGCGGAGAAATAACTGGATTTGAGCCGCAGTGAGGAATGCTGCAGAGAGCAGCCATGACATTCAAACATCCCATAATAAAAACCCATTACCAGAAGAGAGGGCGGCATGGGGGTTTAGTGGTTAGCATGTTCTCCTCTCAGTGTTAGTGATTCCTGGTTCGAATCCCAATCTGGGTGGAGTTTCCATGTTCTTCCCGCGTCTGCGTGGGGTTCCTCCGGGTTCTCCGGTTTCCTCCCACAGTCCAAAAACATGGATCAAGTTAATTGAATTCTCAAAATTGCCCCATATAGAGTGTGTGTGTGAGTGTGTGAGCTTAGCAATAGATTGGCGCCCTGTCATGGGTGTACCTGCCCAGCGCCCAAAACATTTGACCCCCCCCCCAACCCTCCGTGACCCTGGTTTCCTCTCACAGTCCAAAAACATGGATCAAGTCAATTGAGTTCTCAAAAATGCCCCATATAGAGTGTGTCTGTGTGAGTGAGTGTGTGCCCAGTAATAGATTGGCGCCCTGTCCTGGGTGTATCTGCCCAGCGCCCGAAACGTTCTCCCCTGGATGGGCATGGGGAACCCCCCCATGACCCCAATATAGGACAGTCCAAAAACATGGATCAAGGTCAATTGAATTCTCCAAATTGCCCCATATAGACTGTGTGTGTTAGTGAGAGTGTGCCCAGCGATAGATTGGCGTCCTCTCCTGGGTGTATCTGCCGAGTGCCCGAAACATTCTCCCCTGGATGGGCATGGGGAACCCCCCCCCCCCCCCACGACCCTAATAGAGGATAAAGCGGAGGATAATGGATGGAAGGATGGATGATTTGAACCCGGTTTGAATCTGTGAGGGCAGTTTGGATTTCTCGGTGATGAAGCTGTAAAGCTGCTGAAAATGTGGGAATGGAAATGTCCTTTAAGGAGGACAGCGCTTGGACGGCGTCGTTTCCACCCCGGTGCCTTCAGCTGGCAGTCTGAGTGTCCAGGCGGAGGCTTTAACACCTCTTTACACTTCACCATCATACGTTCTCTG
Source organism: Corydoras maculifer (assembly GCA_019802435.1). Lineage (NCBI taxonomy): Eukaryota > Metazoa > Chordata > Actinopteri > Siluriformes > Callichthyidae > Corydoras > Corydoras maculifer. Next base: position 3,334 of record JAFMOD010001847.1, read on the forward strand.
CGCTGTTCTCTGTCTGTCACCCATCAGGAACAGGTGCCATCACCCGCGAAACTGCCACAGGCTCATATATCACAGACCCCCGGGGACCCGAACTCACCACCCGCTCACGGTTAGGTTTGAAGGTTCCACTTATCACACAGCTGCACGGTGGAGTTCTGTAATTACAGAACGGAGTCCATCTGTTTGGTAGGTTCTTGGTTAATCCCTTTTTTCGGAAATCGTGGAACCACAGGGTCGTTCTCTGTTTTCGGTCTGACTTTGCTCTCATTATTTGCTGTCATTAGTGTCGCATGGTTTAATTAGCTAACGCTTAGCATGGAATGGAAATATTCATTAGCTTGTCACGACTCAGCAGATTCACTCCTGATTCTCAGGGTTTTCATTGTCACAACGTTCGTCCATCATGTTTCCCTTAATGCCCTTCATCCTATACCAGGGTCAGGGAGGGTTGGGGGGGGGGGGTCAAATGTTTTATGCGCTGGGCAGATACACCCAGGACAGGGCGCCAATCTATTGCTAAGCTCACACACACACACACACTCTATATGGGGCAATTTGGAGAATTCAATTCACCTTGATCCATGTTTTTGGACTGTGGGAGGAAACCGGAGAACCCGGAGGAAACCCACGTGGACACGGGGAGAACATGGAACATGGTGCTGAGAGGAGAACATGCTAACCACTAAGCCACCTCAATCAGATTTAAGGACCGTATACAGTATGCAGTCTGTTAACCTATCAGCACGTTCGCTCTTTAAAACCAGAATGCCCATCCAGGGGAGAACGTCTCGGGCGCTGGGCAGATACACCCAGGACAGGGCGCCAATCTATCGCTGGGCACACACTCACTTACACAGACACACTCTATATGGGGCAATTTGGAGAATTCAATTGACTTGATCCATGTTTTTGACGTGGACACGAGAACATGGAAACTCCACCTGGATTGGGACTCAAACCGGGAATACCTAGTGCTGAGAGGAGAACATGCTAAACACTAAGCCACCCTTGTGTAGCACCTTGTTATTGGATGTTTTGTTGCACTGTATAATGTACACAACGTTATTTTGTTGGAATGACAAACCACTGCACCTCACATTTACATTATGCTTTATCCAAAGAGACTTACAAAACGAGCACAGGGTTGATACAGCGCCCCCTGGAGCAATCAGTATTAAGGATCTTGCTCAAAGAGCCAAATTGGTCACTTCAGTGGACCTGGGATTTGAACCCACAACCTTCAGATTGATAACCCAACACCTTAAAACTTGAACTTTGAACCTGATTAAATGTCCGATCTCATTCTCTGTGGTTTTTATATTTCTGCTGATGGTTCCATCCTGGGGCAGCATGGTGGCTTTATGTTTAACATGTTCTCCTCTCAGCACTAGGGATTCCCGGTTCGAATCCCAAATATTGGTGGAGTTTTCATGTTCTCCCCGTGTCCGCGTGGGTTTCCTCCGGGTTGTCCGGTTTCCTCTCACAGTCCAAAAACATGGATCAAGGTCAATTGAATTCTCCAAATTGCCCCATATAGAGTGTGAGTGAGTGTGTGTGTGAGCTTAGCAATAGATTGGCGCCCTGTCATGGGTGTACCTGCCCAGCGCCCAAAACATTTGAACCCCCCCCAACCCTCCATGACCCTGGTTTCCTCCCACAGTCCAAAAACATGGATCAAGTCAATTGAGTTCTCCAAATTGCCCCATATAGAGTGTGTGTGTGTGAGTGAGTGTGTGTACAGTGATAGATTGGCGCCCTGTCCTGGGTGTATCTGCCCAGCGCCCGAAACGTTCTCCCCTAGGTGGGCATGAGAACTCCCCCCCCCCCCCGACCCTAATATAAAATAAAAAGGGGGAGATAATGGATGCATGGGTTCAGTCTGAGGTCCAAACCCACGTTCTGTAACGTTCTGTAACTGTATGATTCTCCATCACGCCAGTCTCACGTGTACTTTGCATCTGGTTTGTCAGACTACATTTCACACAGAGTCCAAGAGGAAATGTCTCCACTGTCCTCTGGGAGTTTTCATAAAGGATATCATGGCACATGATGTCATGGCGGTTATCATATCAGGACGCTCATCAGTCTGATGTACTTTTTTCCAGCCACTGCCGTGTCCTCAGTCTCTGATCTTTATTCTCTTATCTCTTTTATTCCAGACAAGAACTCAACTCAACACAACCAACCAGGTAGGACTCACTTATATTGCCTATAAAATGGATTTAAGTTGTTTGGCCACGCCCCTTCTTGCTCCATTCTCTATTTCCTCCACTTATCATATAGATGGACTTTGTAGTTCTCCCCCCCCCCCCCCCCCCCCCCCCCCCCCCCCCCCCCCCCCCCCCCCCCCCCCCCCCCCCCCCCCCCCCCCCCCCCCCCCCCCCCCCCCCCCCCCCCCCCCACCACACAGCGTCACGGTGGCTTAGTGTTTAGCATGTTCTCCTCTCAGCACTAGGGATTCCCGGTTTGAATCCCAATCTGGGTTGAGTTTCCATGTTCTCCCCGTGTCTGTGTGGGTTTCCTCCGGGTTCTCCCGTTTCCTTCCACAGTCCAAAAACATGGATCAAGTCAATTGAGTTCTCCAAATTGCCCCATAAAGAGTGTGTCTGTGTGAGTGAGTGTGTGCCCAGTGATAGATTGGCACCCTGTCCTGGTATATCTGCCCAACGCCCAAGACGTTCTCCCCTGGATGGGCATGGGGACCCTGCCACGACCCTAATAGAGGATAAAGCGGGAGATAATGAATGAATGAATGAATGAATGAATTCCAATCTGGGTGGAGTTTCCATGTTCTCTCCGTGTCTGTGTGGGTTTCCTCCAGGTTCTCCGGTTTGCCACACAGTCCAAAAACATGGATCAAGTGTATTGAGTTTTCCAAATTGCCCCATATAGAGTGTGTCTGTGTGAGTGAGTGAGTGCCCAGTGACAGATTGGCTTCCTGTCCTGGGTCTATCTGCCCAGCGCCCAAGACGTTCTCCCCTGGATGTGCATGGGGAACCCCCCCCCCCACGACCCTAAATAGAGGATAAAGCAGAAGATAATGGATGGATGGATGATCACCACACAATTTGTACATGGGTGTCCTGCACTGCACTGCTCAAGGAGGATGTGTCCCCCAGTGAGCCTCGGTCCTCACAAGGTTTCTTCCTTGAAAAACAGCATAACAGAGTTTTGTCTTGCCGCTGTCGCTTCGGCTTGCTGTTTGGGTGTTTATGCTCATAAGACTGTAAAGCTGCTTTAAGACGTTGTACTATTATAAAAAGTTCTTTAGAAATAAATGGCTTGAACCTGAACTTGACTGACAGCCTGCATTGGAATAAGGTGACAGCGTTGTGCGATTGCAGGGTTCCGGGCGCCTCTTCAGAGGGGACGTCAGTCAGTATGAGAAACAAGACTTCCTTTTAAGTAAATATTTGGCTGGCTGTCACTATAGACACAACAGCATCCAACCCTTTGCCTCTCTGCAGGATGCCAGCCAGCATTCTGATTCTTATCTCCACATTCAGTTAGTGGAGGTGGAGGTGGAGGAGGTGGTGCTGGTGGAGGTGGAGGTGGAGGTGGGCTACACCTCTTCCCTGCCTAAAAATAACTTTGCATATAGACCTGACCGGATCTGACCTTAGCTTAGAGATGAAAGGCAGATAAGACTGACTTCAGCAGGAAAAAGGCAAATACACACTTCAGCTAAAAGTATGCGGACATTCCGACTAATTAGAAAAGAGCCTTTTGCATGTTGCACGCCACACAGGACGTCATTTTTTCCATCATCACGATATCACAGACTCACCGACACGCCCTGAATCGAGCTGTGTGGTCGACAGCTCATCGCATTTCTGAATCAAGCCGTGGTATTTGATTTCAGTCTGTTTGGAAGCGTTTATAAAAGAACTAAATAAAGAACTCGAGGTTGTGTCAGGGCTGCAACAATGAATCGTTCAAATCGATAAAAATCGATTATGAAAAGTGGCGATAACCACTAGTGGTTGGGTCGCACGGTTTCCGCGTTACGCGCAATGTCGTAACCGCTTCAGCGCTGAAAACAACGCTGGAATAAATATAGCGGGTTGAACAGAACGAGGTGGAATCTGCAAAACAAAGTTAAAAAAATTCTGCAAAAAACTGTGGGAGCTTCACGCTTCACACAAATAAAGAATGTAGAACATACGAGCTCTGCGAAAATGAATTGACCTGCACGGAGCACCGGTGATGATACCCTGCGGTCTGTTTTGGTTTGCTTTTAACTTCTGATTTAATTTCATTTGATATTTTATTTCTGGGGCGGCACGGTGGCTTAGTGGTTAGCACGTTCGCCTCTCAGCGCTGGGGATTCCCGGTTCGAATCCCCATCTGGGTGGAGTTTCCATGTTCTCCCCGTGTCTGCGTGGGTTTCCTCCGGGTTCTCCGGTTTCCTCCCACAGTCAAAAAACATGGATCAAATTAATTGAATTCTCAAAATTGCCCCCTATAGAGTGTGTGTCTGTGTGAGTGAGTGTGTGCCCAGCGATGGATTGGCGCCCTGTCCTGGGTCTATCTGCCCAGCGCCCGAGACGTTCTCCCCTGGATGGGCATGGGGAACCCCACCGCGACCCTAATAGAGGATAAAGCGGAAGATAATGAATGAATGGATGAATTTTATTTCTGTTTCTGCTTTTTAATTTAGTTTTTCTTATTGTACAACTGCATTAATGTTTAATATGGCTTGTGTTTTTTTTAATGATTTACTGCTTTATCTGTTTTTGTAAAGCGTCTTTGAGGTCCCTAAAAGCGCTATATAAATAAGATGTATTATTATTATTATTATACACCACCTGAAACTAAACATGGTGAAAACTGATGAGGATGAAGGAACAGCAGAGTAAATCACTACAACATCCCGAGGTTCTTTAAAGTGAATGAACGTAACGGTGCACTCACACTATGAGAACCAGAGCACGCTTCATGCTGTTTTTGATGGAGAACGTGTGTTACATTATATTTTCCTTTAATTAGCTTAAGCAGTGTTTAAATGAGCTTCATAAATACATACAACTTGTACATAATGGTGCTAATTAATGCTCAAGCTTCACGTTTTAATTTTCTGACAGTATAAGTGAAGACACTGCCCTCTATGGGAGTGATGGGGATGAGGTAACATATTACAGCTACACAAATTTGTGTAATTTAGTATTTTTGTACACACAGTGCTACATATTGTGTCAGTGTGCGTGTGAAATTTGTGTTTAATTGTCTTTGGGCTAATTAGATGTCTTAAACTCATACTGGAAATAAAACCAGACATTTATTGACCGGCTTAAGACATGGATTTTTTTTTTATCCGATTTGATTAATCGGAAAAATAATCGACCGATTAATCGATTATCAAAATAATCGTTGCAGCCCTAGGTTGTTTATTATTGTAAATAAATCACGGGAATGAGGTGTAACTGTACTCCTCTACATGTCACACCTCACAACACCTCGTTTCCATGATTTATTCATGATCCTGCCATGCCCTCTCGTACTTTATTGCTTTAATATACACTCACAGCTATTTGTTGTGTACCAGGGGGTGCTTTTGGTGGTAGTTTTGGTTTGGTAATGGGTGGTACCTGGTCTAAAACGTTTGACAGGATGTCATGCATGGTCGTGTTTAGGGTGTGGTTCCCGGGGGGTTAGAGCAAATCAGAGATGAAAGCTGAAGCGTTTTTCTTCGTCCGCAGTAATGTTTCCACTGTGTTATCAGCAGACTGACTGTGTGTTTGATACAAGATAATTCATCATGATGACTGTGCTTCTCCTACAGTCTGAAGTGAGGCTACACTAAAGCAATGAGCTACGAGGGCGGCATTATCGCAAATAAAATAAGAGGTGTTGTTAGGCATGCCGTGGAGTACAGTGGAGTACAGTTACACCCCTTTTTTCGTGATTTATTCACAATAATACACAACCTTGGGTGACACGACGGCTTAGTGGTTAGCATGTTCTCCTCTCAGTGCTAGGGATTCCCAGTTCGAATCCCCATCTGGGTGGAGTTTCCATGTTCTCCCCGTGTCCGTGTGGGTTTCTTCCGGGTTCTCCGGTTTCTTCCCACAGTCCAAAAACATGGATCAAGTCAATTGAATTCTCCAAATCGCCCCATACAGAGTGTGTTTGTGTGTGTGTGTGTGAGTGAGTGTGTGCCCAGCGATGGATTGGCGTCCTGTCCTGGGTGTATCTGCCCAGCGCCCGAGACGTTCTCCCCTGGATGGGCATGGGGAACCCCCCCCCCCCCCCGCGACCCTAATAGAGGATAAAGCAGAAGATAATGGATGAATGAATACACAACCTCGAGTTCTTTATTGCTTTTATAAAACAATGACAAACACACTGTAATAAAAACAAAGTTTGATTCAGAAATGCATTTAATAAAAACATAAACATAAACTTTAATAACCAACACTGATCACAGGAAAGGAAGGGCTTTTAAACATGTAAGGGTCGAACACATAGAACACAAATGACTACAGAGTCCAATAGGGGGCGCTGATGTACCATACAGTAGTGCCAGGTTCTAATGAGACACTAGTCTTCTACGATGTAATCTATTTCAGTTTTTAAAGTGAACGCTGATCGCAGAGTAACAGGTTTCCAGTTTCTTTAACACTCAGATCCTGCCATCTAGTGGCCAAATTACAAAACGCAGTTTATA
>JAFMOD010001847.1:49311-63361 GCA_019802435.1 Corydoras maculifer
GGGGGGGGGTGGATTAGCCTCTAAAAAAGTACCTCTTTTTCTCCAGATTCTGGACATGTTCCAGGTTACCCACCAGAAAGCCTTTTGTTGGTTACTTTTACCAAGTCAATTGAATTCTCCAAATTGCCCCATATAGAGTGTGTCTGTGTGAGTGAGTGTGTGCCCAGTGATAGATTGGCGCCCTGTCCTGGGGCGAAAAGTTCTCCCCCGGATGGGCATGGGGAACCCCCCCACAACCCTAATAGAGGATAAAGCGGGAGATAATGAATGAATGACTGTATGAATCTGAATCACACCTTCAGGAAGGTATTTTTGGAGCCGGTTGCTTTTATGGTAAAAATTAATAATTAATGAATATTGTTTGAGTGATGGGCGACACGGTGGCTTAGTGCTGGGGATTCCCGGTTTGAATCCCAATCTGGGTGGAGTTTCCATGTTCTCCCCATGTCCATGTGGGTTTCCTCTGGGTTCTCTGGTTTCCTCCCACAGTCCAAAACATGGGTCAAGTCAATTGAGTTCTCCAAATTACCCCATATAGAGTGTGTGTGTGTGTGTGTGTGTGTGAGTGTGTGCCCAGTGATAGATTGGTGCCCTGTCCTGGGTGTATCTGCCCAAACGTTCTCCCCTGGATGGGCATGGGGAACCCCACCGTGACCCTAATAGAGGATAAAGCAGAAGATAATGAATGAATGAATGGATGAATCTGAATCACACCTTCAGGAAGGTATTTTTGGAGTCGGTTAGTTTTAATGACTGAAGACTTCTAAAAATAAAAGGCGGAGTACAGCAGGATGCGGTTGCAGAGCTTGTTCGTTGAATGTGACGTGGTGGTGGTGCTGTTGTGGCAAGGGAGGAGGGGTGGGGGGGCAGAGTATCAATACAAACCTGTTTCGTGCTCCGAACGCGCAGTGATTGGTTTCAACATGTACAGTCTTTTACCTTTCACCTGTTTAAAGGAATGCTGGAAGATTTAACCAAACTGTAGTGTTTAAATACTTTTATATGAAGGTTTCGGGTGGCATGGGGTGTAGTGGTTCCACTACACCATTGTAGTTGTAATGGGGGTGTAGCACATCCACCTCTGGGGTTGGCACTGGGGATCCAGGTTCGAATCCCAATCTGGTTGGAGTTTTCATGTTCTCCCTGTCCATGTCGGTGTTTTCCTTTATTTTTTTTTCCCCCATCCATCTTCTGCTTTATCCTCTACTAGGGCCGTGGGAGGGTTCCCCATGCCCATCCAGGGGAGAACGTCTCAGGCGCTGGGCAAATACACCCAGGACAGGGTGCCAGTCTATCACTGGGCACACACTCACTTACAGACACACTCTATATGGGGCAATTTGGAGAACTCAATTGACCTTGATTCATGTTTTTGGACTGTGGAAGGAAACCCACGCAGACACAGGGAGAACATGGAAACTCCAACCAGGAATCCCTAGTGCTGAAAGGAGAACACGCTAACCACTAAACCACTGTGCCGCCCCCATTTTTTTCCATAGTTTAAAAACACAGCTTTAAGGTGTATTGCTATATTGGTTTGTTGTTGGGTGATACTGTAGTACTTTGACGTAGTATGTCCACTTCATAGCACTGGGGATCCAGGTACAAAGCCCGATCTGAGTGGAGTTAGCATGTTCTCCCTGTGTCAAGTTTCCTCCCACAGTCCAAAAACATGGGTTTAAGGTTAATTGGATGCTCTAAGTTGTCTCTGTCTAAATTGCCCATCTGTATGAAGTGTGTGTGTGAGAGACCAGTAATGTATTGGCACCCTGTCCTGGATATATATGTCCAGCGCCTATAAATGTTGTCCCCTGGATGGGCATGGGTAACCCCCCCCCCACACACACACACACACACACACCCTGACCCATGTATATTATTAATTTGAAGGTAATGAGATGCAAAAACGATTAGTTTGTTTAAAGTAAGTTGCTCTTTAAAAGCATCATGCTTCATATTCAGATAAAGTGCAGTGTGTTGTGTGAGCAGCAGATGCTCTGCTCCGTTTCTACTTTATTACAGAGCAGAGCAGATCAGAACAGAACAGATGGTCTGTGGAACTCCATACCGTCACGCTTGTGTACATGCTTCTGAAAGGAACAGGAAGCTGATGAGTTAATTCACTGTAAACAGACGGAGAGAGAAGTTTGTGCCGCCGTTTTAATGAGTCTTGAGGGCTGCGACTAACGATTATTTTGAGAAACGATTAATCGGTCGATTATTTTTCTGATTAATCGATGAATGCATTCAAATTTACATTTGGTGATTCAGCAGACGCTTTTATCCAAAGTGACTTACAAGGTGAGCACAGGGTTCATCACAACATCCCTGGAGCAATGAGGGTTAAGGGTCTTGCTCAAGGACCCACACTGGTAACTTCAGTTGACCTGGGATTTGAACCCACAACCTTCAGATTGATAAACCAACACCCAAACCACTGAGCTACCACACCTCAATCAGATAAAAAACAGTAAGCAGGTCAGTAAATGTCTCCGTTTATTTCCAGTATGAGTTTAAGGCATCTAAGCAGCCTAAAGACAATTAAACACTAATCTCTCACACACACTGACACAATATGTAGCACTCCGCCTCGTTTCATTGAACCCATCCATTATCTTCCACTTTATCCTCTATTAGGATCGTGTGTGTGTGTGTGTGTGTGTGTGTGTGTGTGTGTGTGTGTGTGGGGGGGGGGGGGGGGGGGTTCCTCATGCCCATCCAGGGGAGAACGTCTCGGGCGCTGGGCAGATACACCCAGGACAGGACGCCAATTTGTCGCTGGGCACACACTCACTCACACAGACACACTCTATATGGGGCAATTTGGAGAATTCAATTGACTTGATCCATGTTTTTGGACTGTGGGAGGAAACCAGAGAACCCGGAGGAAACCCACGCGGACACGGGGAGAACATGGAAACTCCACCCAGATTGGGATTCGAACCGGGACTCCTTAGTGCTGATAGGAGAACATGCTAAGCACTAAACCACCGTGCCACCCTTGTGGTCAACCCGCTCTTATTTATTTTTCCAGCGTTGTTGAAGCGTTGCTGTAAGCGGTTACGACGATGCGAGTAACCCGTAAATTATGTGACATAACAATTGTGAAACAACTATGAGTTATGGATTATTCCACGTTCACGTCTTCAAATCTAGCCGGCAGACCGACCGTCTGACCGCTGCCGTCTGTCTGGGTCTGAGAAACGATAAACGGGCTGGAACATCGTTCCCGTGCTCTTCTTTAAATCCACCCTAATGATGAGCAGGTTTATTTCTGGGTTGTGCAAAGATTCAGAACAAAATGTAGTACAGTGATGCTGTGAGGGGGGGCGCTGGTGGGTTCTCAATGACGTCCAGCTTCTAAGCGCAGAGAGAATTATGAGTGGTGTTCCAGCAGATATTCCACTAATGTCCAGCACATTAGGACTTCACTAAATTTGCCTCGGCTTTAAAACGTTCCCCACAGAATTTAAACGTCTAGCACGGAGCACCTTGGCCGTCAGACCTGGAGCTCTGTGCTCGTACGTACGCCGGTCGAGGGTCGATTTATGGAAGAGCGTAAGCTGGACAAATTCAACGCAGAGTCTTGTCTTTTAAAATGTCTGCTGCATCATGAGTAAATGTTAGCTCTGGTTCTGCTTCATCTAGAACTCGTTGGGATCTCAAGTTTCATACTCATCCCATTTTCAATTTGAGCCTCAGATCTGAAATGCTGATGCTCTTTAACCCCGGCTTCTAATTTATTGGTGCAAATGGAGTGGGTTTAACGCCCTCTGTCCTTCAGGATGAAATGTCCTCCGAAGGTTCATTCATTCATTCATTATCTCCCGCTTCATCCTCTTTTAGGGTTGCGGTGGGGTTCCCCATGCCGATCCAGGGGAGAACGTCTCGGGTGCTGGGCAGATACACCCAGGACAGGGCGCCAATCCTTCGCTGGGCACACACTCACTCACACATACACACTCTATATGGGGCAATTTTGAGAATTCAATTGACTTGATCCATGTTTTTGGACTGTGGGAGGAAACTGGAGAACCCGGAGGAAACCCACGCAGACACGGGGAGAACATGGAAACTTCACCCAGATGGGGATTCGAACCGGGAATCCCTAGCGCTGAGAGGAGAACATGCTAACCACTAAGCCACCGTGCCGCCCCTCCTCTGAAGGTATTTTAAAAAATGTGCCGTCAATTTTGTGCCCTGTTTGAATTCTTTCTTTTATGGTTCTCATGCCGGGCAACACGGTGGCTTAGTGTTTAGCATGTTCTCCTCTCAGCCCTGGGGATTCCCGGTTTGAATCCCAAACTGGGTGGAGTTTCCATGTTCTCGTGTCCTCGTGTGTTTCCTCCGGGTTCTCCGGTTTCCTCCCACAGTCCAAAAACATGGATCAAGGTCAATTGAACTCTCCAAATTGCCCCATATAGTGTGTGTCTGTTAAAGGTGAGTGTGTACCCAGCGATAGATTGGTGCCCTGTCCTGGGTGTATCTGCCCAGCGCCCGAAACGTTCTCCCCTGGATGGGCATGGGGAACCCCCCCCCCACGACCCTAATAGAGGATAAAGCGTAAGATAATGAATAAATGAATTTAGATGGAGACAAATTCATCGCAAATACACCAGTTGCAGTCTCGAGGCTTTTCTCGGTGCAGAAGCTGCCCCGGGGCTGTTCCTTATTTGCTTTGAAGGAATTAATAAGCCACCTTGTGTTGTTCTTCCATAGAACTCTCGCTGGTGCGTCTATCGGCGCCGGAGTAAACAGCACAGGATCCATCACATGATCTGCATCTGTGTGCGGATGTGGCTCTTGTACACATATACTGAACTTTGTCCCGGTTGGAAAGAGCCGAGTGTGTTATCTGCCAAACCATAGCATGCCTTGTGTTTGTGTGACTCTGACTTTAACTCGCTGTGAGTGATGAGGAACACGATGAAGCATTCGTTCTGCCAGCTCACTTATTGTACCCCCCCCCTTTTTTTTGCAGCCTGTTGCATATAAGATCAGATAATCCTTTATTTGTCCCACAATGTGGGAAATTCACCTTTCTTAGCAGCACAAGTGACATCCATCCATCCATTCATCCATTATCTCCCACTTTATCCTCTACTAGGGTCACGGCGGGGTTCCCCAACGTTTCAGGAGCTGGGCAGATACGCCCAGGACAGGACGCCAATCTATCACTGGGCACACACTCACTCACACAGACACACTCTATATGGGGCAATTTGGACAATTCAATTGACTTGATCCATGTTTTTGGACTATGGGAGAAAACCGGAGAACCCAGAGGAAACCCACGTGGACACGGGGAGAACATGGAAACTCCACCCAGATGGGGATTCGAACCGGGAATCCTTAGTGCTGAGAGGAGAACATGATAAACACTAAGCCACCGTGCCGCCCACACAAGTGACAGTAATTGAATATTAAATATAAGATTCTTTTGCTTACCTTTAAAATATTGCTTGGACTTGCTCCATCCCACCTCAGGGAACTTATTCATTTATATGTCCCCTCTCGCACTCTGCAGTCCACTGGCACTGGACTTCTGACAGTCCCTCGATCTAAATGAAGTTGATGGGTGGCAGATCGTTCAGTGTCTTTTTTTTAATTTTTTTTTTACTTTTTTTGTTTTCCTCACAGATTTGATATTGTATATGATTGTAAAGCGTCCTTGGATTCTTGAAAGGCGCTGTATAAAGTGAACTTATTATTATTATTATTATTATTATTATTATTATTATTATTAGGGTGACACGGTAGTTATGTGGTTAGCATGTTCTTCTCTCAGCACTAGGGATTCCTGGTTTGAATCCCCACCTGGGTGGAGTTTCCATGTTCTCTCCGTGTCCTTGTGGGTTTCCTCCGGGTTCTCCGGTTTCCTCCCACAGTCCAAAAAGATGGATCAAGTCAATTAAGTTCTCCAAATTGCCCCATATAGAGTGTGTCTGTGTAAGTGAGTGTGTGTCCAGTGATGGATTGGTGCCCTGTCCTCTGTGTATCTGCCCAGCCCCTGAAACATTCTCCCCTGGATGGGCATGGGGAACCCCCCCCCCCAACCCTAATGGAGGATAAAGCGGAAGATAATGGATGGATGGACAAATATGGCACTGAAACAGTTATAAATTAAACCATAAACTAAGCGTTCAGACGGAGGACTCTTCAGATCTGAGGTACCGTCGTCTCTGGTATCTCCCTCCCTGCAGCACAGTGGTAGAACCCAATCTCCTGCCCCCTCCCTTCGCTCCACCCAACTCCTGCTCTTCCTTTGTCTCCTGACTCGGAGGTCTTCTCTGCATGAGGACGTTCGTCCTGCACTGTCCATTCTTCTGTAACACGTCTGAAACGCATAGCGGTGCTGAGGAGGCTGCCAGCCGTGACAAGCAGCACATCTGTCGCACGTTACCGGCAGCACAGCTGCAGACAGGTTGTTGTTTTGCGCTGGTGGCAGCCTGCTGCTCTTGTGACGGAGTGCGTTGTCTGATCATCTGCACATTTACTTAAATAAAAGAAAAGTTTTAATAAAGAGAGGAGGAACCACAGTGAGCATTCCAGGCGAGGGTGTGTATATGTGTCTGGTTCTCAGAGGGGGTGGCACGGTGGTTTAGTGATTAGCATGTTCTCCTCTCAGCACTAGGGATTCAGGTTCGAATCCCCATCTGGGTGAAGTTTCCATGTTCTCCCCATGTCCGCGTGGGTTTCCTTCGGGTTCTCCGGTTTCCTCCCACAGTCCAAAAACATGGATTCAAGATGAATTTACTGCTTTAAATTGCCCCATATAGAGTGTCTGTGTGTGAGGGAGTGTGTGCACAGTGATAGATTGGCACCCTGTCCTGGGTGTATCTGCCCAGCATCCGAAACGTTCTCCCTTAGATGGGCATGAGGAACCGCCCTTGTGACCCTAGTAGAGATCTAATTAAAAGATAATAGATAAATGGAACAACATAAATGAGGCGAATTGAATTCTCCAAATTGCCCCATATAGAGTGTGTTTTGTCTGTGAGTGTGTGCCCAGCGATAGATTGGCATCCTGTCCTGGGATATTCGCCCAGCGCCCGAAACGTTCTCCCCTGGATGGGTATGGGGAACCGCCCCCCCGCGACCCTAATAGAGGATAAAGCGGAAGATAATGGATTGATGGTTCTCAGAGGAGCACCTGAGGATGCTGCTTGTCGTAGGTGCAGCCATTTTACCATGAATACTTCTCTTATTATCCTCATGCCCATCCAGGCGGCAATTCGGGCGCTGGGCAGATACACCCAGGAGACACACAGACACATGGGGACAATTCAGAGCAGCCAATTCACCTTGAATCCATGTTTCTGGACTGTGGGAGATCCTGATGGAAACACATCTGGACCCTAGGAGAACATGCAAACTTCACCATGTTCGGAATTCAAAACTGGATTCACAGTGCGGAAAGGCGGACGTGCCAACGAATGTGAATGCTGGTTTTTATTTTTATATTTACATGCTGATTAATCTCAGCTCTGGGGTTCCAGGTTTGAATCCCAATCTGGGTGGCGTTTGCATGTTCTCCATATATTCGTGTGGGTTTTCTCTGGGCTCCCTGGTTTCCTCCTACAGTCCAAAAACCCCTCCAAATTTCTCCTATATGGTGTGAGGTGGATTAGTGGTTAGCATGTTCTCCTCTCAGCGCTAGGGATTCCCGGTTCAATCCCCATCTGGGTGGAGTTTCCATGTTCTCCCAATGTCTGCGTGGGTTTCCTCCGGGTTCTCCGGTTTCCTCCCACAGTCCAAAAACATAAATCGAGGTCAATTGAGTTCTCCAAATTGCCCCATATAGAGTGTGTCTGTTTGAGTGAGTTTGTGTCCAGCGATAGATTGGCGTCCTGTCCGGTGTGTATCTGCCCAGCGCCCGAAACGTTCTCCCCTGGATGGGCATGGGAAACCCCCCCCCCCCACGACCCTAATAGAGGAATTGGTGGAAGATAATGAGATGAGAAACAAGTTAGTTATATAGTGAGCGCTCAGGAGACAGACTGTGTACGTTACTGTAGATCTAAAACAAGAAACATAATTCCTGGTGCACGTTGATTTGAACCCCACATGAGCACCTGCGCACCACTAACATACATCTCTGAGTATAACTTCAGTTTTAACATTAAAATATTCTCCGTTTCATCTGGATCTGCTTTGTGCTGTTGCAAGGCAAAATACTTTTAACTCCGGCTACTTCCAGAAGCAAATCTGTGCTGGTTGAAAAAATACAGCGGAGACGTCGCTGGCTTGCACGTTGACACGAAAGGAAAAATAAAACCAGAGCCTTATTTACATGGCTGCGTGTAATATATGTGAATATTAAAGCTCAGCAAGAACATAATATGGAAAGCATTTATTAGTGGTATTGGCATTTTATTAGGAATTTCTTGGGGCTGAAAAGGTGCTGCATTGTGCAAGACGTGTTTACACTCGGCGCATGAAGCCAAACCCATGCATCCACATTGCTGGAAGGCTTTAACCTACCAAACGCCTTCCCAGTTGCTCTCTCCTGCTTTTCTCCCCTGGCTTTCTATTAGGGGTGCGAATCTCTGTGTCTGGCGATTCGATTCCATTCCGATTTTTTTTTGAGGTCACGATTCTTTTCAGAATCGATTTTTCACTCAGCATGTGACTTCTGAAGGTAATTGGTTGCATCAGAACTTTTTAGGGGCTTCATAACAAAGAGGGTGAATACGTATGCACATGCCAATTTTCAGTTTTTTATTTTCATATTCTTTATATACATATATATTTTTTCTCATTTCACTTCTAAAACGTAGACTATTTTGTGCAGATGCATCACATTCAATTCAGATAAAAAAAAAAATACATACAGGTTGTAATGTAGTAAAATAGGGAAAAATCCAAGGGGGTGAATACTTTTGCAAGGCACTGTATATTGAAACCTGTTTACACACATCATGTTAGTATTGGGGTCGGCATGTTGGCTTAGTGGTTAGCATGTTCTCCTCTCAGCGCTAGGGATTCCAGGTTTGAATCCCAATCTGGGTGGAGTTTCCATGTTCTCCCCCATGTCCACGTTCTCTCCTATAGTCCAAAAACATGGAACAGAGGTCAATTCAATTCTCCAAATTGCCCCATATAGAGTGTGAAGTAGATGGACTTTGTAGTTTTTCAATTCCAGACTGTAGTCCATCTGTGTTCTTTGTTGGTCAGCAGCATCACAGAACAGGTATTATTTGGGTGGTGGATTGTTTATTGTCAGTTCTGCAGTGAAAAGTCCTTGTATATTAATGTGCACTGAATAAAAATGTTTTTGTGAGTCTAATCTTCGCTGCCCCTTCACCCCACACCATCGTCTTCATCTTCAAAATGCCCTAAAGCCCTGTTTTTATGGGGTTAGTGAGGTAATAAGCCCAGTGGAAATCAGTGGAAACCTCTTTTCAGATTATATAGCCTGTTAAAACGTTCCCCCTCATGCTGTAACTGATGTGACAGGATAGGCCTTACATTAAGTCAGTGTGGAGATGAGCTGAGATAGAGGCTGTTATGCCCCTAACCCCATTCGGCTCCATCAGCTGAAGGGAGAGTGTGTTTTATGAGGCACTTTCAACCCCTATAGTGCCGGGAGGAGCCCACCACCCTCTCTCCCTCCATCATAGAGACGACTCTCCAGGGTTTGAGGGAGAATAGAGGAAACGGGGTTTAACAACCAGGGCTGTGACGAAAACCTGGTTAAAGACACGGGAGATGTTTCCAAGTGCACAAAGGGGAATGGCCCAAGACAAGAGCGATGGGCTGCGACATGGGAGGGATGGTAAATCCTCCGCTGCCTCGCACTCAGAGTGGGAGCAGATAAATAATCTGTAGGTCTATAATGCAAAGTCGTGCCGTCGTCCATCACCCGGCGCTCCAAAGAAGCTGCACGGCGCATGTCGCAGCGTCGGTGTACGGCGGTTGTCACCAGGTCCTGTTTATGGCTTGGCAGTGATGTTGGCACTGGGCGCACAGCAACAGCTGCCGTGCTGGAGCTTGTAAAGTTTCTTCCTTTGTGAAAACTGCCATCTTTCTGGCTCCTCGTCTTATGAGCGAGAACAGGGGACCGAGTAAACTGCGAGGGGGAAAGGGCTCCCACAGTATTCCCACTGCTCGTTAAACCGGATGCCAATGCTTTTTGTCTAAGCCTCTTATAAAAGCTGCTTCTGCCACCGATGGCGGCTGCTTTTGTGTTGACGTACTGCAGGTCGCCCTGAGCCGCAGGTTGGGGCATTCAGACGTGGTATAAAAACGGATTCCGTCTTTGACAACGGCTCCGTGTTGGCTTGTTAAGATGTTTATAGCGGTTGCCATGACGCCGTTGCCAAATCCAACCATTGATGGTTATCTGCTCTTGTTAAAACAAATATAATAAAGCAATATGTTATGAGGGAATGTTAATTATTGTGAATAAATCACGGTAAATGGGTGTTGTTAGGCCTGTTACACCCCTTTTCCCTTGATTTATTCTCAATAATACACAACCTTGATTCCCTGATTACTTTTATGAAATGGTTACAAACACACTAAACAAGCTAAATCTAAAAAAATATTAAAAAACACCCTAATATTCTGTTAAATGACTTTATCCTAAATGAATTCTGCTTGTAAAGTATTAAATTTAGTTGAAAATGGGCATTTTATCCATCCAGCCGTTATCTTCTGCTTTATCCTCTACTAGGGTCTTGGGGGGGGGGGGCGCTTCCACCATGTCCATCCAGGAGAGAACGTTTCGGGCGAATTTGGAGAATTCAATTGACCTTGATCCATGTTTTTGGACTGTGGGAGGAAACCAGAGAACCTGGTTCCCTTTTCATCCCGTTATCCAAAAACATTGATTTAAGGTAAATTCAATTGCTCTAAATTGCCCCTATACTCCTATACTGAATGAGATTGTGCCCAGTGATAGATTTGTGCCCCGTCTTGGGTGTATCTGCCCAGCATCCAGAAGATTCTCCCCATCCAGAGAGAGAAAGTTTCGGGAAGTGTGTGTGTGTATTTTTATATATATGTATGTATATGTATGCATATATATATATATATATATATATATATATATATATATATATATATATATATATATATATATATATATATATATATATATATATATATATAGCGGCACGGTGGCTTAGTGGTTAACATGTTCTCCTCTCAGCACTAGGGATTCCCGGTTCGAATCCTTATCTGGGTGGAGTTTCCATGTTTTCCCCATGTCCATGTGGGTTTCCTCCAGGTTCTCCCGTTTCCTCCCACAGTCTAAAAACATGGATCAAGTCAATTGAGTTCTCCGAATTGCCCCATATAGAGTGTGTCTGTGTGAGTGTTTGCCCAGCGATAGATTGGTGTCCTGTCCTGGGTGTATCTGCTCAGCGCCCGAAACATTCTCCCCTGGATGGGCATGGGGAACCCCCCCCCATGACCCTAATGGAGGATAAAGCGGAAGATAATGGATGGATATATATATGTATGTGTGTATGCACTGCTGGTGGTGCAGCATTTGCACAGCAATAATAAGAACCCTGGTTTGACTCCAGGTTCTAGCTGGGTGTCATTAATAACATGCGCGTTCTTTGTACATGAGGTCATTTTACAGACGCTTTTATCCGAAGCGACTTTCAAGTATCTTAACATGACGTTTGGTGGGAGAGCAGAGGGTCAGCCCCCTGGGGCATCGAGGGTTACCAGTCATGCTTAAGGCCTCACAGCAGCAACATGGTGAGCTCTTTAGATGTGAAAAGCACTCAGCTCCCTCACCCCGGTGGGTGGATATCGGTGAAAAGCAGGATATGTGAGGGCAAGCATGTTATCTTTGGCGTGATGTAAATTCAGTGCAGGAAGATAACATGGTCCACCTGAACCCGCGCTCAGATGTACAGAAGCCCAGGAAACGTCAGACATCCCGAGGTTAATGGAGGATATAGTTTCATTTCACACAGTTTGCTTTAAAGGAGATATGTGAACAACCTGTTGGGCCTCGGAGCTGTAGAGCTTCAGATAAATCACATTAGGATGTGAAACATTAGGTAATTCAATACCAGCGCCGCGTTTAAAGAGCTGTTAAGAAGATCCTTTAACATATGGCGGAGTCCAATGTCTGTCAGTGATACAGAGCAGGTCTGTTAATTCTCCTCCTGGTGGCTTTATCACTGCATATAACAGCTAGTTCGGTCTTTAAATTTGATTGGCTGAGATGTTTGTCCCATTGTGACATTATTGACTTCACCGCTTCGCATTCGTATCACTGCGTGAACTCATCTCATCTCATTATCTGTGGGTCTGTGGGAGGAAACCGGAGAACCCGGAGGAAACCCACGCAGACACAGGGAGAACATGGAAACTCCACCCAGATGGGGATTCGAACCAGGAATCCCTAGCGCTGAGAGGCGAACGTGCTAACCACTAAGCCGCCCTGGCACTAACCACTCTTCCACCAATCACTGGTGTTGCTACTCGAAGCACGGTGTGGTGGTGGAACATCTTGAGCTGCTTCTGGTGCTTTGTAAAGAGTATATAAACCTCCTCAGGCTCCTAAAGAGTGTCAGCTGTGGTGGTAATCGAAACAACGTGGATACAGAACACACCCCTTCAGCATTTCCACGATTCAGCATAACTAGTAAAGTTCCTTTTGCACCCTGAGCGCTGTGAGCGTTCTCCAGTGCGACCCGCCCGCCCGTCGACCTGCCTCGTTTCCCCGTCTGCTTTCATCTGCGCGGGTTCGACACACGCCGGCCCGTTTGTCAGGAAGCCAGGTTTTGATTGTTCCCTCTCGACCGTGAGCTCACGGTGGGAACCGAGTCTTCGGCGAGGTTCTGGTTTCGGCGGCTCTGCTTTTTGCGTGGTTTTCTCGGATTAAGTCGGAAAAATGGCCAGCGGTGACGTCGCGCGAGAGAGCAGAAAGCGAAAACAGCCCGCGGTCGGGGCCCGGCTATAAATAAACCCCGTTCGGTCTCTGCAGGGTTGCATCGAAGGTTGTGTACGTCGAGTGGATGCGTGGAACGAATGCGGAGGGGAAAAAAAAGAAGTATTGTTTGGCTTGGGTCTCGTCGTAGACGCCGAGTCAGCCTGTAGCCATACGGATCCTCCTCACTTGGGAGCTGCAGCGTGATTGTGTTGTTTTAAAAAAAAATAATTAAAAAAAGAAAGAAGGAGGAAGTCCTTGGCAGCCCTTCAGCTATTGAGGCCGCTAGCCTGCCGATGTCCACATGACCAATAGTAACCCTACGATTGGGGATAGTCGGCACCACAGAGTCAAGATTCAAAGCTTATGCACATAAAGAAATATTCATTTATTCATTTTCTTCCGCTTTATCCTATATTATGGTCGTGGGGGGGTTCCCCATCCCCATCCAGGGAAGAACGTTTCGGGCGCTGGGCAGATACACCCAGGACAGGACGCCAATCTATCACTGGGCACACATAGAAATATGAGTAACAAAATGTAAATATATTATTCCATCCATTTATCCATCCATTATCTTCCGCTTTATCCTCCATCAGGGTCATGCCCATCCAGGGGAGAACGTTTTGGGCGCTGGGCAGATACACCCAGGACAGGACGCCAATCTATCACTGGGCACACACTCACTCACACAGACATACTCTATATGGGGCAATTTGGAGAATTCATTTGACCTCGATCCATGTTTTTGGACTGTGGGAGAACAGGAGAACCCGGAGAAAACCCATGCGGACACGGGGAGAACATGGAAACTCCACCCAGATTGGGATTCGAACCTGGAATCCCTAGCGCTGAGAGGAGAACATGCTAACCACTAAGTCACTGTGCCGCCCCTAAATATAGTAATAATAATCAAAATATAAATATATAAAACCAGAAAAATACACACACTCTATATACTCCCCCCGCCCCTCCTTTCCGATCCGTGGAACATTGGTTTCCTCCGGGTTCTCCGGTTTCCTCCCACAGTCCAAAAACATGGATCAAGGTCAAGTGAATTCTCCAAATTGCCCCATATAGAGTGTGTCTATGTGAGTGAGTGTGTGTCCAGCGATAGATTGGCGCCCTGTCCTGGGTTCTCCCCTGGATGAG
>JAFMOD010001849.1:5071-44026 GCA_019802435.1 Corydoras maculifer
ATATATATATATATATATATATATAAAAGTGTGCATGTAGGCGCCACGGTGGCTTAGTGGCCTCTCAGCGCTAGGGATTCCCGGTTCGAATCCCCATCTGGGTGGAGTTTCCATGTTCTCCCCGTGTCTGCTTGGGTTTCCTCCGGGTTCTCCGGTTTCCTCCCACAGTCCAAAAACATGGATCAAGTTAATTGAATCCTCAAAATTGCCCCATTTAGAGTGTGGCTGTGTGAGTGAGTGTGTGCCCAGCGATGGATTGGCGCCCTGTGCTGGGACAATCTGCCCAGCGCCCGAGACGTTCTCCTCTGGATGGGCATGGAGAACCCCACCGCGACCCTAATAGAGGATAAGCGGAAGATAATGAATGAATGAATGAATAAGTGTGCATGTATGTGTTTTTGTATGTGTGTGTCTATGTCCAGTTCTACGTGAGTGCATTTTTGATTCTTGACTCCGATTGGTCAGGAGTCACATGAACTGCGGGTCTTTTGCACACTGTGGATGTTCTGGTTCTACTGTAGTGATTCAGGCCGTGTTCTGATTAACATGCTTTATTTTATTGTTTCATGGAATCGAGGTTCCGATGCAGCACTGACGAGGTTGCTGTGAGAGTTCTCCGAAAAGTGTCTGGTGAACAAGTGTTCCTAAAAGGGGAACGTTTTGAGTTTGAGACAGGTCCGTCGCAGGCTTGTGGGAAAAAGTGAAATCCATCCTCACTAACCCTCACTATGTAGGGACACTCGATGTCCACCCTTAAGCAAGGCCCCAAACCCTTCATGTTCCAGGGTTACTGTTTCAGGGTTCCGCCTCCAACCTCGTGCTCTGTTTCTGCAAAATAAGGTCATGTGATCAACCGGTTTGTTAAATCTGGCACTCAGCCATAGAACCGATGGTTCTGTGTTCTGGGTAAATTGTTTGATGTACCAAAGATGATGAAAGTAAATTTGCTCTGGAACACATTAAGAACGTTCCCTGAGGTAAAAAGTACAGTGATGCTTAAAAAAAACACACGTTCTAAACGTAGACACAGGCAATCCAAGAGAACCGCAAAGAGCCCGTCAGAATTTAGGGCTGAAGGCTCTGTGTTTGGGGTGTTGAACCCTGTGGTACCATGAAAGACCCCATGTTCTAACCCCAAACATTAGGTTCTAATCCTTGTCAAGACACTTCAAATGAAGGTACCTGTCTAATGAGTTCATGTGATGTTTATTCTGATGTTTTGATTCCAACAAGAATTAAAGTTCTAGGTGTTAGTTACAGAACATTGGAGTTCTTTCATCAAAACACAAAGAGTAGAACGTCTGCAGAATCATGAGCCTCATTTTGAGATCAGTATGTTTGTTCTAAATGTAAACAGATGACGAGGTCACATGACCCTGAGGGCGGAGAGAGCTTTCAGGGTTCTATAAAGAACTGAGATGAAGCGGTGGAACTCAGACCTTCTATGAGAAAGGAACCTTCACGACGGTGTGAGAGTCTAAAACTGACGGTGAGTCTGATGATCTGGAACTTCTGAATTTACTCCATGTTCTAATGAGTTGCTCTCTGACAACCACAGAACGTTGGAGTTCTATTAGCAGGTGAACTGACCTCAAAGTACATAAAGTAGAATGTCTCCATAATTATGTGGTTCTTTAAGAGTTCAGGATGTTTATTCTAAATATAAACAGATGACGAGGTCACATGACCCTGAAGGTGGAGAGAGCTTTCAGGGTTCTATAAAGAACCGAGATGAAGCGGTGGAACTCAGACCTTCTGCGAGAGAGGAACGTTCACGAAGTTGCGAGAGTCTAGAACTGAAGGTGAGTCTGATGACCTGGAACCACTGAACTTGATGTAGGAACTGTTCTCTGGAATTAACATTCTTCACCCTGTATGTTCCAGAATGATGAAGGTTCTGCTGCTGACCCTGGTTCTTGCCCTGCTCCTGATGGAAGGTGAGTGATGTGGAGCTTTTTCTGATTATGCCAGAATCCCCGGCGGGTGATGTTGAGAACGTTCTGATGTTCCTCCATCTTCAGGTTCTGCGATAAGGTGTCTGCAGTGTGATGGGTACACTGGGAAATGTGATGTAGTGACGTGTGGTTCCAGAGAGAACTCCTGTTACGGTTACAAGGCTTATGAAGGTGAGCATGTTTTCCCTGGTGGATCTGGGTGGAGTCCACTGATGTTCTGGTGTATGCACTGAATTAGAACCTCTTGATGCTCTCAGGGTTTGATGCCGGATGCATCCGTGCAACGTCCTGTGTGAAAGGTATGAACTGCTGTGGAACCGACCTCTGTAATCAGCAGAACAGGAAGAGGCGCACTTTTATAACACAGGTTAAGGTGTTGCCCTGAAGATCTTCGGTTCTGATGATGTTCTCACTGTTCTACAGAAATCTACAGTCTTAAATTAAACTGACTGCATCCATCTTTGTATTAGTTTTTGGGTGGTGGACACGGCGTCTCGGGTTCACCTGCAGAACGTCTCCAGAACGTCCCAACCTCAAGCTAACGATCTCCGTCATTTTAAATAATATTATTATAAAATAATATTTTAACAGTAAATCAATAATAAATAAAAATACAAAACATGGTTCTAATACTAATAGACGACATTTTTGCCGCAGGATACGATAACGACAACAAGGTTTCCTGTCCTGGGTGTTTCTGCCCAGCGCCCGAAACATTCTCCCCTGGATGGGCATGGTTCCCCCCACGGCAACCCTTTTTAAAAACTGCCCTGAAGGCAATTAATACCCCTCCATTATGAAGGTTACCAACTGAAGCATTGCTAAAATCAGGGAGGTCCAAATATTTTGCAAACAGCATTAAATTTGATGAAGTGACGTTAAGCACAATTATAAACAATTATCATCACAATCACCTTCACTTTTGAAACAATGTAATGAATAAAAGCAACTCAGGAAGGAACATTCAGAGAACATCAAACAAACCGTATAGAACACCTTCAATTTAATTCATTTAAGTTTGATGTGGAGCAGCTCCTCTGTCGCCTTCATGACGTCGGCACCTTTTTAAAAATCACTTGTGTCAGAAGCGTCTTTTTCCATCGACTCCTCTGCTGCCCCCAGCGGCCTCTGAATATATAAATACATCACACAGATACAGATAGTATTAGAGTGGTGCTGCCGTCATGTGGTAAAAGGCGGAATTACATTAAAACGTTAATTTATTTATTTATTCTGACAGAGCGAGCGAACCACAAATAAATCATTATAAACCCGACCGCTTGGAATCTGAGCTGCGGAACAACCTACGATAAATTATTATAACTCTGTGTTATATAATATATGCAAAAAAACTTATGCAAAAAAAAAAAAAAAAGACAATAATAATAATAATAATTCATTCATTCATTATCTCCCGCTTATCCTCTATTAGGGTCGCGGTGGGGTTCCCCATGCCCATCCAGGGGAGAACGTCTCGTGCGCTGGGCAGATAGACCCAGGACAGGGCGCCAATCCATCGCTGGGCACACACTCACTCACACAGACACACTCTATAGGGGGCAATTTTGAGAATTCAATTGACTTGATCCATGTTTTTGGACTGTGGGAGGAAACCGGAGAACCTGGAGGAAACCCACGCAGACACGGGGAGAACATGGAAACTTCACCCAGATGGGGATTTGAAACGGGAATCCCTAGCGCTGAGAGGCGCGCCAACCACTAAGCCACCGTGCCGCCCATAATAATAATAATAATAATAATAATAATAATAATAATAATAATAATAATAATAATAATAATAATAGAAAATGATTTAGATAAATCGAAAATTAGTGAGTATACAAATCATCATTTTAAAGGTCGGTCGGTGCAATTTATCTCTCTGATAGAACCACGGCCACAACGTTTTTTAATCATTAAATATTTTGAATCTTTCACTAATTTATTGCAATTCATTTATTCATTATCTTCCGCTTTATCCTCTATTAGGGTCGCGGTGGGGTTCCCCATGCCCATCCAGGGGAGAACGTTTTGGGTGCTGGGCAGATACACCCACGACAGGGCGCCAACCTATCACTGGGCACACACTCACTCACACACACACACACACTCTACATGGGGCAATTTGGAGAACTCAGTAGACTTGATCCATGTTTTTGAACTGTGGGAAGAATGCCCAGCGCCCAAAACGTGGACATAGGGAACACCGCCCCCCCCCCCCCCAAAACCCTAGTAGAGGATAGAGTGGAATATAATGGATGGATAGTACATAAGACTGGCATGGTGGTGTAGTGGTGAAGCTTGTTCTCCTCTCAGCACTGGGGATTCCCGGTGCAAAACCCGATCCGGGTGGAGTTTCCATGTTCTCGCTGTGTCTGCGTGGATTTTGTCTGGGTTCTCCGGTTTCCTCCTACAGTCCAAAAACATGGATCAAGGTTAATTGAATTCTCCAAATTGCCCCATAGAGAGTGTGTCTGTGTGAGTGAGTGTGTGATAGATTTCCACCCCTGTCCTGGGTGTATACTCACAGCACCTGAAACGTTCTCCCCTGGATGGGCATTGGGATCCCTCCCATTATTTTACGTAATAACGTAATATTTAAATGTAAAAAGAACATTTTAATTCTACCACTGAGGGCAAACTGGGTCTGTAACACACAAGTTCATTGACATTTCATGTTCCACATGTTACGTAAACGACAATAAAATCTCCTTGAACCCCTGAATTTGAACTTCATTAGTTGCATGAATGGATTGAAAGGTATATAAATATATACCTATATTAAGCAACAAAATCAATCCAAAAAAAGTCCAGATATTTATTTTGTAAACGACACGAGAAGAAGTTAAAAAAGTATTAAGTGACAGAAACACTGGAGTAAACTACAGATAGCTAAAAAAAACTACTTACTTACAGTAAACACGTACATTTACTTCATCACTCACGCCTCTGGTGATGGCCAATCAATCACCTTTTGTTGGCCTCTGTCTCTCTCTAGTGGCTGCACTGGGTTTAACACTGCAGATCCATCAGGTCAAATGGGTCCCTCACTGCATCTGGTCCTCTCGAGGTTTGTCCTTGTGGTTCTCCTTCACACCTGCCTCCTGATTTCGTAGCGTTGTAGCGAGGTTTGGGGGGTTTGTCCCAGGTTTGTCCCAGACAATGCCAGCTTTATTAACTTATGACCTCCCACAGTCTAAAGACTTGAATTCAAGGTGAATATGCTGCTCTAAATTGTATCTGACAATTGTAGCACGGTTGCATCTCAGTGCTGGGGATTCAGGTCTGAATCCCAATCTCGGTGAAGTCTCCTTGTTCTCCTCGTGTCTTGCTGGTTTCCTCTATGTTCTGTGTTTTCCCACAAGACATGGATTTAAGGTGAATTGGCTGCTCTAAATTGCCTCTGGGTGGCACGGTTGCCTTTTAGTGCTGGGGATCCAGGTCCGAATACGAAATATCGAGCTGCGTGGTGTTTGTATGTTCTCCACATGTCCCGGGTTTCATACCCAGGTTCTATGGTTTCCTCCCACTGTCCAAAAATGTGAATTAAAAGTGAATTGGCTGCTTTAAATTGCCCCTGGATGCTGTAATAAAGTCTGTAATATATTTATATCATCGGAATGACAACTAAAACCACTGAAACTCCAACCCAGCCGTGACCTCAACGCGGAACCATTGTGGTCACAAAGCCAGCGGTGCGTCGTCAGTGTAGAGAACCCAAAGAACACAAAGAGTTCCAAGATAAAGTTTCTTTATTATGGTTTTCTCATTCGCTAGAACACAAATCTCTGGTTCTCAGAACCGAATTCTCATCGTCATGACCCGGGTCATTGATATTGGAACCCGTTTGGGAGAACCTCGAGCACATTTCACCTGTCAAGACTCGATTTGAGAACGTATTTTCACTTAGTACAAAACTAGAGTTTTTTATTTTACATTTTAGTTACTGAATGATGTCATGAAGATTAGATGTAAATCTTGCAGAACTGCCAGAGAACCATTTACACGGAACCTTGAAGAGAGTATGGGGTTAACTATACTCACACACACGCACACTCACTCAGTATACACACTTATACATTCATACTCAGTATACATTGTTGTTGCTGCCTGGCCGCTCAAGGAGCATGAGTCCCCCACTGAGTCTTTCTTCCTTAAATAACAACATAAAAGGTAGTTTTTTCTTGCCACAAGCTTCGGCTTGCTCTTTGGGGGTTTAAAGGCTTTTCATTCTGTAAAGCTGCTTTGTGACAATGTACTGTTGTAAAAAGCGCTATATAAATAAATAACTTGAACTTGAACTTGGTTACATGTTGTAAAGGCATTGTCTCATGAGGGCTGTAGAACCCGTATGTAGGGTTCATGTGTAATAATGATGAGCAGAACCGAATTAGAACCCTGATGTAGATTTAAATGTAGTGTTCTGTGTTGAAAAACAAACCCAGACATAAAAGCAGAAGGTCTCGCAGAAGGTCTGAGTTCCACCGCTTCATCTCGGTTCTTTTTAGAACCCTGATATCTCTCTCCACCTGCAGGATCATGTGACCTTTTTATCCGTTTACATTTAGAATTAACGTCCTGATCTTGGGGTGGCACGGTGGCTTAGCGGTTAGCACGTTCGCCTCTCAGCGCTAGGGATTCCCGGTTCGAATCCCAATCTGGGTGGAGTTTTCATGTTCTCCCCGTGTCTGCATGGGTTTCTTCTGGGTTCTCCTGTTTTCTCCCAAAACATGGATCAAATCAATTGAGTTCTCCAAAATTGCCCCATATAGTTTATATAGTTTCTTTGCATGGCTGTGTGAGTGAGTGTGTGCCCAGCGATAGATTGGTGCCCTGTCCTGGGTCTATCTGCCCAGCGCCTGAAACCTTCTCCTCTGGATGGGCATGTGAAACCCCCCCGCGACTCTAATATAGGATAAAGTGGAAGATAATGGATGGATGGATGGTCCTGATCTCGGAACCAACCACATAATTATGAAGACCTTCTACTTTATGTACTTTGAGTTGAGCAGTCCACCTGCTAATAGAATGTTCTGTGACTGTCAGAGAGCATGTTCTCCTCCTGGATGAACTTAGTTAAGTTTATTATCGTGTTCTCTATTTTGAGCATTTGTTTTCACTTTCTGCTGTTTATTGGTTCTCATTTGCACAGAACTCCATAGGAGAACCTGCTTAAGTACCTAAAGAGAGCTGTAACCAGCATCTCAAAGACGGCCATTAGTAAACCTCCCCCCCCACCCCCTTCGTTCTGGATTAAAATGATTCCACTTTGATTAAAGAACGTCAATAAAAATTAAAGAATGTGTTGATGTTCCACTGCAGCAGAGCATCACAGGAAAGCGTGCAAGACTTTTTACCTCGGGGAACGTTCTTAATGTGTCTTAGTGTAAATGATCTAAAACCCAGATGAATGAAAGTCAATTTCTGATTTTATTTATCTGGGTTTTAGATCATCATCTTTGGAAAATCAAACATTTTAACCAGAACCATAACCAGCGGTTCCCTGGCTGAGTGCCAGATTTAACAAACGGGGTGATTACATAACCTCATTTTGCAGAAACAGAAAATGAGTTTGGAGTCGGAACCCTGATATAGTGTCCCTACATAGTAAGGGTTACTAAAAAGGGAACGGTTTACTCACTATGTAGGGTCGCGCAATGTTCCAGGGTTATTGTGTCAGGGTTCCGAGTTTCTGTTCTGTTTGTTAAATCTGGCACTCAGCCAGAGCACTAATGGTTACGTCCATCCATCCATTATCTTCCACTTTATCCTATATTAGGGTCGCAGGGGGGTTCCCCATGCCCATCCAGGGGAGAACGTTTCGGGCGCTAGGCAGATACACCCAGGACAGGGCACCAATCCTTTGCTGGGCACACACTAACTCACACAGTCGTTCTACCCCCTTTGCAGAAAACACCCCCCAAAGTCTGATGACGCCCCCCCTCCATGCTTCAGGGTAAGGACGGTGTTCTAGAGGTGGTACTTGTCCTTCTTCTTCCTCCAAACATGGCAAGTTGAGTTGATACCAAAAAGCTGTGATCTCATCTGATCACATGACCTTCTCCATGGTTCCTCTCTCTCTCTCTCTCTCTCTTTCTCTCTGTACAGCACAGTATTAGAAGCACTTATACACACTAGGGTGACCAGATTCCAATTCACCAGATGTAGGACAAAGAATATGTTTGTGTGGGACAATGTGGGACACCACTAATGCACTGCAAATGAAAACGTGTATATATAGAATAGACAGTTCTTTAATGTGCTTTAAACCTGTATGATAGGGAGTTTTTCACTGTGTTGTAATTCCTAGTTAGTTCAGCTGCTGTTACTTTATCTGGGTTTTAATCTTGTTTGGGTTTTAACAGGAAGGCATGCAGACTGGGAAACCTCCTTTTGAGCAACACTTTTTTGTGAGTCTCACAATGTCAGGGTCGTTTCATGTAGTTTTTTTCACGGAAAAACCGCCACACAAAACTTTCTCAGACTCGCCTTGCACTGGTTTCACCCAATAGGAGATAGTTTCCCTTAGTGATTTTAAACTCGAAATTAAAATTAAAACTGAAATAAAAATTAAAGAACGTGTTGATGTTCCACTAAAGCAGTGTATCGTGGGAAAGCGTGCAGGCCCGCCTTTTTACCTCGGAGAACGTTCTTAATGTGTTCTAGTGCAAAATGACTTTCTGGTTTTATTCAGAACCGCATCATGGTTTTAGATTATCATCTTTAGAACATCAAACATTTGAACCATCGGTTCTCTAGTTGAGTGCCAGAATTAACAAACAGGTTGATCACATGACCTCATTTTGCAGAAACAGAACACGAGGTTGGAGTCGGAACCCTGATACAGTAACCCTGGAACATCCAGGGTTAAGGCCTTGCTTAAGGTTGGACATGGTGTTGGAACCCCAAACCTCCAGAGTGATGGTGCAACAACACTAACCAACCAATTAACTGTTAATTACAGAATGGTTATTAGATTATTAAGGTGGTAGGTTCCATATGTCATAAAGATGTAGGTCAGATCTGGGTGAATGGTCCTCCTTCCGGTCCACAGGATAACTGCATGAGAACCAGAATGGAACCTATTAGGAGAATATTTGTTTGGCCCACATGTTAAGCAGACAGGTTTCCTCCCACAGTCCAAA
The DNA here is from genome assembly GCA_019802435.1 of Corydoras maculifer. Classification (NCBI taxonomy): domain Eukaryota; kingdom Metazoa; phylum Chordata; class Actinopteri; order Siluriformes; family Callichthyidae; genus Corydoras; species Corydoras maculifer. The sequence continues at coordinate 14,172 of JAFMOD010001849.1, forward strand.
AAGATGGATTCAAGGTGAATTGCTTTACCTGGTTTCAAATTCCTATAGTGAGAGAGGAAACGAAAGACAGACAGAGAATTAGAGCCAGAAAGAGGAAGCTGTTTTATATCAGCTGCTTTTATATCAGTTAGAATATATAACAAAAAAAACAAACAATGACTTTTTTATTGGGCGGCAGGGTGGCTTAGTGGTTAGCACATTCATCTCTCAGCCCTAGGGATTCCTGGTTTGAATCCCAATCTGGGTGGAGTTTCCATGTTCTACCCTTGTCTGCGTAGGTTTCCTCCCGGTTCTCCGATTTCCTCCTACAGTCCCAAATCATGGATCAAGGTCAATTGAATTCTCCATATTGCCCCATATAGAGTGTGAGTGTCTGTGTGCACAGCAATAGATTGGTGCACTGTCCTGGGTGTATTTACATTTTCTTCATGGTTAGAGGTTTTGGTCTAGCCATTTTTTATCATAAAAATGTGTTTAGCATTTTAAAATCCTGATCAGAACAGAAACTACTCAGATTGTGATGATCAGTTTGATTGAGTCTGTTTTGATCTTTAATAATAATCTAATAATCTATTTTTTTTAGTGGAGTATGTTTACCGCAATTAATACAAATCTTTAAAAAAAAAAAAAAGCTTTCAAATATATATAAAAGAAAAGAAAAGCCTGAGAATCCGATACTTTGTGCACAGTATTAAACACATCTTTTTATATTTTATATTTATGAATAAAATTATGTCTTAAAATTAGGTTTTTATTCATATTTGAGAAATGGTGTCTACAATGGCTGGATTGGGGTTGATCAGTTGTAACAGCAGGGTTTGTCACTAGAAGGAATCATTCTCCTTCCTTCCATCCATCCATTATCTTCCGCTTCATCCAATATCAGGGTCGCGGGGGGTTTCCTCATGCCCATCCAGGGGAGAATGTTTCGGGCTCTGGGCAGATACACCCAGGACAGGGTGCTAATCCATTGCTGGGCACACACTCACTCACTCACACAGACACGCACAGAAACACACTCTATATGGGGCAATTTTGGAGAAATCAGTTGACTTGATCCATGTTTTTGGACTGTGGGAGGAAATCGGAAAACCTGGAGGAAACCAACGCGGACACGGGGAGAACAGGGAACTCCACCCAGATGGGGATTCGAACTCCACCTAGATGTGGAATCCCTGGTGCTGAGAGGCCAACGTGCTAACCAATAAGCAACCATGCCGCCCTCATTTAAATACATATAATTTAAATTTTAATTTAAGCACAAAGGTTTTCATGAAAAAAATAGTAAAATCATATAATAAATCAGAAAATAATTCCTAATTTATTCCTAATAAGGAAAGCAGTTTATAGTTTTTATTGTATTTTATGGTTGCTGTCTCTTAAAGGACATTAAGAATGTTAGTTTCCAAGGTTCCAAGGCTTTAAAGGTTCCAAAGTTAGAATCAAGGGTTAAAGTGTTTATTAAGTTAAGAAGCAACAAGCATGAAGCCGTACGCGTCAAGATGTAAATTTTTGTGGGTAGGTTCTGCTGCTGTGAATAAAGCAAGGGAGTTGTGATTGGTCACCAGAGAAAAAAGTGGTTCAGCCAATAGAACACAAGCAGACCCTGATATAGGAGACCTGCTGGCAGTGACTCTGTTCATTTCACTCTGTTGATCTAACAGTTTAGAGCTACGATGTCTGGAAGAGGAAAGACCGGCGGTAAAGCCAGAGTGAAGGCCAAGACCCGCTCATCCAGGGCTGGACTGCAGTTCCCCGTGGGTCGTGTGCACAGACTTCTCCGTAAAGGGAACTATGCTGAGCGCGTTGGTGCCGGTGCTCCGGTCTATCTGGCCGCCGTGCTGGAGTATCTGACCGCTGAGATCTTGGAGTTGGCTGGTAACGCCGCACGCGACAACAAGAAGACTCGGATCATCCCGCGTCATTTGCAGCTGGCTGTGCGCAACGACGAGGAGCTGAACAAGCTGTTGGGAGGTGTGACCATCGCTCAGGGCGGCGTGCTGCCCAACATTCAGGCGGTTCTTCTGCCCAAGAAAACTGAGAAACCCGCCAAGAGCAAGTGAACATGTTCTCCACGCTGTCTGCTTCAAACCCAAAGGCTCTTTTAAGAGCCACCCACATTTACCTACAAAGAGATGATTCTCTTATCTAGTCTCTGTTATGAATGAATGAATGAATGAATGAATATTAAAGTAATATACATCTTAAAAAATATTAAGATGAATGATTAGTAAAAGCAGTTGATCTATAATAATGTGAGCTTAATACTCATTAAAAATTATGATCCCCTTGGATCTTATAGAAGTAACATTCACAAAGCATTATCCAAAATTTACAGTTAGAGTTGAGATATTATTTAACGTGGTTAAATAAGGCAAAACTAACGTTTCAGTGCCACATGAACTTCAGATTATCAAGTACAAATTTCCCAAAATTTTGTTTCTAAATAATTATATTTGCGTTTCAACTTTCTTTAATGACGGAGCAGAATATGATACGGAAATTTTATTATATTATTAAACGTATCGTTTCAGTGTGTCACATGTCCCTCATTAATGTACTTATGGACTCCGTTGGGTGATTGGTTTATTTTGTGCACGTGACTGAGCGTTTTTTGTATTTAGTTTCCGTCTTCCATTTTCCCTGTGCACGTCTTTGTTTCGGTACTATCCCCGGTGTTAGTTTGTTCGTTTCGTTCCCCCCTTTTCTGTTGGTGTCCCTACACCATTTTAATAATTATTCTCCATTTGTTTTCATGCCCGGTGTCTCTGAACTCTCCGTCCGCGCTCAACCACGGTGCGGCGCTGCGCATTACTCCCACGCAGGTTGTATCCGTGAGAGCGTTTTACCCGACGGACCGGTGTACGCATTCTTTCCGCGTAGCCGATTCCCGGTAAACGCTCATCAGGCGCAAGCGGCGTACGCATTTCCTCCCGCGTAGCCGACCTCCCGGGGAAGAGCGAGCATCTAACAGAAAGACATGCCAAAGATCTGGAGTGTTCCGAACACCAGGGGACGCCCTTCTTTGAGCCTGAATACCAGGGGGCGCCCGCTGCCGATTCCGAGCACCAGGGACCGCCCACTGCCGAGTCCGAGCACCAGGGACCGCCCGCTGCTGAGTCTGAGCACCAGGGACCGCCCGCTGCCTAGCCTGGGCACCAGGGGCCGCCCGTCGCCAATTCCGAGCGTCAGAGGCCGTCTGCCGCCGATCCCGAGCACCAGGGGCCGCCCATCTCCGACTCCGAGCACCAGGGTCCTCCCACCGCCGACTCCGAACACCAGGGGCGCTTTCCCCGCCTCGCAGCTAGATGGCGCCGATCCGCGCCCTGCAGCGAGATGGCGTGCTCCATGCTTCGTCAGCAGGGGGCATCCAAAACGCCTCATCTCCAGAGGGACCCCCCCCCTTCTTCCACGCATAGCTGATTCCCGGGAAACGCTCATCAGGCGCAAGCGGCGTACGCATTTCCTCCCGCGTAGCCGATCTCCCGGGGAAGAGCGAGCATCTAACACAGTGAAGATTCATCCGCTGATTTTAAAACGAACGATGGAGCGTCCCAAACTGCATCCAGATTAGTTTACTTGTTGACACAAAGTGTGCATTCTTCAGGGAGTGGTTTTCAGTCAGTTAAGAACCTCGGGGTTCGACACCCCAAACACGGAGCCTTCAGGCCAAACTTCTGACGGGCTCGTTGCAGTTCTCTTGGACTGTCTGTGCCTACATTTAGAACGTGGGTTCTTTAAGCATCACTGTACTTTATTACAATTTGCTCTGATTAAAGAATGTGTTAATGTTCCACTGAAGCGGTGCATCATCATGGTCCAGGCCTGACTTTTTACCTCGGGGAACGTTCTTAATGTGTTCCAGAGCAAATTTACTTTACAAATTTATTTATTTTTGGAACATCAAACAAATTAACCAGAGCCCAGAACCCTTGGTTCTCTGGCTGAGCGTCAGATTTAACAAACCGGTTGATCACATGACCACATTTCGCAGAAACGGAACACGTTTTAGAACATGAAATTGTAGTCACACATCACCTTTCTGAACGTTCCGGATGGAGGGGAATGTTAAGGGGCATTAATTGCCTTCGGCCAAAATAATGAAGGACTAGACGGAATTTCACCTTATAGGAAACGGTGAACAAGTGAAGTCATGTGACCTCTCCTCTCTCTCATTGGCTCCCTGTAGCTGACTCTGATCTACAGCAGAACCCCTGGATCTGCCCCCTCTGACCTTCACTCTAGATTTTAAAACAAACTCCGACTCGTTCACTATGTTCTAGTGTTGAATGTCGCCTGGTGGGGCAACCTGACCGTGGTGCTGACTCTCACTCTTTATGGTTCTTCACTGATCAACGGTGGAACAATCTTCCCAACTCTGTCCGTAACTCTGAGTCACTGAACATCTTTTGAAACAACAACTGGATGCTGAGAACGTTATTAATGAGATATGAAAATTAAATGGCTATACGGCCTTTAATGTTTCTAATGTTTTTAATGTTGGGACATTCTGGAGACGATCTGCGGTTCTGTGAACACGAGATGTCGTGTCCACCACACAAAAACCAAAACAAAGATGGATGCAGTCAGTTTAATTCAGAGATCTTTAGCAATCAAAACTTTAGAGAATGGATTCTGGAGAACAGTGAGAGTATCATCAGAACCGCCTAGAACGGCTTCAGCCGATGAACCCTGAGCCTGTGCCGAACCCTCCTCCACTGCGCCTCGTCCGGTTCTGCTGATTACAGAGGCTGGTTCCGCAGCAGTTCATACCTTCCATACAGGACGTTGCACAGATGCATTCGGCATCACCCCCTGAGAACATCAAGAGGTTCTAATTCAGTACATACATCAGAACATCAGTGGACTCCACCCAGTTTCACCGGGGAGAACATGCTCACCTGCATAAGCCTTGTAACCGTAACAGGAGTTCTCGCTGGAACCACACGTCACTGCATCACATTTCCCAGTGTACTGCAGACACCTTATTGCAGAACCTGAAGATGGAGGAACATCAGAACATTCTCAACATCAACCGCCAGGGGTTTGGTAATGACATAATCAGAAAAAGCTCCGCATCACTCACCTTCCGTCAGGAGCAGGGCAAGAACCAGGGTCAGCAGTAGGAGCTTCATAATTCTGAAACATACAGGGTGAAGAACGTTAGCTCCGGAGAACAGTTTCTACATCAAGTTCAGAAGTTCCAGATCATCAGACTCACCTTCAGTTCTTGAATCTCACACCGTCGTGAATGTTCCTCTATCGAAGTACTTTATGTACTTTGAGGTCAGTCCACCTGCTAATAGAAATCCAACGTTCTGTGACTGTCAGAGAGCATGTTCTCCTCCTGGATGAACTTAGTTCAGTTTACTATCTGTGTTATTATTATTAGAACTTGTCGTGTTCTCTAATTTGAGGCTTACACACACACACACATTATTACACACACATACACACACATAAATACACACGTACACTAACACACACATACACACACACTAACATACACACACATTAATACACACATACACTAACACACACACACACAGTCATGGCCAAAAGTTTTGAGAATGATACAAATATAAATTTTTACAAAGTCTACTGCTTCAGTTTTTATAATGGCAATTTGCATAAACTCCAGAATGTTATAAAGAGTGATCAGCTTAACAGCAATTAATTGCAAAGTCAGTATTTCCCTAGAAACTGAACTTTATCCCCCAAAACACATTTCAACTTCATTGCAGCCCTTAAAAGGACCAGCTAACATTGTTTCAGTGATTGCTCCATTAACACAGGTGTGGGTGTTGATAAGGACAGGGCTGAAGATCAATCTGTCATGATTAAGTAAGAATGACACCACTGAACACTTTAAAAGGAGGCTGGTGCTTGATATTATTGTTTCTCTTCTGTTAACCATGGTTATCTCTAAAGAAACATGTGCAGTCATCATTGCACTGCACAAAAATGGCCTAACAGTGAAGAGTATCACAGCTAGAAAGATTGCACCTCAGTCAACAATCTATCACATCATCAAGAATTTCAAGGAGAGAGGTTCCATTGTTGCCAAAAAGGCTCCAGGGCACCCAAGAAAGACCAGCAAGCGCCAGGACCGTCTCTTAAAGGTGTTTTAACTGTGGGATCGGGCTACCAGCAGTGCAGAGCTTGCTCAGGAATGGCAGCAGGCAGGTGTGGGTGCATCTGCATGCACTGTGAGGCGGAGACTCTTGGAGCAAGCCCTGGTCTTAAGGAGGGCAGCAAAGAAGCCACTTCTCTCCAGAAAAACATCAGGGGCAGACTGATATTCTGCAAAAGGTACAGGGAGTGGACTGCTAAGGACTGGGGTAAAGTCATTTTCTCTGATGAATCCCCTTTCCGATTGTTTGGGACATCTGGAAAACAGCTTATTCAGAGAAGACGAGGTGAGCACTACCGCCAGTCTTGTGTCATGCCAACTGTAAAGCATCCTGAAACTATTTATGTGTGGGGTTGCTTCTCAGCCAAGGGAATCGGCTCTCTCACAGACATGCCTAAAAACACAGCCATTAATAAAGAATGGTACCAGAATGTCATCCAAGAGCAGTTTGGTGATCAACAATGCCTTTTCCTGCATGATGGAGCACCTTGCCATTAAGAAAAGGTGATAACTACATGGCTCAAGGAACAAAACATAGATATTTTGGGTCCATGGCCTGGAAACTCCCCAGATGTTAATCCCATTGAGAACTTGTGGTCAATTATCAAGAGACGGGTGGACAAATAAAAACCTACACATTCTGACAAAATGCAAGCATTGATTGTGCAAGAATGGAGTGCTATCAGTCAGCATTTGGTCCAGAAATTGATTGAGAGCATTCCAGGGAGAATTGCAGAGGTCCTAAAGAAAAAGGGTCAACACTGCAAATGTTGACTTGCTGCATTAACTCATTCTAACTGTCAATAAAAGCTTTTGTTACTCATAATATGATTGCAATTATATTTCTGTATGTGTTAAAAACTTGACAAACACACATAAAAACCAGAGGGCAGCAGATCATATGAAAATATAATATTTGTGTCATTCTCAAAACTTTTGGCCATGACTGTAGTTTAGTTTATTATCTGTGTTCTTGTTACTTGTGTCATGTTCTGTAATTTGATGCTTTGTTTCAACTTTCTGCTGTTTATTGGTTCTTATTTGCCCAGAACTACATGGGAGAACATGTGATCAGATAAGACCAGCTCTTTAGTATTAACTCCACTTGAAGAAGAAGGATAAGGACCACCTCTAGAACACCTCGAGTCCCGACCCTGGAGCATGGAAAACTTTTCTGCAAAGGGGGAAGAATGACTGAAACGTATGGAAGGGACGAGGACGAGGTCATGTATCGTAAGGTTCCCCCCTTAGGAAAAACATCAAAGATGATGGTGGCTAGAACCCCCAGCAGAACAACAACCTGGAACACACAGCCAGGGCAAAGAAGGAGTGGTTCCCTCAGACGCATTTCAAGGTTCTGCAGTGGCCAAGTTCCGTCTCCAGACCGGAACCCAGAAATCTGGCTTTTGGAGAGAGCTTTAACTGCTGCAACGGGAAAACACCCAAGGGAAAAAAAAACAAAATCCGAAATGAAAATGTGGGGGGAGTGGCCTAGCACTCCTAACACCTAACATAGTGCCCACCCAAATTTTATGCGTACACCACGGGGGAGCTAAACGCCATTGGTGCCAGTAAAGGCAAATGAAACAATGGTGATCCTGGACCCTGCAGGGCGTATGAAAAGCTGGGACACTTATACGTACGTAAAGGTGCCAAGGGCTTTTGAGGGTGCAAAGGTGGCGAGCCCTTTTGAGGGCACGAAGGCGGAGAGGCCTTTTGAGGGCACGAAGGCGGAGAGGCTTTTTGAGGGCGCGAAGGCGGAGAGGCCTTTTGAGGGCGCGAAGGCGGAGAGGCCTTTTGAGGGGGACAAAAGCGGGGTCTGGCGCTGGAGAGACTAGCACAGGCTCTGGCGCTGGTGGGACTAGCGTGGGCTCTGGCGCTGGGAGGACTACCGCAGGCTCAGGCGCTGGAGGGACTACTGCAGGCTCTGGCGCTGGAGAGACTACCGCGGGCTCTGGCACTGGAGGGACTTGAGAGGACACGACCGCAGGGGAAACCTGAGTAAACGCGAACGCAGGGGAAACCCGACTGAGTGCAACCGCAGAGGAAACCTGACTGAGCGCGACGCAGAGAAACAGAGCCTTGTTCATCCTGAATGGAGGAGGTCACTGGATACTGAGCGAAGGGCAACCGGTCCTGAACAGGGGGAAACCGGTCCTGAACGGTGGCAAACGGTCCTGAGCAGAGGGCAACTGATCCCCTGGCCTGAAAGACCGCTGTTTCACCATAGCAGCTTCCATGGCCAGGCCCCCTCGAACCAGGCTGGAAGTTTTGCCCATACTCCTGGCCTCCTCCTTCTCCTCCTCCTGGACACAGAAGAACACTGCCAGTACCACCATAAAACCAAATAAAACCTCATCTACCGAGTCGCGGGAGGAAACCGGGGGTCTGGCCGAAATGTGAACAGTGCCCTGGACGCGAACCGAAACACTGGACCGTGGCACGGATTGCTGGTGGTGTGGTACGAGAGACACTCGATGTTCCAGAGTTACTGTATCAGGGTTCTGACTCCAACCTTGTGTTCTCTTTCTGCAAAATTAGGTCATGTGATCAACCCTTTTGTTCAATCTGGCGCTCAGCCAGAGAATCGATGGTTACGGTTCTGGTTAAAATGTTTAATGTTCCAAAGATGGTGATCTAAATACCAGATGAATAAAAGCACAAAGTCAATTTGCACTAGAACACATTAAGAACCTTCCCCAAGGCAAAAACTCAGGCCTGCACGCTTTCCCACGATGCACTGCTTCAGCGGAACATTGACACGTTCTTTAATTTTTTATTGAAGTTCTTTAATCAAAGCGGATTGTCAAGAAGTCATTTTAATCCAGCATAATTATGTGGTTGGTTCTTCACCCTGTATGTTCCAGAATGATGAAGGTTCTACTGCTGACCCTGGTTCTTGCCCTGCTCCTGACGGAAGGTGAGTGATGCAGAGCTTTTTCTGATGATGTCATCACCAACCCCCGGCAGGTGATTTTGAGAACGTTCTGATGTTCCTCCATCTTCAGGTTCTGCGATAAGGTGTCTGCTGTGTGATGAGTACACTGGGAAATGTGATGTAGTGACGTGTGGTTCCAGCGAGAACTGTTACGGTTACAAGGCTTATGCCGGTGAGCATGTTCTTCCCGGTGGAACTGGGTGGAGTCCACTGACGTTTTGGTGTATGTACTGAATTAGAACCTCTTGATGTTCTCAGGGTTTGATGCCGGATGCATCCGTGAAACGTCCTGTATGGCTGGTTTGAACTGCTGCGGGACCGACCTCTGTAATCAGCAGAACATGAAGAGGCATAGTGTAGGAGTGTACAGGTCAAGAGGAGGGGTCGGCACAAAAAAAAAAGAGGGTTCAGCAACTCAAGCCAATCTAAGCGGTTCTGATGATGTTCTCACTGTTCTCTAGAATCTGTTCTCTACAGTCTTGATTGCTAAAAAACCCCGGATTAAACCGACTACATCCATCTTTTTGCGGTTCTTGGGTGGTGGACACAGCGTCTCGGGTTCACCCAACCTCAAGCTAATGTTCTCCGTCATTTTAAAATGACACACTTTTAACAGTAAATCAATAACAAATAAAAATACATAACATGGCCTTTAATACTTTAGCGTGTTGACGACATACGTGGTTTTTACTGCAGGATACTATAACAATAAATACAATGAAATAAATTAAAGATAAGAATACCCAGAATACTTCAGCAGGTGCCTTTGAAAACATTACAGGCCGTAGAACCGTTGAATTTTCATATCGTATTTATAACGTCCTCCACGTACAATTATTGTTTAAAAGCCGTTCAGTCACTCAGCGTTACGGGAATAGTTGGGAAGATGGTTCAACCATTGATCAGTGGAGAACCATACAAAGTGAGCATCGGCACCTCGGTCAGGTTGCCCCACCAGGCGACATTCATTACTAGAACATAGTAAACGAGTCGGAGTGTGTTTTAAAATCTGGAGGGAAGATCAGAGGGGGCAGATCCGGGGGTTCTCCTGAAGATCAGAGTCAGCTAGAGGGAGCCAATGAGAGAGCGTGGAGAGGTCACATGATTCACATGTTCACCTTTTCCTATAAGTTGGAACTCCGTCTTTAGTCCGTCATTATTTTGGATTGTCAAAGCAAGGAGAACACGGCCCTCCTGTTCCCCCCCGAGGGCAAATAACGTTCCCCTTAACGTTTTCCTCCATCCTGAACGTTCAGAAAGGTGATGGTCTGACTCCAAACTCACGTTCTGAAACGTGTTCCGTTTCCGCCAAATGAGGTCATGTGATGAACCCGTTTGTTCAACCTGACACTCAGCCAGAGAACCGAGGGTTCTGGTTTCTGGTTAAATTGTTTGATGTTCCAAAGATGATGAAAGTAAATTTGCTCTGGAACACATGAAGAACGTTCCCCAAGGAAAGAAGTGCAGCGCTGCAGTGGAACATCAACACATTCTTTAATCAAAGCAGGTCGTCATAAAGTACAGTGATGCGTAAAAAACCCACGTTCTAAACGTAGACACAGGCAATCCAAGAGAACCGCAACAAGCCTGTCAGAAGTTTGGCCCGAAGGCTCCGGGTTTGGGGTGTTAAAGGTCAAGGGTTCGAACCACATGGTTCTTAATCCCTTACTGTTCAAGAGTTCCAGCATCATGACCGACCCTGTGTTCTAACCCCAAACATTAGGTTCTAATCCTTGTCAAGACACTTTGAATGACGGTTTCTGTCTAATGATGTCATGTGATGTTTATTCTGATGTTTTGATTCCAACAAGAACTAAAGTGCTATATCTCAATTACAGAACATTGGAGTTCTGTAATCAAAGCACATAAAGTAGAACGTCTCCAGAATCATAAACCCTGTTTTGAGATTAGGAAATTAATTCTTAATGTAAACAGATGACAAGGTCACATGATCCTGAGGGTAGAGAGAGCTTTCAGGGTTCTATAAAGAACCGAGATAAAGCGGTGGACCTCAGACCGTCTGCGAGAGAGGAACATTTACGACGGTGTGAAATTCTAGAATTGAAGGTGAGTCTGATGATCTGGAACTTCTGAACTTGACGGAGGAACTGTTCTCCGGAGCTAACATTCTTCACCCTGTATGTTCCAGAATGATATAGGTTCTACTGCTGACCCTGGTACCTGCTCTGCTCCTGACGGAAGGTGAGTGATGCGGGGCTTTTTCCGATGATATCATCACCAACCGGTGATGTTGAGAACGTTCTGATGTTCTTCCATCTTCATGTTCTGCGATAAGGTGTCTGCAGTGTGATGAGTACACAGGGAAATGTGATGTAGTGACGTGTGGTTCCAGAGAGAACTCCTGTTATGGTTACAAGGCTTATGCAGGTGAACATGTTCTCCCTGGTGGAACTGGGTGGAGTCCACTGATGTTCTGGTGTATGCACTGAATAAGAACCTCTTGATGTTCTGTGTGAAAGGTATGAACTGCAGCAGAACCGACCTCTGTAATCAGCAGAACATGAAGAGGCGCAGTGCATATCCATTTTTGATGGATCCACGTTGATTTGAAACTGAGGATTCTCTGAAGATCTGCGGTTCTGATTATCTTCATGGGATTCTCACTGTGTTGATCCTTAAAGATCTTTATGATCTGAATAAAACGTTCTGCATCCATCTTTGTCTTCACGTCTGTTTTTTTTTTCTAAACAGAACACTACATTCAAATCTACATCAGGGTTCCAATTCGGTTCTGCTCATCATCATTACACATGAACCCTACTTACAGATTCTACAGCCCTCATGAGACGACGCCTTCACAACCTGTAACCCTAAGTATGTATACTGTGTGTGTGTGTGTGTGTTTGTGTGTAGTTAACCCCATACTTTCTTTAAGGTTCCATGTAAATGGTTCTCTGGCGGTTCTGCAACATTCATATCTAAAATTCTGACATCTTCAGAAACTAAAATGTAAAGAACTCTTAGGAAAGTGTTGTACTAAGTGAAAATACATTTCCAAATTGAGTCTTAACAGGTGACATGTGCTCTAGGTTCTCCCAAACGGGTTCCAATTTCAATAAACTGGTTCCAGCAAATGAATGAAGAAATTTCCTCCCGGTTTGCCGGTTTCCTCCCACAGTCCAAAAACATGGATTCAAGGTGAATTTAATTCTCCAAACGGCCCCATGTAGAGTGTGTGTCTGTGTGTGTATGTTAGTTAGTGTGTGTGTGTATGTTTTTGTGAGTGTATCTATGTGTTTGTGTGTATATATGTATGTGTGTGTATGTGTTTGTGTGTGTATGTGTTTGTGTGTGAATGTGTTTTTATGTATATGTGTTTGTGTGTGTATGTGTGTGTATTAGAGTGTGTGAATGTGTTAGTGTATGTGTGAATTTATGTGTGTGTCTGTTGTGTGTGTAAGTGTATGTGTACATGTGTTTGTGTGTGTGTGTGTGTGTGTTTGTGTGTCTGCTTCAGCAAAATGAGGTCATTTGATGAACCCATTTGTTCAATCTGGCACTCAGCCGGAGAATCGATGAATACGGTTCTGGTTAAAATGTTTGATGTACCAAAAGTGATGAAAGTAAATTTGCTTTGGAACACATTAAGAACGTTCCCCGAGGTAAAAAGTCAGGCCTGCACCATGATGATGCACCGCTTCAGTGGAACATCAACACGTTCTTTAATCAAAGCAGATTGTCATAAGGTACAGTTACAGCTTATACAGCTTTGTCATAAGGTACAGCTTAAAGAACCCACGTTCTAAATGTAGGCACAGACAGTCCAAGAGAACTGCAACGAGCCCGTCAGAAGTTTGGCCTGAAGGCGCCGTGTTTGGGGTGTCGAACCCCGACGTTCTTAACCCCTCACTGTTCCAGAGTTCCTGCATCATGACCGACCCCGTGTTCTAACCCTAAACATTAGGTTTTAATCATTGTCAAGACACTTTGAATGAAGGTTCCTGTCTAATGAGGTCATGTGATGTTTATTCTGATGTATTTATTCCAACAAGAATTAAAGTTCTAGATCTTAATTACAGAACATTGGAGTTCTTTCATCAAAGCACATGAAGCAGAACGTCTCCAGAATCATGAGCCTCGTTTTAAGATCAGGATGTTTGCTCTAAATGTAAACAGATGACGAGGTCACATGATCATGAGGGTGGAGAGAGCTTTGATGGTTCTATAAAGAACTGAGAAAGAACTGAGGAACCTTAACAACGGTGTGAGAGTCTAGAACTGCAGGTGAGTCTGATGATCTTGAACTTCTGAACTTGACGAAGGAACTGTTCTCCGGAGCTAACGTTCTTCACCCTGTATGTTCCAGAATGATGAAGGTTCTAATGCTGACCCTGGTTCTTGCCTTGCTCATCATGGAAGGTGAGTGATGCGGAGCTTTTTCTGATGATGTCAACCCCCCGCGGGTGATGTTAAGAACTTTCTAATGTTCCTTCATCTTCAGGTTATGCGATTAGGTGTCTGCAGTGTGATGAGTACACTGGGAAATGTGATGTAGTGACATGTGGTTCCAGCGAGAACTTTTGTTAAGGTTACAAGGCTTATGCAGTTGAGCATGTTCTCCCTTATGCAGTTGAGCATGTTCTTCACAGATGTTAAGGTGTATGTACTGAATTAGAACCTCTTGATGTTCTTAGGGTTTGATGCTGGATGCATCCGTGCAACGTCCTGTATGGAACGTATGAACTGCCGCGGAACCGACAGATCAGGAGAACAGGAGAACAGGAAGAGGCACATTGCAGGAGGGGTCAGCACACGAGCAGCGGGCAGCGGCCCAAGCCCATCTGAGCGGTTCTGATGATAATCTCACTGTTCTACAGAATCCTTACTCTACAGTCTTGATTCCTAAAGATCTTTGAATTAAACTGACTGCATCCATCTTTGTTTTGTTTTTTGAGTGGAGGACACAGCGTCTCGGGTTCACCCGCAGAACGTCTCCAGAACATCCCAACCTCAAGCTAACGATCTCCATCATTTAAAACCACAATCTCTTAACAGTAAATCAATAATAAATAAAAATACAGAAAATGGTTCTAATACTTTAGTGTCTTTTTGACGCAAGATATGATAACAACAATAACCGCACCTTTAACTAAATTAACAAATTATAATATTAATAATAATGATAATAATAACAATTATAACAATAATAACCCTTTAATGTCCTCACCAAGAAAAAAAGCAAAGGAAAAATTATTTATTTCTTTTTTTTTATATGTTTGGGGCATTAATACAAATAATTGGTGTTTTTTTGTTTTTTTTTTAAATATACCCCCCAGTTTTCAAAATACACACCTCCACCAAACGGTTGAGATGGCCGTCTATGGTAAAACTAAGAACAAGAATCAGAAATACAAAAAAAATTTTAAACAAAGGGCAATGACATTAACTCTTTGTGTTCTTAACTTTTTTGACTTTTTAGACAAGTGGAATGTGTCCAAGGTTGTCATATAACAACTGGTTGTAGTAAAATTAGAACATCCATCCATTATCTTCCTCTTTATCCTGTATTGGGGGGGGGCATGCCCATCCAGGGAAGAATGTTTCGGGCTCTGGGCAGATACACCAAAGTCAAGTCAAGTTATTTATTTATATAGCGCTTTTTACAACAGTACATTGTCACAAGGCAGCTTTACAGAATGAAAAGCCTTTAAACCCCCAAAGAGCAAGCCGAAGTGACAGTGGCAAGAAAAAACTCCCTGTTATGTTGTTATTCAAGGAAGAAAACTTGGGAGGACCAAGACTCAGTGGGGGACTCATCCTCCTTGAGCGGCCAGGCAGCAACAACAATGTAGGACAGCTATGTACAGATATTAAACAAATGGAAAAACTAAAAATGGAAAAACTAAAAACTGGAAAACTATATGTGAGTCCATTAGGGGGCGTCCTGCAGGACCACTAGTCCAATTAATATTCAGGTTCCATCCAGTATTCGTCGGCAGAGCCATGGATGAAGATTTCCAGGAAGACGGTCACACCTCAAAAGAAACAGACAAGGATGGCAGTTAGAGCTGATAATAAAGCACTAATTGATTTAATTAATAAGTAATTTATTGACACAGTGCAGCATGTGACTCCGGCATCACTGACTAGAGCAGCATAACTAAAAGAGGCAGATACTGCAGGCTCTACATAGATGAGATGGCGCCCCGGAACAGCATCATTTCAGCGCCACACCCCCCCACTAACGATGAGGTGGGTGAAGCGGTGAGACGCCAGCATACACTGATCACAGATTACCCCCCAACACAGCCAAGCCTGAGATGCACATCTTTATCTACAGGGGATTAATTAAACGCAAGATTAAATAAATGTGTTTTTAATTTGTTCTTAAAGATTAATAGTGATTCAGAATCACGAACAGTATCTGGAAGGCTATTCCAAAGTTGAGGAGCCTTGTGGGAGAACGCTCTTCCACCAACAGTAATTTTATTTATTCTAGGAGCTAAGAGTAAACCAGCACCTTGAGATCGGAGCTCACGTGTTGGCTTGTACAATTGAATCAGCTCACTCAGATACTGTGGAGCCTGATTATGTAGAATTTTATATGTTATCAATAAAATTTTGTACTCAATACGAAACTTAACCGGTAGCCAGTGCAAGTTTGATAACACAGGACTGATATGATCAAACTTTCTGGTTTTAGTTAAAACTCTAGCTGCAGAATTTTGCACAAGTTGTAATTTCTGTAATGATTTATTAGAACATCCTGTCAGAAGTGAATTACAATAATCTAACCTTGAGGTAATAAAAGCATGAATTAGTTTTTCTGCATCTTGGAGGGAGAGGATATTTCGTAGCTTTAAAATGTTACGAAGGTGAAAAAATGCAATTCTAGTAATATTGCTGATGTGCTCTGTAAAGGAGAGATCTGAATCAATAATGACACCGAGATTATTTACAGATGAACTGGGTCTAATTTAAGAGTTATCAAGGTTTAACATAGTGTTAGAAGCTTTGTTAATTTTGTCCTTGGGTCCAACTATCAGAAACTCAGTTTTATCAGAATTTAGCAGTAGGAAGTTTTTTGACATCCATATTTTAATATCTTGGATGCAGTCCTCGAGCTTACTGACTGAACGACCATCTTTAGGGTTAGCTGAAACATAGAACTGTGTATCATCTGCATATGAGTGGAAACTGATTCCATGTTTACGAATAATTGGCGCACTGTCCTGGGTGTATTTACATTTTNATCCATGTTTTTGGACTGTGGGAAGAAACCGGAGAACCCGGAGGAAACCCACGCAGACACGGGGAGAACATGGAAACTCCACCCAGATGGGGATTCGAACCGGGAATCCCTAGCGCTGAGAGGCGAACGTGCTAACCACTAAGCCACCGTGCCGCCTATATTTTATATTTATAAATAAAATTATGTCTTAAAATTAGGTTTTTATTCATATTTGAGAAATAGTGTCTACAATGGCTGGTTTGGGGTTGATCAGTAGTAATGGCAGGGTTTGTCACTAGAGGGAATCATTCTCCTTCCTTCCATCCATCCATTATCTTCCGCTTCATCCAATATCAGGGTCGCGGGGGGTTTCCTCATGCCCATCCAGGGGAGAATGTTTTGGGCGCTGGGCAGATACACTCAGAACAGGGTGCTAATCCATTGCTGGGCACACAATCACTCACACAGACACGCGCAGAAACACACTCTATATGGGGCAATTTTGGAGAACTCAGTTGACTTGATCCATGTTTTTGGACTGTGGGAGGAAACCGAAGAACCCAGAGGAAACCCACACGGACACGGGGAGAACAGGGAACTCCACCCAGATGGGGATTCGAACTCCACCCAGATGGGGAATCCCTGATGCTGAGAAGCCAACGTGCTAACCACTAAGCCATCATGCCGCCCTTATTTAAATACATTTAATTAAAATTTAAATTTAAGCACAAAGGTTTTCATGAATAAAATAGTAATATGATATGATAAATTAGGAAATAATTACTAATTTATTCCTAATAAGGAAAGCAGTTTATAGTTTTTATTGTATTTTATGGTTCCTGTCTCTTTAAGGACATTAAGAATCTTAGATTCTAAGGGTACAAGGTTTCAAAGGTTCCAAAGTTAGAATCAAGGGTTAAAGTGTTTATTAAGTCAAGAAGCAGCAAGCATGAAGCCGTACGCGCTCTTTTTTAATGCAGTCAATGAGGTTTGTGCTCTGTTTGTATACTATTTGGGTTTACGTAAAGTTTATTAACTTTTAGTATTAAGGTGAATTTATATGTAATTGTGGTTTTAGGTCAAGATGTAAATTTGTGTGGGTAGGTTCTGCTGCTGTGAATAAAGCAAGGGAGTTGTGATTGGTCACCAGAGAACAAGTGGTTCAGCCAATAGAACACAAGCAGACCCTGATAGAGGAGACCTGCTGGCAGTGACTCTGTTCATTTCACTCTGTTGATCTAACAGTTGAGAGCTACGGTGTCTGGAAGAGGAAAGACCGGCGGTAAAGCCAGAGCGAAGGCCAAGACCCGCTCATCCAGGGCTGGACTGCAGTTCCCCGTGGGTCGTGTGCACAGACTTCTCCGTAAAGGCAACTATGCTGAGCGCGTTGGTGCCGGTGCTCCGGTCTATTTGGCCGCCGTGCTGGAGTATCTGACCGCTGAGATCTTGGAGTTGGCTGGTAACGCCGCACGCGACAACAAGAAGACTCGCATCATCCCGCGTCATTTGCAGCTGGCTGTGCGCAACGACGAGGAGCTGAACAAGCTGTTGGGAGGTGTGACCATCGCTGCCCAACATTCAGGCGGTTCTTCTGCCCAAGAAAACCGAGAAACCGGCCAAGAGCAAGTGAACATGTTCTCCACGCTGTGCTTTAAACACAAAGGCTCTTTTAAGAGCCACCCACATTTAACTATAAAGAGCTGATGCTCTTATCTAGAGTCTCTGTTATTCAATAAAGTTTGAGAAGAATGAATATTAAAGTAAAATACATCTTAACAAATATTTAGAAGAATGATTAGTAAAAGCAGTTGATCTATAATAATGTGAGCTTAATACTTATTAAAAAATTATGATCCGCTTGGATCTTATAGAAGTAACATTCACAAAGCATTATCCAAAATTTACAGTTAGAGTTGAGATATTATTTAACGGGGTTAAATGAGGCAAAACTAACATTTCAGCGCCACATGAACTTCAGATTATCAAGTACAAATTTCCCAAAATTTTGTTTCTAAATAATTATATTTGCGTTTCAACTTTCTTTAATGACAGAGCGGAATATGATACGGAAATTTTATTATATTATTAAATGTATCGTTTCAGTTTGTCACAGGTGCCTGGGGCACCTGTCCCTCATTAATGAACTTATGGACTCCGTTGGGTGATTGGTTTATTTTGTGCACGTGACTGAGCGTTTTTTGTATTTAGTTTCCATCTTCCATTTTCCCCGTGCACGTCTTTGTTTCGGTACTATCCCCAGTGTTAGTTTGTTCGTTTCGTTCCCCCCTTTTCTGTTGGTGTCCCTACACCATTTTAATAATAAATCTCCGTTTGTTTTTATGCCCGGTGTCTCTGAACTCTCCTTCTGCGCTCAACCACGGTGCGGCGCTGAGCATTACTCCCGTGCAGGTTGTATCCGTGGGAGCGTTTTACCCGACGGACCGGTGTACGCATTCCTTCCGCGTAGCCGATTCCCGGGAAACGCTCATCAGGCGCAAGCGGCGTACGCATTTCCTCCCGCAAAAGCCGATCTCCCGGGGAAGAGCGAGCATCTAACAGAAAGACATGCCAAAGATCTGGAGTGTTCCGAACACCAGGGGACGCCCTTCGTTGAGCCTGAATACCAGGGGCCGCCCGCTGCCGATTCCGAGCACCAGGGACCGCCCACTGTCGAGTCCGAGCACCAAGGACCGCCCACTGCCGAGTCCGAGCACCAGGGGCCGCCCACTGCCTAGCCTGAGCACCAGGGGCCGCCCGTCGCCAATTCTGTGCGTCAGAGGCCGTCTGCCGCCGATCCCGAGCACCAGGGGCCGTCCATCTCCGACTCCGAGCACCAGGGGCGTTCTCCCCGCCTTGCAGCTAGAGGGCGCCGATCCGCGCCCCGCAGCGAGATGGCGTGCTCCATGCTTCGTCAGCAGGGGGCATCCAAAACTCCTCATCTCCAGAGGGACCCCCCCCCCTTCTTCCACGAGAACATTTTATTTTATTTTTTCTCCTTTATGGTCGCTTCCCCCTTTTGTGCGACTGTTGGGGTGGGGGTATGTCACCTGTTCCTCATTAATGTACTTATGGACTCCGTTGGGGGATTGGTTTATTTTGTGCACGTGACTGAGCGTTTTTTGTATTTAGTTTCCGTCTTCCATTTTCCCCGTGCACGTCTTTGTTTCGGTACTATCCCTGGTGTTAGTTTGTTTGTTTCGTTCCCCCATTTTCTGTTGGTGTCTATTAGTATGTTCACTGTACATATAGACAAAATGAAGGATCAAAGAATCGATTCTATTGTTCAATGAACGCCTTTGATAACATTCACAAAGCATTGATAAAATATACAGCTAGTAATTTGTTTTTCCCCGAATTTTTTTTTAAATCAACAGTAACATTTAAATCACTTTTAAAGTGGAAAAAACAAATAAAATACAGAACACTGCTAAACAATAAGTTATTAAATGTATCAGTTTAGTGAATAAAATGCTCTTCGTTTAAAATGACCAAGGGAGCATCCTAAACTGCATGTCTAGTTCACATGTTCACTTGTTCCCTCGTTTACTACTGAGTACATATTATTTAATACACTATTCACTTATCAGTCTACTGACATTATATAATAATAATGCGAAATTGTGTGGTAATCAGAGCTTACGTTTTTGACTTAAGAAGGCTTTTTGTAAAAGCGTCGTAAAATGTGTATTCTTAAAGTTATGTAGTTCTTAAAGTTGTTCATAAATCACTAAGAACGTTCGCTTTCAGGAAATCCACCAGAGTTCGCGCTTCCAGAGTTCGGCTGTGATGGCGCTGCAGGAGGCGAGTGAAGCTTATCTGGTCGGCTTGTTCGAGGACACCAACCTGTGCGCCATCCACACCAAGAGAGTCACCATCATGCCCAAAGACATCCAGCTGGCCCCCCCGCATCCGCGGAGAGTGCACATAACTTCATCTGTCCACCTAATCGTTAAACCCAAAGGCTTTTTTAAGAGCCACCTAAATGACCAGACAAATGAGCAGCTCTTCCACCATTATTTTTTTCTAATGTTGCAAATAATGCTGTAGTTTACATGACGGGGTCTGCTATAATTGTTATAATTAATTATGAGTATACTTACATGTCAGTAATTCACATTAGAAATGGTGGTTCTTTACCATTTCAGATACCCAGTAGTCTACACATTGTGAATTAATTTTTTTTTATAAAACTTCTCTCTTTAGCGCTACTCCACGCTACATCTTCTTTATTAGTCTGTTAAAGAGACTTTACTACTGATTAAATAATGTTTATTATATAGTGATTTATAAGTTTGCATAAAAGCTCACCATACTTTGGTCTTATAAATGACTGACTTTGTTATATAACTATCTAATGAATAAAGATAAGTGTGTTTCTACTCAAGGCAGCTTCAAAAGGATTTCTTTGTCTACTTAACGATATTTAATTTAATTTTTGAATATGGAGTAAATCTTATTCGTCATTTCACAAAAGTACTTAAAACTGTGTATTGATAGAAAGCAGACACATGCCCAGTGTCTTGAGAACTGAGTTTATTAATTTTCAAGCATTTAGACACCATGCGACCTTTAAAGATACATTACATTTAGTCTGTAAAAGTACATGCTCACTTCCACATTATCTCACAATAATAAAAACAGAAATAATATTATAGTCGATATTTTGCTTGTGAATTTGTTTAATAATGGTAATTCATTTTAATATATTTTGTAGAAACACTACATAATGGTACAAGTATATACACAGTACATTTGTTCATTGCTCCAGGAGTACTGAATGGTGTTCTGACCCCAAACAAGGACATTTATATACCATATACGTTATTGTGTTCATGAAATTTTTTGTGTAGTTAATGTACTCTATCACCCAGTAATTATATTTCATTTTAATTATGTGGAATAATAATTTTATTTTAATAATTTAATCTTTCTTCCCGCCATTTTCCTCCACCAATGATTCTCAAACAAAGAAACGAGCAGATGGGCTGAACGTTTCACAACAGGAGCAACTATAAAATCTGTGTCATAACTGCAAACGTTTGGGAAGAAAATACAACCACACGAGTGTTGATCATCAATGCTTCGATTTATTATGATTGACTGCTCATTTATATAGGTAGATGAAAAAAAAAAGAATACAAAACAAGGTCATTCTTCCCACAGACTCCCAGCTAGGCCTTCACCAGGGAAAGTGAGGCCTTTTTTAGGTTCATAAGATCAACATGATTAAAGCATCATAGTACATTTTAGTAAATGGTTAAATAGTTAAATGATAAATAAAATGCACTTTAATGATAAACTACTTAAAAATATAAATGAATTTTGATTCTGCAAAACACCTCAGGTTCATAGTCTTGCAATGAAAGAGAAGTAAAAAAAAAATATATATATATATATATATATATATATATATATATATATATATATATACAATTAAACGTAACAGACAGTTCTTTAATGTGCTAAAGGGTATGGCTTTCCTGTATTTCTCCAAACAGTATATGTATATATAACTTGTATATCTTATTTAAATGCACCTTTCTGTAACGTAAGAAAACGTAGTATGTATGGAACTTTCATACTATTTCACAGTGTTTCTCGAATTAAAACACGTTTGAATCTTGTTTGGGTTCTAGACTGGGAAACATTTTGAGCAACATGTCATATATTCTTCCAGATCTCGTGCGAAATTGTGTGGTAATCATGATTTGCATAATTTGTGTTGGTGGGCGCGTCCTTAACATGCGTCCGCGTTTCCGATTGGTTGAAATTCAAACAACCCACCTCTCCCCTGATAACAGACAACACAGCCATCCAATGGCAGATCATAAAACACGCATTTCAAAACTGCAGTCTGACTTTCAATAACAATGCGGAACAACGTCTCAATTTGCGGGACGCCTGAAAAGTAACGAAATTGCGTGACTGTCCCGCTTTGTGGTCACCAGGGGAGTTTTTTAGGGTTTAGAAACATCTGGGGATTTAGCCCAGATCCCTTATTCCCCATCTGGCTCTTTCATGAGTGTATTTATCATTTTTTTAAACTGTTGTTACGTTCATTTAATTTGATCATTTATTAGTTATATTGGATAAAAATAAATATCATATGAAATATGTCTGTCAGCAGTGGATAGCACAGTTCTAATAAATGTTGGTTCTGTCTGATAATGTTTGAATAAATAAACGTGAGCTTCGGCAGAAAAGCATGAATTCGTTTTACGAGTCAGTCGCAGATGAGAGTTTTAAAAAGGTTTTGCTTTGAAATACCATAACTTTGCGACACTTTGTGCCTTCAAAAAATTCTGACGGTTTATGAAAGCTGAGAAGCTGCTCTTTACAGCCAACATACAGTTATTACGGTAACTTTACTCCCGCTACTTGTGAAAAAATTCTGTCTCCCTCAAAAACACACACACACACACACACACACACACACACACAGAGAGAGCTTAGAAACACAAACAGCTGACTGTGACTCCATCGTTCGGTCCCGCTGCTGGAGGAGAAAGCTGATTTCAATATGATACGAAGCTACCGACAAAACAACCGGGGCTATAGCCCCTAAAGCCCAGGTCTAACGAAGCCCCTGGCCCCATCCCATTTATCGTCACCCTGTTACAGAACTGATGCAGGTTTTTTGCGTCTCCTCGTTAGTATATTGGACAGTATCTCCGCCTGTCACGTAAAAGACAGGGGTTCGATTCCTCCGAATCGTTTTAAACGATTCCTAAAGTCTGACGCGTTGTCCTAAAGTCAGTATCATGAGCATATGCAGTGTTTCGAATACCTGTAACCTTTATAAACGTTCATACCAATATTTATTCCAACTTTGATATGGTCGACCTGATGCAGCTTGTTTGGATCTCCTCGTTAGTATAGTGGACAGTATCTCCGCCTGTCACGCGGAAGACGGGGGTTCGATTCCCCGACGGGGAGGAAGCGATTGTTTTAGACTAGTAGTGTAGATCAACAAAGATCTCAACAAAGTTACCATTACCTGCGATAGTGTCCTTTAGTTGCTTCAGTGGACGACTGGCAGGAATTTTGTATAAAAAATAAAACTTTTAAATTTATGTTCAAAATCATATTTTGAGAAGAGAAGAGGACTTTATTGATATTGATGAAATTAACATAACAATAATATAAAAAAAACGAATAGGTAAAAACACAGAAGTAAAAATAAAGAAAAAAATATACACAAGTATATACATCTAAACAAGTAGTTAAATATATGAAAAATGTACTTAAAAAACCTGCAGATAAAAATCTGTCTCCCTCAAACACGCACACACACAGAAAGCTTAGAAACACAAACAGCTGACGGTGACTCCATCGTTCGGTCACGCTGCTCGAGGAGAAAGCTGATCTCAATATGATCCGGAGCTACTAACAAAACAACCGGGGCTATAGCCCCTAAAGCCCAGGTCTAACGACGCCCTGTCCCCGTCCCATTTATCGTCATCCTGTTACAGAACTGATGCAGGTATATTTCTTTTGCATGTCCTCGTTAGTATAGTGGGCAGTATCTCCGCCTGTCACGCGGAAGATCGGGGTCCGATTCCCCGACGGGGGGAAAGTACATGTTTTACACTGGTAGTGTAGATCAACAAAGAGCTCAAGAAAAAGTTACCATTACCTGCAATAAGAATGATTTCGTTGCTTCAGTGGACGACAGGCATTTAGAATAAAAAATATAAGATTCTCATTTATGTTTAAAATACTTTTTTAAAAAAGGATTCTCAAAAATAAGAGAAATGAACTTTATTGATATTCATGAAATTAAAATGAGAATAATATCAAAAACGAATAAGAAAAAACACAGAAGTAAGAATAAAAATAAAAAAGTATACAAAATTATATGTATCTAAACAAATAGTTAAATATACGAAAAAAATGCAGATAATTATGCTACTGTTCCATTAGACAGTTATTGAACACATGATATTGTCTGTTTATGATATTTTTATTATGGTCAAGCTACTGCCCCATCCCATTTGCCGTCATCCTGTTACCCCTCCTTCAATTTAAAGAGAAGCAGTACAGTTTTGATGGCACGGTGGGCTCTCAAGTTGTTGCACAGTCTTAGTTAACAGTGTAAATATCCAGAAATCGTCTACAGCAACAGAGATGTTCTACATTTTACACTAACAGAAATGTTTTTATGTAAACCTGATTTCATATGCTAATTTGATAGGCTTTTGTTTAATTGCACATTTAATAGCTCCTTGGTTCTGTCCTTGTGTAGTTGTTTTTATTTGACCAGTAGATGGCGCTAAATGTAGAGTCGTTTTAACGATTCCTAAAGTCTGACGCGTTGTCCTAAAGTCAGTATCATGAGCATATGCAGTGTTTCGAATACCTGTAACCTTTATAAACGTTCATACCAATATTCATTCCATCGTTGATATGGGCAATCAGAGGATCTTTCTTTGAATCTCCTCGTTAGTATAGTGGACAGTATCTCTGCCTGTCGCGCGGAAGTCCGGGGTTCGATTCCCCGACTGGGAGGAAGCGAATGTTTTACACTAGTAGTGTAGATCAACAAAGATCTCAACGAAGTTACCATTACCTGCAATAAGTGTCCTTTATTTGCCTCAGTGGACGACTGGCAGGAATTTTGTATAAAAAAATAAAACTTTTAAATTTATGTTCAAAATCATATTTTGAGAAGTGAAGGGGACTTTATTCATTTTGATGAAATTAACATAACAATAATCTAAAAAACGAATAGGTAAAAACACTGAAGTAAAAATAAAGAAAAAAATATACACAAGTATATACATCTAAACAAGTAGTTAAATATATGAAAAATGTACATCAAAAAACTTGCAGATAAAAATCTGTCTACCTCAATCACAGAAAACTTAAAAACACAAACAGCTGACGGTGACTCCATCGTTCGGTCCCGCTGCTGGAGGAGAAAGCTGATCTCAATATGATCCGGAGCTACTGACAAAACAACCGGGGCTATAGCCCCTAAAGCCCAGGTCTAATGACGCCCTGGCCCCATCCCAATTATCGTCATCCTGTTATAGAACTGATGCAGGAATTTTTCTTCGTATATGTCCTCGTTAGTATAGTGGACAGTATCTCCGCCTGTCACGCGGAAGACCGGGGTTCGATTCCCCGACGGGGAGAAAGTACATGTTTTACACTGGTAGTGTAGATCAACAAAGAGCTCAAGAAAAAGTTACCATTACCTGCAATAAGAATGATTTCGTTGCTTCAGTGGACGACAGGCATTTAGAATAAAAAAAAAAAAGTTTCTCATTTATGTTTAAAATACTTTTTTAAAAAAGGATTCTCAAAAATAAGAGAAATGAACTTTATTGATATTCATGAAATTAAAATAAGAATAATATCAAAAACGAATAAGAAAAAACACAGAAGTAAGAATAAAAAAAAAAAAAAGTATACAAAATTATATGTATCTAAACAAATAGTTAAATATACGAAAAAACTGCAGATAATTATGCTATTGTACCATTAGACAGTTATTGAACACATGATATTGTCTGTTTATGATGTTGTTATGATGGTCAAGCTACTGCCCCACCCCGTATGTCGTCATGCTGTTACCCCTCCTCCAATTTAGAGAGAAGCTGTACAGTTTCGATGGCACGGTGGGCTCTCAAGTTGTTGCACAGTCTTAGTTAACAGTGTAAATATCCAGAAATCGTCTACAGCAACAGAGATGTTCTACATTTTACACCAACAGAAATGTTTTTATGTAAACTTGCTTTCATATGCTAATTTGATAGGCTTTTGTTTAATTGCACCTTTAATAGCTCCTTGGTTCAGTCCTTGTGTAATTGTTTGATTTGACCAGTAGATGGCGCTAAATGTAGAGTCGTTTTAACGATTCCTAAACTCTGACGCGTTGTCCTAAAGTCAGTATCATGAGCATATTCAGTGTTTCGAATACCTGTAACCTTTATAAACGTTCATACCAATATTCATTCCAACTTTGATATGGTCGACCTGATGATCTTTATTTGCATCTCCTCGTTAGTATAGTGGACAGTATCTCCGCCTGTCACGCGGAAGACCGGGGTTCGATTCCCTGACGGGGAGGAAGCGATTGTTTTACACTAGTAGTGTAGATCAACAAAGATCTCAACAAAGTTACCATTACCTGCGATAAGTGTCCTTTAGTTGCTTTAGTGGACGACTGACAGGACTTTCATTCGTTTATTCATTATCTCCCGCTTATCCTCTACTAGGGTCGCGGTAGGGTTCCCCATGCCCATCCAGGGGAGAACGTCTCGGGCGCTGGACAGATAGACCCAGGACAGGGCGCCAATCCATCGCTGCGCACACACTCACTCACACATACACACTCTAAACGGGGCAATTTTTGAGAATTCAATTAACTTGATCCATGTTTTTTGACTGTGGGAGGAAACCGGAGAACCCAGAGGAAACCCACGCAGACACGGGGACAACATGGAAACTCCACCCAGATGGGGATTCGAACCGGGAATCCCTAGCGCTGAGAGGCGAACGTGCTAACCACTAAGCCACCGTGCCGGCAGGAATTTTGTATAAAAAATAAAACTTTTAAATTTATGTTCAAAATCATATTTTGAGAAGAGAAGAGGACTTTATTGATATTGATGCAATTAACATAACAATAATCTAAAAAACGAATGGGTAAAAACACAGAAGTAAAAATAAAGAAAAAAATATACACAAGTATATACATCTAAACAAATAGTTAAATATATGAAAAATGTACATTAAAAAACCTGCAGATAAAAAATTGTCTCCCTAAAACACACACACACAGAAAGCTTAGAAACACAAACAGCTGACGGTGACTCCATCGTTCGGTCCCGCTGCTGGAGGAGAAAGCTAATCTGAATATGATACGGCGCTACTGACAAAACAACCGGGGCTAAAGCCCCTAAAGCCCAGGTCTAATGACGCACTGGCCCCATCCCATTTATCGTCATCCTGTTATAGAACTGATGCAGGTATTTTTATTTGTGTATATCCTCGTTACTATAGTGGACAGTATATCCGCCTGTCACGCAGAAGACCAAGGTTCGATTCCCCGACGGGGAGAAAGTGTATGTTTTACACAGGTAGTGTAGATCAACAAAAATCTTAAGAAAAAGTTACCATTACCTGCAATTTTGTTGCTTCGGTGGACGACTGTTGTTACATTCATTTCATTTAATCATTTTTTAGTTATATTGGATAAAATTAAATATCATATGAAATATGTCTGTCAGCAGTGGATAGCACAGTTCTAATAAATGTTGGTTCTGGCTGATAATGTTTGAATAAACAAACGTGAGCTTCGGCAGAAAAGCATGAATCCGTTTTAAGAGTCTGTCGCAGATGAGACAGTTTTAACGAGGTTTTGCTTTGAAATACCGTAACTTTGCGACAGTTTGCGCCTTCAGAAAAATTCTGACGGTTAATGAAAGCTGAGAAGCTGCTCTTTACAGCCAACATACAGTTATTACGGTAACTTTACTCGCGCTACTGGCGAAAAAAATCTGTCTCCCTCAAACACACAGCAAGCTTAGAAACACAAACAGCTGACGGTGACTCCATCGTCCGGTCACGCTGCTGGAGGAGAAAGCTGATCTCAATATGATCCGGAGCTACTAACAAAACAATCGGGGCTATAGCCCCTAAAGCCAAGGTCTAATGACGCCCTGGCCCCATCCCATTTATGGTCATCCTGTTAGAGAACTGATGCGGGTATTTTCCTTTTTGTATCTCCTCGTTAGTATAGTGGACAGTATCTCCGCCTGTCACGCGGAAGACTGGGGTTCGATTCCCCGACGGGGAGGAAGGATATGTTTTACACTGGTAGTGTAGATCAACAAAGTTACCGTTTAGTGTAGATCAACAAAGATTTTAAGAAAAAGTTAGCATTACCTGCAATAAGGATGATTTCGTTGATTCAGTGGACGACTGGCATTTATAATAAAAAAAAAAAAGTTTCTCATTTATGTTCAAAATCTTAAAAAAAAGGATTCTCAAGAATAAGCGAAGTGAACTTTATTGATATTCATGAAATAAAAATAAAAATAATATCAAAAAACAAATAAGACAAAAAGGGGCGGCACGGTGGCTTAGTGGTTAGCACGTTCGCCTCTCAGCGCTAGGGATTCCCGGTTCGAATCCCTATCTGGGTGGAGTTTCCATGTTCTCCCCGTGTCTGCGTGGGTTTCCTCCGGGTTCTCCGTTTTCCTCCCACAGTCCAAAAACATGGATCAAGTTAATTGAATTCTCAAAAATTGCCCCGTTTAGAGTGTGTCTGTGTGAGTGAGTGTGTGCCCAGCGATGGATTGGCGCCCTGTCCTGGGTCTATCTGCCCAGCGCCCGAGACATTCTCCCCTGGATGGGCATGGGGAACCCCACCGCGACCCTAATAGAGGATAAGCGGGAGATAATGAATGAAAAAAATAAGAAAAAACACAGAAGTAAGAATAAAAATAAAAAATATAAATACAAAATTATATATAAACAAATAGTTAAATATACGAAAAATGTATTTAAAAAAAACTGCAGATAATTATGCTATTGTACCATTATACAGTTATTGAACACATGATATTGTCTGTTTATGATATTGTTAGGCTGCACGGTGGCTTAGTGGTTAGCACGTTCGCCTCTCAGTGCTAGGGATTCCCGGTTCGAATCCCCTTCTGGGTGGAGTTTCCATGTTCTCCCTGTGTCTGTGTGGGTTTCCTCCGGGTTCTCCGGTTTCCTCCCACAGTCCAAAAACATTGATCAAGTCAATTGAGTTATCCAAATTGCCCCATGTAGCGTTTGTGTGAGTGAGTGTGTGCCCAGCGATAGGTTTATGCCCTGGGTGTATCTGCCCGGTGCCCGAGACGTTTTTCCCCTGGATGTGCATGGGGAACCCCACCGTGACCCTAATAGAGGATAAAGCGGAATATAATTAATGAATGATATTGTTATGATGGTCAAGCAACTCTCCCATTTCATTTGTTGTCATCCTCTTACCCCTCCTTCACTTTAAAGAGGAAGCTGGACCTGTTTGCTAATATGGTGCATGTGAACAGCCTTCCTTGTTA
Organism: Corydoras maculifer; assembly: GCA_019802435.1. Classification (NCBI taxonomy): domain Eukaryota; kingdom Metazoa; phylum Chordata; class Actinopteri; order Siluriformes; family Callichthyidae; genus Corydoras; species Corydoras maculifer. The sequence continues at coordinate 43,496 of JAFMOD010001849.1, forward strand.
CAGCTCCCTGGAGCAGTAGGTCTGAGACGCTCCCCACTTAATTTTTTACTTTTTAAATATTTTTATTTTTTACTTTTTATTATCAGGGCCATGTACAAACCGGATTTCAAAAAAGTTGGGACACTAAACAAATTGTAAATAAAAACTGAATGCAATGATGTGCAAATGTTAAATGGCAATATTTTAATCAGAATAGAACACAAATCACAGATCAAAAGTTTAAACTGAGAGAATGTATCAATGTAATGCTAAAATAAGTTGTTTCAAAATTTCATGGCAACAACAAATCCCCAAAAAATGGGACAATTCCATTTTCACCACTTTGTGGCATCCTCCCTTCTTCCAACACTCAAACGACGTCTGGGGACAGAGGAGACCAGTTTCTCAAGTTTAGAAATAGGAATGCTCTCCCATTCATGTCTCTAGGGGCCTCTAACTGTTCAATAGTCTTGGGCCTTATTTGTCTCACCTTCCTCTTTATGATGCACCAAATGTTCTTTATAGGTGAAAGATCTGGACTGCAGGCTGGCC
>JAFMOD010000185.1:25007-37655 GCA_019802435.1 Corydoras maculifer
TGACTCTGTGGCTCGCTGACTCTTGGACTCATTGACTCCGCGGTTCGGTAGCTGTACGCAGTTGACGGAGTTGTCCCGGTCCTCCGGAGCGGATCTCATCAGAGGAGCCGCATCCGTATGAGATATTAAACAGGTCATTAGCGGCGTCCACGTTGGTTCCAGCGCTGTTCTGGTAATTATCCGAACAAAGAGCGGCGCGTCCCGACGATCAAAGACTCGCTTGCTCGCCCGAAACCCAACGGCGCGAGAGTGAGAGAGGGCGCTCTGCATTGCAAATGAGCCATTTCAGAATAATCTGGCGTTTTCAGATATGACGGGGCATTAGTCCATCAAAGGCGATGGCTTTCCACGCGGGCGCGGCGTCCCCGTCAACGTTGCGAGCTGAATGCCCGAGTGCCTCCTGTAATCGGTTCTTTGGTCGGGAGCCGCCTTAACCCGCCGAGGGTCCGTGCGGACGTCCTCTGTGACCTAAAAGCGTATCCGTCTCCGGGGGCAGGGCGCAGAGCGGACCGCCGTCCCCCGCCGTTCCCACACATCGGCTCGCCCACGAGGCGGAAGGTTCTCGGGTTAAGTGCGCCGACTGTGTCGCCGTGCCGGTTCTAACGCCACTGCCCGGGTGTGTACATTAAAGGCGACACGTTTAGCCCTCCGGGTCCGAATTTATGAAGTCGGGAACCGCTAATGGCCTCGAACAAAGATCCCGGCTGTGCAGAACAGCGGTGGGGGGGTTCACACTGGCTCCTGACCTCTTAATAAGCCACAGAACCGACAGGGAGGGGGCGGTAGAGCGCAGGAGTGCCGGATCTGTGGAGGCAACCTTCACCTGAACTCGCATGCGTTCGCGAATCATCCGGGCTTCGTCAGATGCGACAGCTGCGAGCTCGTAATGCGCGGCGCGAGTGTGATCATGTGTGACGCACCGCGCTCCCCCCGCCTCGCCGTCTCCGCCTCGGGCGCCGCGTCCTCTTTGTTTTCTCGCAGACAGGTGATTCAGAACCGCAGTCGTTCCATCTTCATCCATATGGCGTCTGATGTATTCATTCAGCCGAGCGTTGGCGCCGGGAGGCGCTTTTTTTTTCCGGCAGTATGGACTCGAGCACTCGTCCAAGGATGTCGGACAGGCGCGTCCTTCCGTCGTCGTAGGAAACAGTTTGGGGAAGGCCCTGTAGTGGTCGCCGGCGCAGGGTTCATGGGTCGGTTTGGTGAGGAGGACCTGAGCTCTTGTCCCGATCCCGTCGAGCACATTTCGAGGACTTGCCTTCAAAATCGGTGCCTGACCTCGACCTCGCAATCCCTGCGGTGATGACTCCAGAGCATGGACGTCCAAGGAGGAGCCAGAGGATGGCCACCAAGACGCCATGCACAATGGTGGGCACAATTAACAATCCAACAACGGTGCCTGACCTCGACCTCCAAGCAGAAGAGCCAAGGTATGGCGTGGTCGTGGCCAGAGGACGAGCGTGGACGTCTAAGGAGGAGCCAGAGTGACGCCATGTGAAGGTGGCCACATGCCAAGTTCAATAACAGCATCGTATCCAATGGTGGATGGATCTTGCCCAATCACCATGGCACCCCGCGGCACCTCATTTGTTGATATTTAAAAAGCTTGTGATGTCATCGCGTGATCCAACAAAGGTGCCTGACCTCGACCTCCAAGCAGAAGACCCAAGGTTAGGAGTGGGTGTGGCCAGAGGACGAGCGTGGACGTCCAAGGAGGAGCCAGAGTGACGCCTCATGAAGGTGGTGTAGCGAATGGAGGGCGGATCTTGCCCGATCACCAAACGCCTGTGATGTCACGGCGTGTAATGGATGCTGGTCAGTGAAGGATGAGATGCTGGGTGCGTCCGGTCCTGATGCTGATGACTGAAGGGACCGCGGCCCCGCCTCCGAACGGCCTCGGAATAAACAAAGCAGGAGCGCCGCCGTGAGGCAGTATTTATTTGTGGAGCGCCGTTCGGGAGCCATCAGAGTGTAATCGGAACGCTAATGAAGGAGAAAGGCTCGGAGCGGCCGCAACGTCCACCGCGCCCGAACGTACGGCGCCAACTCACGAAACATCTGTCAGAGCGGGGGCGCCGCCTCTTCATCAGAGCGCTCTTAATAAGCCGTGACGTAAACATTATGTGGCTGCGCGGCGGAGCGGCGTGGCGGCGCAGGTTTATTCATCCGCACGCACTCCGCCTGACCTTGTCCTCCGGTTTATTATGCAGCGGCGGCGTTCTCTTTTGATCTCCGCATTCCGCATCGAGGTTCCAATTGGAAGTAATAAAAAAAAAAAAAACGAGTTCTGTGAACGCACGCCGTCCGGATCGTACCATCTGAGGACGTCCAAACATCCACAACCGGCACGCCGTCCGGGTCGTACCATCTGAGGACGTCCAAACATCCACAACCGGCACGCCGTCCGGATCGTACCATCTGAGGACGTCCAAACATCCACAACCGGCACGCCGTCCGGATCGTACCATCTGAGGACGTCCAAACATCCGGATCGTACCATCTGAGGACGTCCGGCACGCCGTCCGGTTCGTACCATCTGAGGACGTCCAAACATCCGGATCGTACCATCTGAGGACGTCCAAACATCCACAACCGGCACGCTGTCCGGGTCGTACCATCTGAGGACGTCCAAACATCCACAACCGGCACGCTGTCCGGGTCGTACCATCTGAGGACGTCCAAACATCCGGATCGTACCATCTGAGGACGTCCAAACATCCACAACCGGCGCGCCGTCCGGATCGTACCATCTGTGGACGTCCAAACATCCACAACCGGCACAGGGACAAGAAACGTTCCGTCTACGTTCTCCTTGTGCTCTCTCTGTGACTCATTGTGATTCTCTGTGTCCTTTCTGTGATTCTACTGTGACTCATTGTGATTCTCTGTGATTCACTCAGTGATTGTCCTGTGACTCTCTCTGTCTCCTCTCTGTGTCCTCTGTGTTCTCTAAATGACTCTCTTTGTGACTCTTTGTGATTTCTTAGTGACTCAAAATGACTCTCTTTCTCTGTGTCCTTTCTATGTTCTCTCTGTGTTCTCTAAACGACTCCTTGTGATTCCCTCTGTGTTTTCACTGTGTTTTCTCTAAATGACTCTGTGATTCTCTATGTCTCCTCAATGTTCTGCCTGTGTTCTCTAAATGACTCTCTCTGTGATTCCCTGTGTGTTCTCTAAATGACTCTCTTTGTGATTCCCTGTGTCCTCCCTTTGCTTCGTGGTTGCTCCCCCCTCGCTGCAGGTGGAACCCAGTACATGTATGTGGCTGGTTCTAATGAGCAGATGTTCTCCGGCGCGTGGTCTCGGTGAGTTCTGGATTGGTGGGGGGGTGGGGGGGGGCATTCCCCTAATCAACGAGTGTCCCGGCGCCCTCACCCCGGCGCAATCAATGCCTCTGTTTACAAACGCAGCAGCTGCGGCTCCGCCACCCCGCAATCTGTATTCACCTCTGTGGTTCTAATTTACTACAGACGGAACAAAAGGGACACACGCAGGCCTTCATCAGGCTCACAGAGCACTAATTAATCATGACATCATAATTAATTAGTCCATTCAGGAGCATTTCGATGCCGAATGTATGAACGAATCAACTGGATGATCCTGTGCCGTTTGACTTGACTCCTTCACTCGTTTCTGTGATCGAGCCACCGGGGGGCACCCTTGTCCTGGCCTCGTCTGAGGGGCGAGAGCCATGCACCTTTTACCAGAGGCATCGGCAGGTTGGCGTCTTACTGCACACCGAGCGGAGCCTATCCCAGCTCTTATAGAAGACTCTTAAAGGAAGCAGAACCATTCTGGGCGGGTTGCCATGGCAACGCAGATCACATGGGTTGCTCCGTCCTCCGCCTGTAGCTACGGCAGCGTCCACATTTTTGAGACGGTCAGGCACTGGTGTTAGGAAGGCTGGCCAATCACATCACAGGACGGGGGTGGGTTGGCGTCGATGTCATGGCATTTGCAGCATCATCATGTCGTAACCAATCAGATTGTGAGGTCTTAAATTTAAGGGCGTATATTAATTACAGCTGCTCGTTTATCTAACGAGCCAATCACCTTGTGACTCCGCTGAACCCGAACCCCACCTGCAGGCGGACTGGCTGTTAAACCCAGTAGAGCATTATGGGATGGATAGAAGCCCCTCATGGGGAAGCTGGAACACGTGGCGGCGGACGTGAAATATAGATGTTGCGAGGCATCAATAATGGATCGTCAGAGCGCTCGCTCGTTTCCGCCGACATCTTTCTTCACGTCGTGTATTTTTGGACAGCGGCTCACGCGCCGAGCGCCGAACTCGACTTCACTGGGGGTGTATTTCCACCGCCGAACAGATCGACTCGTGTTGCCTGTCAGTGCGCCGTTCACGCCTCATTCCTACGGCTCACCATATGGGCGGAATTTTCCTGGAGGTTCTGATTGATTGAATGAGTGATTGCTCGGGGCTGGCGGGATCTCCAGGTTCAGGGCGAGCCGGAGGTTCAGGCACAGCTCAGATAATAGTAAATCAATTAAAAGAACCGTAAAATTGGGAACTCGGGGCTGGAACCTTCTTGCGGGGAGGTGGAAGTTCTCGTTTCAAAAGAAAGAACCCTTGTGAGGACCGAGGCTCAGACTGGTGGATTTTGTCCTTCCATTCCATTCTAGAGTTCTTCGGCGTTCAGTCCTGGCGGGACTGCAAATCCGGCGGACCGATAGCAATCAGGTTCTGTCCGGCCGTCCAATTTCAAAGAGTTCGATCATCAAAGTCGCTTTGATCCCTCAGTGAAGATTAAAGCTCTGATGAAGGAGAGAACGCCGGTTCTGTCCATGCAGCCTCTGCATGTCCTCCCCGTGCCTCCCTTCCACGTTCCAAAGACGACCTGTAGGGTTATCGATCCTGTTTCCGCCACGCGGAATGTTTCAGCAGAGGAGCTGAAGGATGGGCCGTGAGAACCGGCGCCATGAGGTAGAACCACCAGGTGGCGGTCCTCACTAGAGCTTGGCAAATGAGTCGGGGTAGAACTTCGGGGGGCGCTCAGGGTGGAGATAAGGAGATCTGGTTGAACAGCAGGCTCCGATGAAGAGACCTGACGGAGAACACCAGGCAATGCAGTGTGGCGGTCGAGCCGGGATAGGACGCGGACCTGGACTGAGAGAATGGAGGAGCTCCTCGGACCAAAAAAGACCTGACCTTCTGAAGACCACGGACCTCGAGGCCTTCACAAACCACTGGAATGGACGTTCCGCGGCATCTTCAACATCTAACGTTCTGTAGGGTTCGAATCTATTGGTTCTACAATCAGTGTTGATGTGTGTGGTGCGTGGACGTGAGGTTTGGGAGTGACGAAATGGCATGAGGTCACACAACGGTTGGAGATCCAACACACAGGAACACGAGGGGAACATGAAATGGGAACCACACACACACACACAGGGGTAGCAATGGCATGCCATGGGGCAATTGGGGCGGGGCAAAAAAGGGGGGGTGAAGATAAAGGTGCATACCTGGACGAACAGCCGGCAGTAACGTTCTCTTTTCTGCAGCTGCAAAGTCCAGAAAGTTGCGTTAGAGACGAAATGTCCGCGGCATCGTTAACGAATCACGCGACTGTCAATCACCCGGCGTGGAAACGCCACCGCGGGTAATTACATCCGACTCGAGGACGCCATGTGCCTCATTGATTAGACTCCCTCGCTAACGAGTGCGCGTTCGTCATTTGAAAGTCATTATGAGAGAGGGCGAGAGCGCGAGAGAGAGAGAAGGGTCCAGTATCTCCACCCAGACCACGCCCACTTAACGGGTTAATACACGACAAGCACCGGATTGGGCAGACCTTTTATCCGACCGGACGACAGAAACATTAACATTAACACTGCGCATGCAAAGTTCCTACATGCAGGAAGTGCTACCAGCATGTTCTACTCAACCCGGCTCACCGGTCGCTCCGGACCTCCCGTTCATCTGGCATTAATTATTATGCAAATTTTTTTTATTAATTTATTCCTTTTCACTCTATATTAATCATTTAAATTTAATGTATTGTATTTCACGCATTGCTGCGAATGTGAAGCTCAGAGGGGCGTGTCATTGTTAACGATGTCACGGCCGGATGAACGTCTCAGCCAATCAGATTTAAGGAGCGTAAGCAGGTACCTTGTTGAGACTGCGGGCGGCGCTGTCCTTCCCGCCGGGGGTCAGATTGCGGAGCTGGACGTCCAGCAGCTCCACCAGCTGCCCGAGAGCCCGCACCGTATATGGGACGTCGCCGGGGTGGATGCGGATCTTGGTTTGTTCCGTCAGCTCACGCGAGATGATGGCCGCCGCCTCCCCAGCTCGGATCTGTCGCGAGAACCACGGAACTTTTAACGTACACAGAACGTCAGAACGCAACAGCGTGAATCCATTCCAAAATCAAAAGGAAGGTTCTGCCTCAGTGTCTGACCCCGCCCCCCCCCTCCACAAACACCCTGTATGGAAAAGTGCTGGTTACCATGGTGACGGGAATGCTGCGGCGAGCGTCTGACACACACCTCTCTCCGTCTCTTTTATTTTTTTTCAAAATAAAATCAGGTGGGCGTTAATAATTTTACAAATTTTTTAATTATTTCTACTTTTTAACGATCCAAAACGGGCAGCTGTTACACAGGAGGCGGAGCCTAAGACACGCCCACTGACACATAGTAATGGTGATGTCATAAGAACCTCTAAGGTTCATAAGAGCCTCAGGTCTAACGTGTGTGCCCGGTTGCGATCTGGTTCCCCGTACTAAACTGGGCTCCCCGTGGGTGGAGGTACATGCGGAACGTTTCTGACCCTCCACAAGTTCTCCTCACTGCAGGCGTAAGAAGGTTTCCGTGGGACCAACAAACTTTCCCATCATTACTCCCAACCCGGCTCACCGTCCGCTCCTGACCTCCCGCTCATCCGGCGCCTTCATCCTCCCGCCGCAGAAATGATAACGAAGGAACGGAGTGTCAGCTCGTATCCGGAACGTCGGACAAGAACCGCCGAGAACTGACGGATGGGAACCGCCAGAAATAGAAAGTTCTCCTGACTGACGGCTCTGTGCGGACGCGGCGGGTGGTGGTGCGGGCCGCTAACTGGGTCTCACATAAAGATCACCAGCAGGGGGAGCTTTCACTTCATGAATGTAAACTCCGCAGAATCCAGAACATCGATCGTTTATGGATGAGGTGCGAGTGGAGCATTAGTGAGGTATTAGTGATTTGGCAGGTAGTCGCCATTCTAATCCATCCCAAAGTGCTGATTGAGGCTAAGGTCAGGGTTCCTTTGCACGGGTTCCAGCACCCGGTTCCAGCGTCCTCATTATGAGACTGAGATAATCCACATGACGAATGTCTCGCCCTTCTCACAAATTGAAAGAAAAACTAATGGTGCTGGTTACCATGACGAGAATGCTGTGAGCGTCTGACACGCGCCTCTTTGCGCCTCTATATTGTTTTCAAGACAAAATCAGATGAGCGTTAATTATTTTACAATTTTTTTAAACATGTTTTTTTTTGCGTTCCGCCCAGAACGTGTCCGCCACCCACTTTTGGTTCCGATGCTCCCTGTAGAGAATCGCCGCTCTAGAACACGACTCCAGTGAGGTATCAGAACCATCGATGTGGATGGGAGGCCGACTCGGCAGGTGGTGCTGATTAAGGCTAAGGTCAGGGTTCTTCTGCACATGTTCTAGAGTCCTCATGTACGAAACTGAGAAAATCCATGTTTTGAATATTCTGCGTTTCGTCATCCCGCCTCTGGCGAAATTTAAAGAGCAGGGCCAAACGAATCGTCACCATGGCGACATGAATGCTGCGAGCGTCTGACACGCGCCTCTCTCCGCCTCTTTTATTTTTTTCAAGATAAAACTCGAGTACAAAATCAGAAGACCTTTTTTTTTTAAACGTTTTTTTTTTATTTGCATGTCCGCGACCCACTTTTGGTTCCAATGCTCCCTGTAGAGAATCGCCGCTCTAGAACACGACGCGGACGTTTTTCTGGATGAGAAGCGACCGGAGCGTCACTGAGGTATCAGAACCATCGATGTGGATGGCAGGCCGACTCGGCAGGTAGTCGGCATTCTAATCCCTCCCCAAGGTCAGGGTTCCATAGCACGGGTTCCGGGCACCCGGTTGGAGCGGCCTCATTACGTATGCGGCCTGGCGTCAGGCACCGAGCTGAGGAGTCATCACTCAGCATCTCAAGCAAGCGCTCCAGATAGAACACGCGGCCCGAACCGCGGCGGTTCTGTTTGAATGAGCGCCGCCTGGAACCGGGAGTGTGTGTGTGTGTGTGTGTGTGTGTGTTATAAAGCTGCCTGGCAGAGATACGCTCAGTAATGTAAGAGCCAGCCGTCAGGCCAGACAACTACAAAGCCCGGGTTCTTCCTCGCCGGCGTCCCGGCTCTCATTAGCAAATAAACACATTTGTTCCTTCGCTGGAGGAGTTTTTCTAATTAAATCCTTTTCCTGAAATAAAAAAAATGAAAATAAACACCCTTCAGAAAGCGCCACAGCTCACCGCCGCCGCTCCGGGGGGGGGGGGGGGGGTAATATTTCTCCTGTGTTCTAACTTGAAAGCACAGGATTGCAATTTCTGTGGCCTGCGGGGGGCGGGGGGTGCGGGAGGTCGGGTGTGGCGGATCAGATGAGACGAGGATCGGGCGTCTGGAGCACTTAACCGCGAGGCGGTGAGTCGGCACCTTGAGGGCGGCGGGCTACGGATGCAGGATCCAGTCTATCCATCCGTCCATCCGCCTATCGTCTATTAGAGTGGTTGGGCGGGGGAGGGGGGGGTTCTTTATGCCCATCCGGGGGATAACGTCTCAGGCGCTGGGCAGGTACATCCAGAAGAGGGCGCTAATCTATCACTGGGCACACACTTACAATATAGGGGCAATTTAGAGCCTTCGATTTACCTTAAGTCCATGTTTTTTTGGACTGTGGGAGGGAACACGTGGACACAGGGAGAACATGCGAACTCCACCCAGCTCGGGATTTTAACCTGTGTCCCCGTCGCTGCTACCTCATCCACCTTCCTGCAGAACCTTAGAAGCACAACCTCAGTCAGTCCCGAGGGCGAGGCGGTCCTCGGGGTTCCTCGGCAGAACCGCACTAAGACTGCTGGGAGAGGAACCCAGAGGAAACCCATGGGGAGAATATGCAAACCCACCTGATGGGGATCCGAACCCGGATCCCTCTGCGTCTATAGTGGCCGTCTCCAGTCCTCCCTCTTATCCCGTTACTCGATGTCGGCCACCCAACGAAGAACAACGATACCTCCACCCCTATGAATTGAGGTTAATGAGGTGTATACATAGACCCCCGAATACCAACCCCCCAACCCCCCCCCCACCGCCTCGTCACCTGGCAACGCTTCGAACCGCAGCATTAACGGAGTGTGCGGTTCCACTGCGCACCGAGCGCACGGTTCGTTCTTGTTGGTAAACAAACACAGTGCACGCTGGGGGAGGGGGGGGGTGCGAGGGTCTTGGGGGGGCTCTGAAGAACTGGCCCCACACACACACACTCACACACTCACACACACTCGCACAACATAATAGACGGATTTGCGCTGGGAGTCATGAGTGCTGGTGTGGCACTGATAAGCGGTGTTGCTCGCAGGTTCTCGCGGCGTTCTCTCCGATTGGGCGGCGCCCGCGTGGCTGGCACTTCAAAGGAGGTGTTGGTGGTGCAGCGTGGCTCTTACCTTCTGGCTGATCATGTTCACCCAGGTGGAGGTGCAGTTGCTGATGTCTGGACCCTGCAGGTCCCACAGTCCCTCGGGGCCCGTACAAGTGAACGAGGCATTTCCTGAAGGGAGAACATACCAAATTACGCAGTTTAGCACTCGAGGGACTATGGTATTTGAACATCACTGTTCTGTCCTCATCCCTCTTTATGACGACGGCGACGCCCGACTCCCTGCAGCATCCGGACCGAGGTGCCAATTAAGGCCTCCGCCAGCAAAGGTCACCGAAAGGTCGCCGGGTGACGCGGCTCATCCCGAGATGGTAATGAGGACCGCATCCGGAGGGGGACAGGTCGGCCACCTGACACAGCTCGTATGATAAGACCAGACCTGAGTTCGCAAGGTGGAGGACACTCCTTTCGAGATGATGTCATCCGCGGCCAACCTTTATCGTTGACCACATGTTAACGACGGCCCAAAGAAGATGCCCCGCCCCCTTACCCCGCCCCAACAACTCCGGGAGACCTTGCTTTCCTTTGACGGTCACAGAGGGTAAACGGCGTGCTCCGCACTCGCTCCTAATCCCGCCAGCCACCCGTCAATCACGCCGGAGACCACGGAAACGCGGCGCCGTCCGACGAACCGGCGTGACAGCGTTAAAGTGATCTAAAGTTTGACTGACACCTCATTTCCCCTTAAACGGAGAACCCTGCAGCACCGACCAGATAACGTGGAGGATGAGGGGCGGTGGTGGGGGGGGGACGAACGAGGTGGTGGTGCGAGATGAGATGAGAGAGAGAGGGAGAGAGATGGATGAAGGAAACAATGGAGATACGTGAGGGGGGAGCACAGCCAGTGGGAACCGGGATAGGACACACGAAACGAGGGCGGGTTAGAGGTGAGAGCCGAAAAGGGAAGAGGGGTAGGGGAGGCGGTGTGAGAGGAGCGCGAGAGGCGCAGAGGGAGGCGGAACAAAGTGCCGCGAAAGTAAAGAGGAACTTCAGAGATGAAGCGGGATGGAGGAGAGCGAGCAGAACTGCACCGCTTCTCCCGACGACCCGCCGCCTCGCGGCTTCTGTCGCTTCCTGTAGTGATCCTCGTTATCTCCCCCCCCCCCGACATGCGTAGCAGCGCCGCACCGCTAATGAAAGGCACGAGCGAGAACCCCCCCCCCCAAACGTCAGGAGCACGGGAACACGGGGCCTTTAGAGGCTCCAGTGCAAGGAACTAATCTTATTCATCGCTATGCCACGCCCACGACGGTGCCAACTCCTCCCCCCAAACGCTTTCTGTTAGGTTAGGCCATGGGAGAACATACCAAACCGCACAAATTACAAACCTAATCAGAATGGCCCAACGAGTTATAATAATAACGAGCGATCCTCGCCATCACCCCCCCTCCCCAATGCTTTATGTCAGGTTAAGCATGGGGAGAACATACCAAACCACACATAGTACAAACCTAATGAGAATGGCCTAACGAGTTATAATGATAACAAGCGATCTCCCCGCCCCACCCCCCCAAACGCTTTCTGTCAGGTTAGGCCTGGGGAGAACATACCAAACCACACATATTAGAAAGTTAAGGCAAATGGTACCATGCCCGGCATGGATCCTTACCCAGAGTTCCAGAGGGGCAGGGCTGCGTGGCGGTGACGCCCTGGCGCGTTTTGGGCCAGGCCAGCTCGGCCTCGGCGGTGGGGTTGCAGAACTCGACGGCGGCGTTCGGCAGCATGGAGGAGGGCGGGGGCCGCGTGGCCGAGTCGTGGGTGAAGCCGCGCGCCGGGCGGGGCTCGGCAGTGGTGGTGGTGTGTATGCGCGGGGTGAAGACGCTCAGGGCCGGGGAGCGGGTGGTGACGGCCGCGGAGGTGGCGCCGGCGCCGGCGGCGGTGCTGGTGGTGGTGGAGGCCGTGGTTGGCCGGGTGGTGGTGCGGGTGGTGGTGGTGTCCATCAGGATGTGCACCGAGGAGGACGACTCTGAGGACAAAAAGACAGAGGACATCGGCAGATTAGGTGGGAACGTCTGAGGAACCTCCGGGGTCAGGGATTAAGGGGCGTGTCCTGATACTTTTGGTATTACTCACACACACACACACACACACACACACACACACACACACACACACACAGGACCAGTTTTATTTTGACCAGGTCCTCACAATGTGAGTGTGTAAAGAGGTTTTATATACACACACACAAAAACACACACACACACACATGCACACACACACACACACATATACATGCACACACACAAAGACACACAAATATATGCATGCACACACACACACACACACATATGCATGCACACACACAAAGAGACAAACACACACACACACACACACACACACACACACACATATATGCATACACAAACACATGCATGCACACACACACACACACACACACACACACGCATCCACACACACAAAAACACAGACACACACACACACATGCATGCACAAACACAAACACACAAACACATGCACCCACACACACAAAAACACAGACACACACATATATGCATGCACACACACACACACAAAGAGACAGACACACACACATGCATGCGCACACACACACACACACACACACATGCATGCATACACACACACACACACACACACAGACAGAATGAATCACATGACTCGGTTGGCCGTCGCCTCCTGGAAACAGTAAGTGTCTGGGATGCACTCGGAACTCGTTAGTCATGTGGATCGCTGGAACGGTGACGAGCTTCTCATCAATTAACGGCGTTGTGAGTGACGGCTCGTTTGTGAAGCTCAGAAAACGAAGCGAGAGAAACACTGAGAGACCAAAATCAGAAAACCACGGAGGATCGGGATTCAGAGCACGCTACATCCTGAGTCACACCTCATTACTGCCTCCAACCGAGGGGGTGGAGAGAGAGGGGCGAGAGAGAGAGAGAGAGAGAGAGAGGGGCGAGAGAGAGAGAGAGAGAGAGAGAGAGAGAG
>JAFMOD010000185.1:43461-53623 GCA_019802435.1 Corydoras maculifer
ACACCAACGGTACACTCCTCCAACAGCAGGAGTCGGGTTTGTTTCCAGCACGGTACACCGACGGTACACTCCAACAGCAGGAGTCGGGTTGTTTTCAGCACGGTACACCGACGGCACACTCCTCCAACAGCAGGAGTCGGGTTGTTTTCAGCGCGGTATACCGACGGTACACTTCCCGCGACCTCTGCGCCTAACGCAAGTACGTAGACCAGATCCGAGCGTGTGTGGGTCGTCAACTAAAAGACTAAAAGGAGTCCGGCCGGGTTGGCGGTAAACATTCCGAGGGCAACTGTTATTACCTGCGAAGGCTTTGAGGACACACACCAAACGACTTACGACATACTCCAACAGGAGTCAGCATGGTACACCGACGGCACACTTGAGGCCGTCGACCTGCGCGCCTGACGCAAGTACGTAGACCATTTTAAACCCTTAATAACAGTTGCGCTAAAGATGCCCTCCCACCCGGAGGTCCTCGCAACACGCCAAGGAGGTACGAGAGACAGGCAATTAGGCACGACTTCAACGGCTCGCCGAGTAAAAACACACCGGAGCCCACACACCAAACCCATTATCTCCCGATCTGAGGCGCCGGGCAACAGCGAGCGGCCTCGGCAGAAGACGGAAGAAGCGGGAACGGAATGAAAGGAACACGGCGACGACCCGCAGATGTCTCTAATTACAGGCGGATTTCAGCGACTGCGCCGGAAAAACAAAGAATCAAAATGTGAGAACCTCCAGTCGCACCGCCACAAAAACGTCGGGGGTAGGAAGCGACGCCCACCCCTGCTTACCCGTCAAAAAGACCCAGAAAAAAAAAAGGAGACGGATGTTTAGGTGCTAATGGAAACCATCGAGCTTTAAAAGAGTCCCTTTTTTGTCAGACGGATGAGGAATAAGGCACGCACGAAAGGTACCTCGACATCGAAGCATTCCACTTCTCCTTTTGTTTCTGGAGTTCTTTGGGGGAACCGAGCGAAATAAATAAATTAGGGCAGGCAATAGCAATTACGGTGACTCCGCGAAGAAAGGACCTCTCAGTGTCCGACCGAACCGCAGCCAGCAATTAGAACTTCTTTTAATCAACTGGGTTTTTTTCTTTTTTCCTCTGGTGTGACTTCAAACACTTTCTCCGGCGCAATTACTCGGCAAAAGGAGCAACGTTTTCCCAATAACTGCCAGAGGTGTTTATTAGTAATGGGAAAAAAATTTTAAATAAAAAAAAGAAACAGAGCAGTGCCTTTATAATTACCTCCAAATAATTACCGGCGGCCCACACATGCTCGAACCCGAGACACCAAGACTTCCACGGCATGTTGCTCGAACCCCCGGCTCCTTGGAGCTAGCTGAAGAATAACTTTCAGAGTGCCCACTTTACTCCTCGGTCCCCCAATTACCATTGAATTCACGCCAAGGCGAGAATGCCCTAGTCCTTCAACCCCTCCATGCTCACGCCCTCGACAGGAACGCACTCTGCATTTGCAAGCCGTCCGCTAAAACCGCCAATTACCAGAGCATCGCCTCCTCCCGCATCCCACTCACTCGCCGTGGTGCTCTTCTGAAGTGAACCCGAGGACGTTGGTACCACTTTCACCTCTCAAACCTAAAGGCTTCGCGCTCGCTGCCTGCCGATGGAGGCTGGGTGGTAGTGAGGATGTTTGGGAATGCACTTGGGTTTAATGGTAAATAAGCGCGGACTTGTTTACAGTTGCACAAGCCGTCCGGATTAATGCCTATCCCGGGGGCTGAACGAATTACCATTGTCCTGCAATCTATTAAAACGGAGTGGCGGAGTTCTCCTCTGCAACACTTTAGAAATCTATTTTTCCTTCTGCTGCAGTTTGAGCTTTTAATGTTTACTACCCCTCCCCTCCCCATGTCAGAGGCAGAATAACCTCGTACAGGTACCCTCGTACCCTTTGCTTGGTTAACTCTGGACTCATTCCTGTAATGGAGCTCGGGTTTAACTGTGTTTACTTGATCTATAGCTCTATTATCTCTTCTATTGCTGTTATTCCTGGGAGCCCTTGTGACTCGGTGACCTGCAGGATCTGCCTTGGCTGGTACCTAGTGGCACTGTTCTAGTCAGTTGTGCTAATGTCTTAACTCTAAATGAAAAACTGTGTTTCCTTTGAGGCATCACCAGGTTCTCATCCAGAACACTGCCAGAACACTGCAGCAACGATCTTTAAGGAACTTCAAAGGGAGGGTCAAAGGGACGTTGATGATTGATGTGATGGACAGCACCTTGATGTCTATTGGACTAGTGGTACATTACTGTCCTGCACTATTAACCTTGTCTGGAAAACGAGCCTCCCACTAAACCTTTGTTCTCACAAGGTTTCGTACAAACCAACAACACCAGGAGGTGTTTCCTTGCCGTTTTAAAACAAAGTACTATTGTATAAAGCTCTAAGCAAATAAATTGAAGGTTTCTTACCTGGCCGAGTGTCAAGAACCCCGAAGTCCAGCGAGTACTTGACCACATGGTAGTTATTCCAGACGTACAGCAGGTTGTCCCGGGGGTTATAGTCCACGGCGGCGATGTACTGGTACGAGTTGGGGAACGGGATCTCGAGGAAGCCGTCTTTGGAGAGCTCAGTGTTGTAAATGTAGTCGATTCGGTTTCCCGTGGACTCGCTGTCGTCGTCCTCGTAGACGCTGCGGACCACGTAGAGCACGCCGCAGATCATGAAGGCGTTGGACGCTGTGCGCTTGTCGTAGGCCGTGTCCCAGGTCCCCTCCACGCGGAGGGTGTACGGGTTGAGCTGGCTGACCACAATGCGCCCGCTGTTCTGCTCCGTGGCGTAAATCACCCAGAGTCCGTTCTCGTCCACGGCCAGGTCCAGGTCTGACTTGCCGCCCCAGCGGTAGGGCGACGTGTCGTGGTAGTTGGCCCCCGCGATGATGGCCTCGCCGCTCTTGATCCTTGTCCGCAGGTCGAACTTGACGATGTTCCGGGTACGCTCCTTGTTAAAAAACAGGGCGCCGTCATAGACCACGAACCCCGTCCCATCCACCCGGTGGGGGAGTTTGTAGGTTGTCGTGGGGCGGCCGGCGATGAAGTCCTCCTTGCTGGAGTACTCGGTGAGCGTGTCCGTGCGGTAGGGGGTCCAGGGCATGTAGTAGATCTTCTCTGAGGCCTGGAGCGGGTCTTTACACCACGCCCCTGACTGGTGATCGGACTCGAACAGGTGCTCGCTCTGGTACACGCCCCTCAGGAGGCCTGGACACAGGAAAACTAGGGGGACACAGAAAAAGGACACGTCTCACGGACTCTGTACCCGGTTAGTCACGGCACGAGGCAAACCGGATGGATTTCGGTGAGGTTTGAAGGGGGTGGTGGATGGAGGGGTGTTTAAATGAGGGCTGAGGTCTATCTCGTCAGCTCGCTTTAGTCAAATCAGGTAAATAAATGACCCTAATCGCATCAGACCCATCAAACGGAACTGACCAAACAGCCTCTGGTGGCGTTTTCCTATTACCACACAGTCCATCCTATCCCATCCCATCCCAGCCCAGACACAGGCATTCTAGAACATCTCACATTTCCCCCCAGCAAAGGTTACCCTGTAAATTTTGATAAATACGCCCCGGCGTCTTATTGGCAGTTGGTCAAGCAGGGCGGCAGCCTCGGAGACACAATAATTATTTTATATTTATTACTATCCGAACATATTCCCTCCCAACACTAAGTCCGAGCAGATCTAGTCAATTTGTGTCATTTTGATTTATAATGGCTGCCTGCCCAAAACTAATAACGGCCCAGTCTTCCGCCTCGATATTCTCCACGGAACGCAGATGCATCTTGACCGGCGGACTGCTCGGCGAACGCAGCCAAGACTCTGTCTTAATAGCGGGCGGATCAAACCCGGACTCCCGCGATCCATACGGCTAAAAGAATTAGTTTAGAAAGACTGTCTAATTCCTATTAATTCCGGCGTCTTCCATTGACACCGCAGGCAATATCGTTTAGCGAAGGGGCCAGTAAGCGGGGGCTCCTAATTAAATGGTGCACTTCTCCGGAGGTGGGCGGAGTCGACCTCCACCTCTGATGAATGGCTGTTCATTTGTAACAGTTTGCGGTTCCCAAATCGCATACTTCACACTACACCCTACGCCCCACGAAGTAGGAGCTAAGAGTTCCGTCTAATCTACGCGTTTACGGCGTCAGCGTTCAGCGGTGTACAGATCAAACAGGTCGCTCGGTCACGGCGTGAAGGTTCTCCTTCAGAACAGCGCGTCGTTAAGATCCAGAAGCATGTCCCTCTGTCCTGAAGGTCAGTAACACAATAACCATTACGTATTCATGAGCAACGCCGAGTAATGAACTTCAGTTCCGGAGGAGGTGACCTTCACTCCGATCCCATGCCCCTCCTCCAGGAGGTGAAGGGATATGGAGCAGAGCGATGCTTATGTAGGCATTATAAAGCTTAATAGGATATGATATTGGCTGTGAGGAATTGCACGGAGACATTAAGTATGTAAAAATATTGTTAAAATGGGTCACGGATGACGAACGAGGAGGAAATGGAACCAATTAAAAGTGGCCATAAAGGGAGGAGGTGCGGAGGCCCTTCAATGAGACAGTAGCTTTTACACGGCGAGGCCCCTGGAGTGGAGCAAATGGAGCCGCTGCGTTACGGCGTTACGGCGCGGCGAGACGCTTTTGTGCGCCGTCGGCTCGCGGAAGCAGAGAACCTCTTGAGTCGAGAGCGGGCATTGAGAGAGGTTCAAGTGCATCGTTATAAAGAACCACGAGACATTAAAGCGCTCGGTCCCGCGTGTTCAGACCGCGGGTCTGCGGCTCCACCTACAGCTGACGGGATCCAGCGGAGTCGTACGGTTCAGGGGGATCCGGGAAAATCGAGCCTCATTCCGGAGAATGCCTCGTAGTACGGCTGCGTCCGAAACGGCAAACCGGCGACGGCGCAGTGCACTAGAGCGAGCAGGCGTCGTGAGAATCAACAGTATAGCCAGAGTCATGTGATTGATACTTTGATATGACAGTCGTGCTTAAAAAGCCTGCCCACTGTTTAGTAAGCTGTTTAGGATACAGTCTATCTAGAGTCCGTGGGCGCCCGCCTTCCGGGTCATCGAAACGGTTCCACGATGCATTTGATTTAAAGGCCCTAAAAAGTAGGTAGTGTTTCACGTAGTTCGCACTAAATTTATTTTATAGACATACTGCCCACAATATGGTAAGCAATTTAGGACGCAGCCCATCTAGTATGTCCTCCTAATGTGACCAAAACGTTCTACATTCTTAAGCTTCATTTTAGGGGCCCTAAAAAGTAGGTAGTGTTTCACGTAGTTCGCACTAAATTTATTGGATAAACTTAGCCCCACCCCCCTGACCCCCCCCCCCGACAGAAAGCTCAGCTTTAACTATATTGAGGTGGTAAAGTGCTGAGGAAAGCCCTCGTGACTGTGTGACCTGCAGGATCTGCCTCCAAGACGTTCTACAATTCATTCAGGAGTCTCCCTAAAAAGTAGCTAGTGTTTCACGTAGTTCTTACTAGATGTACTGTTAGCCCCACCCCCTGACAAAAAAGCTCGCCCACTGTTTAGTAAGCCATTTAGGACGCAGCCCATCTAATGTACGTGGGCGTCCACATTTTAGCTGCGTGTAGCCAAAACGTTCTGCTTTTAGAAGTCTCTGTTTTAGGGGCCCTAAAAAGTATGTAGAGTTTTACATCACACTAAATGTATGTATAGACTTAGCCCCTCCCCCTGACCACAGAGCTGCCACCCCCCCCTTATAGAAACAGAGATCTTAGTGTACTAGATGGGTAAAGGAACATAATATAAGACCCTCACATCCTTATATGGAGTTCATTATGTTCTATAAAGCGATTGGAGGATTAACAGCGGGGTCTAAGGGGATCAGAGGAGATCAGGGTTCATTTTACTGCAGCGTGGACCCCCTCCCAGCGGCGCCGCTGGGACGTTTTGCATGTCCCGCATCGGAACGCCACATAAACAAGTCGTAAACGGTCCCGATGGTTTTCACGAGCCGTCATCAATCTCCATCACGCCGTCCGGTCCGCGGCATCATGACGGATGTCGGACGGCGTGGTGAATAACATCACATCGTCATCGTACCCCCGGACGCGCCCGGACCCCCCGCACCCGGAGACATCAGGTGATAAAGACACTGACGGGTTGATGGGTCCAGTTTATGGAGGCGTCGTAAAGAAGGAGCGGCAAATCCTTCATCCATCATCGGATCATGGTGACCCGTCATGCGTCCAGGACGCGGCGTACCGACGCCGACGATTGGGACACGTCCCAATCCATCTCAATCAAGCCAGGTGTCCCATTCAGTCCCTTAGCATGTTCTCCTCTCAGCGCTGGGGATCCAGGTTCGAGTCCCGATCTAAGCAAATACATCCAGGACAGGGCATCTAGGGGGCAATTTAGAGCAGCCAATTTACCTTCCATTCATGTTTCTTGGAACCCCACAAGGGCACGGGGAGAACATGCAAACTCCACCCAGATTAGGATTCCAACCTGGATCCCTCGGCATAATCCCAGATCAGGTGACTAAATTCCAGGTTAAGCCTCGGTTAGTTTCAGCTACACTAGAACATCAGAACGTTCCACTGTACCGTATCTCTGCTCTTATTCATTAGTGGTTATGCTCGGCGGGGGGCGGGGGGGGCTGTTATTAAGCCTCGTATGACTTTTGAGTGAATAATTACGCGGAATTAGTGCGTGATAAAGGTTCCGTATTCTTATTCACTCCCTCCCGTCTTAATTTTGCTGTTTGCCCCACGCTCTCGATTGCCATTCAGCGGCGTTCCGTTTTTCAAGGCCGTACATTGAGCGCCGAGCGAACTGTAAACTGTTTTCAGCTAAAAGACCGGAATGGAATTTAAGGTTCTAATGGGCAGAACGGGGAGTGAAATAGTTGAGCTGAATGGAGGAGACTCTCTTATTATGTTCTGCGTTTTATTACATTTTCTAAGCCGGTTAAAATAAAAGCTCTGGACAAATGGGATGAATCAAGCCATTTTTTTACATTTATATATATATTTATATATTTCTACGGCAGCAGAGTGACTCAGCGGTCACAGATGTATTAACTGAGGGAGGTTCTAACAACGGCAGACGTTTAAAGAGCTTTAACACGGACCAACCTAATCCCTGTAAATAAAAAAGCTCAGGTTCAACAAGTTGACATTTGAGGGAGCCCTCATGACTAATTGACCTGCAGGATCTGCCTCTCGCCTCTTTTAGTGTTGCTGTTAAGATGGTGGTGCTGAAATGCTGTTAATCTGGGGAGCCCTCATGACCAGGTGACCTGCAGGATCTGCCTCTCGCCTCTTTTAGTGTTGCTGTTCAGATGGTGGTGCTGAAACTCTGTTAATCTGGGGAGCCCTCATGACCAGGTGACCTGCAGGATCTACCTCTTGCCTCTTTTAGGTAGCTGTTTAGCTGGTGGTGCCGAAACGCTGACATTTTATGGAGCCCTCATGACCAGGTGATCATACAATCTGCTTCTTTTAGGTAGCTGTTCAGACACAATCTGCCTCTTACGTCATTTACATTCGTTACATCATTTACATTCGGTCACTAAGCAGAAGTGACATACAAATATCCCAAATGGTTGGGGTTAGATCACAGGGTTAATACAGCGCCCCCTGGAGCAGTGAGGGTTAATTGCTTTGCTCTAGGTCCCACATGGGTAACTTCAGTGGAACCCACAACCTTCAGATTGATGAGTAGGTGACCTGCAGAATCTGCCCCTTGCCTTTTTTAAGAAGCTTTTTAGTCAGTGGTGGCGAAATGCTGACATTTTAGAAAGCCCTCATGAATAGGTGACCTGCAGGATCTGCCTCTTTTAGCGACACTGTTCAGTCAGTGGTGCTGAGACGTTCTTAATCCAGGGATTAGGGGACCTGCAGGATCTACCTCCTGTCTTGCACCACAGCAACTTTACTGAGGATCAAAGGGACTATTGATGGCGCCACACACTGGCTTCTGATACACAGAACCGGTATTTTTTTGGTGGTTCAGATTGAGAATCCTGTAAAGACAACGTACGTAAATAAGAGACCTTCGTTGGATTGCGTAAGTTTTTTCTCAGCACCATGCGCTCTGAGATTATCAGTTTGGCGCACTCATCACGCCGCACGCCACCCCCCCACCCCCCCGTGCTTTACGAACCTTGTCTTCATGTTACAGGCGACGGCTCTCAAGACATCAACGCAACCGTAAAAGTTCAGCCGATGTAGCCGGACGTGGAATCCGCGACATTCCGGAGTAGGATTGCGAAGCGGTCCAGTTGCGCGTTTTTAAGACCTTAATTAAACGTGCAGAATGCAAGCCAATCACACTCTGCGGCAGCGTCACGCACGGCAGGCCGCCATTTCAACCCGACCCGTTTCCCTTGATCAGCCGTAATTACCAGACGGTCTACCTCACTATCACCACCCCATAGCCAGGGGGCGCCGAAACCGAGGAGCGTTTAATTCCTTCTAAGGAGCGGGCGGCGCTAATGGAGTTCCGTAATGGCCGGCTTTATCTTTAACACCTGGCTGTTTTTTTTTTTTTTCTGGCGTCCGATCGCTCCGCGTCGCGGTTTGTAATGCCGATGGCCTGCTGCGTATTGATCGCGCGAGGCGCTGGATTTACGACCTCGCACGCACACCAATGAGGCGAAGGCCGCCGCCCAAGAGGCCACACGGACGGCGTCGGACGCGCCGGAGTTTAATACGCAACGTCCAATAACGCCTGAATAATAAATACCTCGTACAGCGCCGTATAGGGCTCCGTCGGCAGGCGGGGAGGGAGGGAGGGAGGGAGGGTGGGGGCTTGGGAGGGGGGGAAGGGGGCGCCACAGGAAAGCGATATCCAGCCGGCATGTTTTGGGAGAGGACATCAGCCGGATGATGAGGTTGAGAATGAGGTTGGGAACATGTTGCGCAGATGGTGGTGTGAATCAGGTGGATGATGCGGCGCGATGATGTCATTAATACTGCATTGTGCGCGTGAGGAGGAGCCGGGATAGGAAAAGCTGGTCTGAGTGCAAACGGCAGCGAGGCATGAGGATGGAGAACACGTTCCTCCATAACGACTGCGCAAAACATTCACCCCTGCTGCACCGCGGACGTTCCGAGGTTCCCGGGTTCTCCCGATGTTCTCCGAAGATCCCGCCCCCCACGGGGCGATGCAGTGACATCATACTGATGGAGGAGGAGTGAATCATCCTCCACCCTGCTCGGTGGGGGTCCGGATGATGGGAGAACATGCCAAAGAGGGCTGCGAAAAGTATTCCGAGGAACCGACGGGACTACAGAACGTGATCATAGAACTACAAATCCCATCTGTCCGATGGAACGGGCAGGGGGTGGAGCAGGAGGCTCCGTCTGCGGAACACCGATCAGACTGATTGGATGTTGGATTGGATCAGATTGATTGGACACGGGGAACGTTCTGCGCAGTTGTGACGGGCGGAAATACACCGGGGTTCTGCGGGGGGGCTGCTGTAACACAGAGGAGGAGAACGGGGGCGCTGTTACGTTACCTTTCTGTTCCACTTCTAGATTAAGCATGAAAGAAAAGAACAAAGAGAGAAGAAAGAGTCATTACATCATCATCATCATCATCATCATCATCATCACAACCTTCCAACAACATAATCAATCAATCAATCAACGAGCAGAAAGCCACGCCCCCTGCTGCCAGCGCAGAGGAACAGCAACATTTTATAATTAACGCACGCCGTTGCAGGGTTCCAGTGAAACATCAGTGACATCATCAGTGACATCTTTAGTGACATCATCAGTGACATCATCAGTGACATCATCAGTGTGTGTGTTTAATTGTACATGAGGTAATTACACAGAGCGAACGTCAGATCTGTTCTACGTTCTAAGTCGCACACGGGTGGAGGACGTTCCGGGCGGAGGACGTTCCGGGCGGTTCCATCTTCACGTCCTCCAGCTACGGGACGTAAGCGCGCCGCTTTGCGCGCTAAGGGGAAGAAAAGTTTAAATAACGGCAAACGCTAAACCAACCACCATCTGCAGATGAGAACCAACAAGAACCCACCAGGAACCAGAGAACCCTGAGAGAGGAGAACACAGGGAGGAGCCAAGGGAGGGAGGGAGGGATGAGGACGAGAGAGGGAGGAGACAAGGGAGGGAGGGAGGGA
>JAFMOD010000185.1:53828-81395 GCA_019802435.1 Corydoras maculifer
GAGGAGGAGGTGCACCACCTGAAAGATTAAAGGAGAACTCACAACCTGCCGTCTCTGATGCTCCCTCCACAAGGTGGCGCAGTAAGGTGGAGGAGCATAACCGAGTGTACAGAGTACTGCACCACCACCACGCCAGCGTCACTGCAGTACAGAGCATCATCCACCACCCGAGCACCACCAGCAACAGACAGACTACAGGAACGAATGCATCTGCATGGCCTGTGGAGCCCATCCAGGCTGTGCTTACTGCCCCCTGCTGGTACGGAGGACGCTCAGAGGATTGTTTCGGGGAGAAACGAAAGGATGAGGCGTGCGTATCGGCCGCGGGCCTCGAATTCCGCCTTTAATTAATGAGTCAAATTACAGAGAGCTCTCCGAATAGCATGTGCTCCACACACACACACACACACACACACACACACACACACACACACACACACTCTCAGCCTTGCGTCGCCGCCTCGTCTCTACATCTCTATCTCCACATCTCTCCTCTCTCGTCCTCAGATCTTATTTTCCGGCGCCTCCGTTGGCATTGTTGCCGTCGCCGTCGCTCCACACCCACCCACTTATCGGCCGCTTTCACCGAGCGCGCTCCATCGGTGCACCGCCCGCACGCTCGCCCGCACGCTCGCTCTCCTTTTCTTTCACTGGTGTCTTATAACCTTGGGGCTACACGGGAGAGATGAGTGTGTGTGTGTGTGTGTGTGTGTGTAAGAGAGATGGTGACAGGTTTAACAGATTGGAGTCGGACATCCCGTCCCACCTGGGGACCACCACGCCCGTGCGCACGGTCCCAGAACTGGAGCAGGCGCCACTCTGCACCCGGTTTATTATCTTATTTTTTAAACATATATTCCAGGTTCAAAGACTGATGGCAGAGCGATGCTGTGTGTGTGTGTGTGTGTGTGTGTATTGTCTGTGTGTATGTTTATTGAGTGTGTGTATGTGTGTGCGTGTGTGTATTGTGTGTATATTGTGTGTATTGTGTGTGTGTATTGTATATGTGTGTGTGTGTATCATGTGTGTATTGTGTGTAGGTGTGTGTGTGTACTGTATGTGTGTGTGTATTGTGTGTAGGTGTGTATGTGTGTGTGAACTGTATGTGTGTGTATTGTGTGTAGGTGTGTGTGTGTATATTGTGTGTATTATTTGTGTGTATTGTGTGTAGGTGGGTGTGTATGTGTAGGTGTGTGTGTGTGTGTGAACTGTATGTGTGTATATTGTGTGTATTATATGTGTGTATTGTGTGTAGGTGGCTATGTGTGTGTGTATTGTGTGTAGTTGTGTGTGTGTGTGAACTGTATGTTTGTGTATTGTGTGTAGGTGTGTGTATGTGTGTATATTGTGTATTATATGTGTGTATTGTGTGTAGGTGGGTATGTGTGTGTATTGTGTGTAGGTGTGTGTGTGTGTGTGTGTGTGTAGGTGAAGGGCTGATGTGTGATGCCTCCTGCAACCTGTGATTAAAAAGAGAGCCTCCATCAGGCCGAGCTTGTGGACGGCGAGCCATCAGCGCGTCCTCCCGCCGCTGTAATCATATGTCTCCCGTCCCATTTTTCTGACAGAGCGGCGCGGAACCACATTTACCGGAACGTTCTTATTTTCTGGGTGCGCGCGCCCGCACCACCACCACCACCACCCCCGCCCTGCGCACATCAAAACACTCCATTTCCTTCAGGTGACCCACATGAACCGCTCAGAAGGACGGCATCCACACAGCCATGACACCGCAGCCCTGAGGAATGATCCGCCACCCTAATAACACCTGCAGGACTGACGCAGAACCCAGAGAACCCGACGGACTACGGAATGGAATCATAGAACTACAATCTACATCTGTGAAGATGACGGCATGGAGAATTAGGTGGTGTATTTATAATTGGGAGGGGGGGTTCCCCAAGCCCATTCAGGGGAGAACGTTCTATCACTGGACACAAACACTCTATATGGGGCAATTTGGAGCATTCAAATGACCTTAAATTCATGTTTTTTGGACTGTGGTGGAAAAACAGAGAACCAGGAGGAAACCCATGGGGACACGGGAGAACATGTCAAACCCAAACAGATCAGGATTCCAACCTGGATCCCCAGCGCTGAGAGGAGAACATGCCAACAACCACACCACCATGGTGCCCTTTGTCTCATTATTTTCAACTTTGTTCTATATTCCCGGGTTCTAGGAGTGGGTGCCCCATGAGAACGTTTCGGGCGCTGGGCAGATACACCCAGGACAGGACGCCAATCTATTACTGGACACACACACTCACAAATAAACACTATATGGGGCAATTTGGTGCACCTTGAATCCATGTTTTTGGACTGTGGAAGGAAGCTGGAGAACCCGGTGGAAACCCACGGGGACAACATGGAGACTCCACCCAGATCGGGATTCTAACCTGGACCCCCTGGTCTCGGGTTCTAGGAGTGGGTTCCCCATGAGAACGTTTCGGGCGCTGGGCAGATACACCCAGGACAGGACGCCAATTTATCGCTGGACACACACTCACTCACACAGACACACACTATATGGGGCAATTTGGAGCATGGAGAACCTGATGGAAACCCACGGGGACACGGGGAGAACATGGAGACTCCACCCAGATCGGGATTCTAACCTGGACCCCCAGCGCTGAGGAGAACATGCCAAACCACTACGTGTGGTTTTAATTACTGTTCTAAACGTTATTAAACCCTGATGCTGTTTATGTTGCTATGGTTACCGGAAGCTTTATTGAAACCCAGCGGATGGTTCCGCGTACCGCACGTTCTCACTCGGCGTCTTAAAGAGGATTAAACGCCGCCGCCGCGTCCGGACCGGAGCTCCGGTCTGAAAATCCCAAATTAGAGAGGACTTCAACTTCAATACCAGAATAACGAGGAACGAGTAACGAGAACACTCCACCTCGTAACACTCGCCGTGTCAGAGCCGCCGCTAATGAGCCTCCACAAGAGGGGGTGCTCGGGAATCCGGCCCGGTTCTTATTGAGAGCACAAACACTAGTTGGAATACACACACATACACACACACACACACACACACACACACACACTCTCAGAGTCCACGCTCTCATATCGGAAGCAATTGAAGGGAAATTATCGGGGGATTTTAATATTTGGTTTAATAACCCACAGACCGGGTTCTGCGGCATCGACCCGCCGTGATGCAGAGATATTACACTGTATTGATTTACAGTAATCAATCGCCGCTCTAATTAACCCTTAATGAACAGAATCAGAGCCTCAATTTCTGAAATACCTCGTTTGAAAATCACAAAATAAAATTTGGAGCGCGTGACCCGGACGCGACACGCCGAGTTTTACACGAAACCCACAAAACAGAAGGTTCTCGGTATGTTCTTAAGGTGCTGGCTGTGCGACCATGGGCTCCACCCCACATGGGGGCAGGAGAGGGACATGGTGCAACCGCCACGCCGATGCCGCAAGCCTTGCTGTAGGGGAAAGAGGGCAGCGTGAAGGAAGTCGCTAACCCTCTGCTGCCTCCAAGTGGAAGTCGAGGAGTGTTCATAATGCTCGTCCCATAGGTGGCGCCCCTTTTTGGAGCACATGGGGGCGGTAGAGGGACATCGTGCAACCGCCACGCCTACGCCGAAAGCCTCGTGCAGTAAGTCGCTAACCCTCTGTTGCCTCATAGTGGAAGACCACAGTAGTTTATAATTCTCATCCCGTAGGTGCCGCTACGTTTTGGAGCACATGGGGGCAGGAGAGGGGGCAGCACACGTACAACTGCCACCCCAACAGCGAAAGTCTCACTGGTCCCACTGTAAGGAAAAGCGGGCGGCGAGCTTCGTTAGGGTTCTTAAGGGTTCTCTAGGGGTACACATCAATGTTGGTGGTGTAGAGGATCGAACCACGCATGGGGAGGGGAGGGGGTCGGGGTGGTTGACAGGGTGAGACCCAAAACGACGGTGGAGTTCAGCCAAGAACACCAGGTCTCCAGCACACTGCCAGCCCCGCCTTCTGGGTACATGGGTTCTTCCACCTTGGCATGGCTGATGGCTACCTCCGCCTGCCCCGCCCATTCTACATCCTGCTACCTCTAAATCGTAGCGCGATCCCACCGTTCCTGGAGGCCCTGGTTTCTGGAGTACCTACGGGACCTCCTGAACGAGGCCCTCTCAGATCACTGACGTATGGAGGTCTGTAAGTTGCAGTTGACATTCCAATTCATCCAGAAGGAGTTCAGGACTCTGGGGGGGCCACTGGAGAGCCAGGCCTTCATCCTGAGGATGTGCTCGGGACGGTTTTTATGTCGGCGGAGGCAGGCGGCACCTGAAATCCCGTGTTCTAAAAAGGTTCTCCGACTCGCGGCGTCTCTCGGGTTCCTCGCGGGGTAAATGTGTCAGGGCTGTAAAAAGCTGGCGGTGGATTGAAGAGTCTTTGAAGCTCCCCTCTCGTGGACGATGTTCCAGACAGAATGACTGATCGGGTTCTACAGAGGGTCCGTTGAGAGATCCCCGAGTGTCCGCACCACCAGCACCCTCTCAATGAACCGCGAAGACGACTGAACGCAGAACCTCAAACCCACCCCCGACTTCAACCCCACGCTCAGCCAGGCAGGAGGTTCTCCCGGGCAGATAATGGACCTGACACTCCTTTTAAAAAGTACTGCTCCCGCTGAGGGGCCGTCCTCCCTCTGCCGCCTGCCGGGACGCGCCTTCACCCTCCGGTCGGTTCGCAACCTCATACCTCCCCTATAATATACCTCGCAGTCTTCTACCGTGCACCCGCCTGGGAGGTCTACCCTCGCGATTTTGTGGGGTGAGAACATACTCCGCCCCTCCAGCAGCGCCTCCAAGAGGTCAGAGACTGATGTTGGAAGCGTACCACGGTCTAATACGCTTTGGAACCGATGAAACGTCTGGCTTTAGAAGGCGTCCCGGCACTCCGGCGTTCGTTCTGAGGGTCTCGCGGCGTTCCGTTCGACGGTGCCACCCCACGGACGGAACCGTTCCAGATATCCGAGATGAATGAGACAGAGTTCCTCTGTGATATTTCCTAATGATGTCCTAATCACGAGCGCCCCGTGTGAATGGACTTGGCCTTTCTCCCGGCACATCCGATCCGACGAGGCGCACTAAGGAACCCCTTTTGAGCTGGGGGGGGAGGGGGGGTGGGATGTGCCGGAGCGCCGAAATACATCAGCGTGCAGGTAGGGGGTACTCCAGGACCAGATTTGCAGAAGACGACTCGCACCCTCCCTCCACCGCGAGAACAGCAGCTGGAGGAGATGTTCCGCCGGCCTCGGGCGTCCCGGGTCCCAGGTGAGCGGCTGCCTGGGGCAGACCCAGCTGCCGGGAGGGGGGGCAAGTTTAACACGGAGACTCTTCCTAAACTTATCCAGATGTTTGTTCCCTTAAAACAATCCTGATTGGACGTAGAAATGAGGTCAGTGATGAGGTCACTTCCCACGGACGGGGGAGTGATGTGTAAAACAGAGGGCGGGGGTGATGGAGGTGGTGACGGAGACGGCGGCGGTGGTAGTGGGGGGGTGTGGGGGTGGCGGAAGAGGCGGGACCCAATAATTTGCACGAGGACCGGCGTCCCGCTCTGACGCCCTGGCGACTCGGCGGTGGGGGGGGGGGGTTACACCCTCGCATTCCGCTGGGTGGCTGACCTCAATTTGCTCTCAGTGCGGCCTCATTAAGAACTCCGGCCGCCGGAACCGCCGGAACCGCCGGAACCGGGCGCTCGGTTTACCCGTGGAGATCTGGAAATATTAGCGGTAATGAGTTCCGCTGTCGGATAGAACCGCAACGCGCGCCCGTCCGTCCGTCCACCACCGGAATGACAGACGGACGGACAGCCAGCTAACAATCAGCAACTAGTTTGATCTAGTACATACTTTACAACTTTTCATCTAGTATTTACTGTATATGCTACAGTAATTATAGTATACACTACAGTATTATACAGTATAGTACACAGTATACAGTATTTACTACAATATTTATAACATACAGTATAATGTACACTACAGTATTTAAACTATACAGTATTTACCGTATACACTACAGTACACTACAGTGTTTATAGAATATACTACTGTATTTACAGTATACAGTATTTACCGTATACACTACAGTATTTATAGTATACACTACAGTACACTACAGTGTTTATAGAATATACTACTGTATTTACAGTATACACTTGAGTATTTATAGTATACACTACAGTATTTATAGTATACACTACAGTATTTATAGTATACACTACAGTACACTACAGTGTTTATAGAATATACTACTGTATTTACAGTATACACTTGAGTATTTATAGTATACACTACAATATTTATAGTATACACTATAGTATGTATAGTATACAGTATAGTATAGACTGCAGTATTTATAGTATTCAGTATAGTACACACTGCAGTATTTATAGTATACAGTATAGTATACACTGCAGTATTTATAGTATACACTGCAGCATAGAGTCTGGTGCATTTCTTTTAAACAGAATCACCTTTAATCGTTCTATAAAAGCTCATTCAGCGAGCACATGGGGGCGCCGGCGGAGCGTGAACCCTGAAATCAGCACGCACCTCGCCGGATCAGATCGCGTCCAATCAGGACCGCCGCCCGGCCCGCAATTACGCTAATTAACATAACGCCATTTCACAGACGGGCTGCAAGGTGGCGCCTCTGAATACGGGCCTTCATCATCACGTTAGGTCACGAGTGCGGCACAGCGCCGCGCTCTGATTGGACGCTGGTAATGAGATGCGGTCGGGGTGAAATGGAGCCGCGTGGTCACGGTGCCACAGCTGGCGTCTGCCCAGGTTCCAAAATGAGCTCGGGTTTATTAGATAACACACACACACACACACACACACACACACACACACACACACACACACACACACACACACAGGTCACGCCGCACGTAACCCCATCCTGACTCCGCCCTTTGGGTGCCGTGGTAACCGTCTGTCTGTCTGTCCGTCTCTCCGTCCATCTTTCTGTAAGGCTGTCCATCTGTCTGTCCGCCCGTCCGTCCATCTGTCTGTCAGTACATCTGTCCGTCTGTCCCTCTCTCTGTCCATCCGCCTGTCTGTCTGTTTGACCGTCTGTCTCTCCGTCCGTCTCTCTGTCCGTCTCTATGTCCATCCGTCTGTCTGTCTGTCCGTCCGTCTATCCATCTGTCTCTCTCTGTCCATCCGTCTGTCTGTCTGTTTGACCGTCTGTCTGTCCGTCTCTATGTCCATCCGTCTGTCTGTCTGACCATCTGTCTGTCCGTCTCTATGTCCATCCGTCTGTCTGTCTGTCCGTCTATCCATCTGTCTCTCTCTGTCCGTCTTGCAGTCCCTCTGTTCCATCCGCACCGTCTGACCCCAATCAGAGCTCCAGTACCGATCCACTGTGACAGTCTTTAAGTGCAGTGAGGTGTGTCCTTCACACACACACACACACACACACACACACACACACACACACACACACACACACACACACACACTCTCTAGACAAAGCGGCTCACGGGGTGCTGGGATAATCCCCGTCACCGCAGGGAATTACACCACGGAGAAGTTGAGAATTAATGGCAGTAAACTCGTTAGTGTTCGCAGCATCTTAATTGATGTCTTCACTAATTACATGTCAGCGGGAGAAAGCAGTGTGTTTGAAATTTACACCCGTCTCATAACCAAAGCCAGGAGGACATGCTAATGGAGAGGCTCAACACACTGCCCCGTCCAAGATCCTCATTATCTGATCTGAGCGCTCAGCGTCCTCACCATGACTCCGCTCTAGACTTCATCAACACCGAGCTGCACGCCCCCTTCAGGACAGGATTACACACTGCGGCAGCTCACTCCCGCAGGAACCCGAGGCACCGAAAGATGAGGATGTGACGAGGACGAGATGAGGATGTGACGAGATGAGGATGTGATGAGATGAGGATGTGAAGAGATGAGGATGTGATGAGGACGTGATGAAGATGAGGATGAGGATGTGATGAGGACGAGATGAGGATGTGACGAGGACGAGATGAGGATGAGGATGTGACGAGGACGAGATGAGGATGTGACGAGGACGAGATGAGGATGAGGATGAGATGAGGATAAGGATGTGATGAGGACGAGATGAGGATGTGACGAGGACGAGATGAGGATGAGGATGAGGATGTGATGAGGACGAGATGAGGATGTGATGAGGACGAGATGAGGATGAGGATGAGGATGTGATGAGGACGAGATGAGGATGTGACGAGGACGAGATAAGGATGAGGATAAGGATGTGATGAGGATGTGATGAGGATCAGACGATGAGATGAGGATGTGATGAGGACGAGATCAGGACGAGATGAGGATCAGGATGAGGATGTGATGAGGATGAGGACAAGGAGGAGGACGAGTATTTGATGAGGATGAGGATGGGATCAGGATAACGATGTGATGAGGTTGAGGATGTGAACCTGATCTCACTGAACTAAATGAGTGAATGTTGTGTCATTAAGGTGGTAAATAATGCTTAGCACTGCAGTGACACTGACGTGGTGGTGGTGGTGCGGGTGTGTCCACCATCATCCTGAACCCGGTGAAGATCAAACCTCGGATTACATCATAAGACGCTGACCAGCGCTACGCTCACACACCCCCTCAACACAGCAAGGGGAGAACAAACCAAATCACCAAGTACTGTTAGAGATGAATTAAATACAGACAGGCAGAGTTTAAAGGTACTGCCTCTAGTGGTCTGAGGGTGTATTGTGTGTAGCTTATGCAGTGCATGTGTGTGTGTGTGTGTGTGTGTGTGTGTGTGAGATACATACTGTACGGCACACACTCGTACTGAACCTCCAGGTACTTGTAAGTGCCGGGACAGGGGTCCGGAAACGCGTCGGGGCCCGCAACCACCGCACACTGGGGGGGGGGGGGGGGGGGGGGGGGGGGGGGGGGGGGGGGGGGGGGGGGGGGGGGGGGGGGGGGGGGGGGGGGGGGGGGGGGGGGGGGGGGGGGGGGGGGGGGGGGGGGGGGGGGGGGGGGGGGGGTCACGTCCGGTTCTCAAATGTTCCGTTGTCCACTCTGCGAGCGAGAAAGCGATCAGCGGACCCCGTCGGTCGGCGTCGGCCTCTAATGAAGTCGCGAGGAATCCAGCGGCGCGGCGCCGTAATGATGTCACCGCCTCATATCCCATAACGATCACACCCGAGTCATTACAGCGCCGCGGAGCGGCCAGCGCGGGGCTAATGGAGGGGACGCAATGGAGCCGGGACGGGATGGATGGGCGCAGTAAAGGCAGCGGGTCGAGGAGAGGCGCGCCGCCACGCAGATCGGCCACGGAGCCGGAGTTTGCTTTGGAAATGAACATGAAACCAATCAGGGGACGGTGGGCGAATGGGGGGGGGGGGGTCAGCCAGACGCAAAATCCAACTAAACACGCCCCGCTGCCTCCTTATTAGACACCCACACACACACACACACGTGCGCCAGGAGGACAGCTCCAAAGTCATACGACGCAGTACAGAGGACCAGTGTTCTCCATCACAGATCCACCACCTTACAGCTAAGGCTTGTAGTTCTAAAGTTCCATTTTGTAGTCCATCTGTTCCCCTACAGACCTGCTCCACTCTGTTCTCCGGTGATGGACAGAGGACATGGACAGAGCAGGTGATATTAGGGTGGTGGATGATTCTCAGTACTGCAGTGACCTCGACGTGGTGGTGCAGGTATGTGTGTGTGTGTGTGTGTGTGTGTGTGTGTTTGTGTGCCAGGTTCACGTCACTTTGTTTTCTGGTAATCAGCACCTTATTATTAGGTGTTACCAAGGTGGTGGATGATTCTCAGTACTGCAGTGACCTTGACGTGGTGGTGCAGGTATGTGTGTGTGTCTTTCGCATTCATGTCACTCTGTTCTCTGATGATTAGCACCATGGACGGAGCAGGTTATATTAGGGTGCTGGTTGATTCTCGGTACTGCAGTGACCTTAACATGGTGGTGCAAGTATGTGTGTCAGTGTGTCAGTGTGTGTGCGTGCGTGTGTGTGTGTGTGTGTGTGTGTGTGTGTGTGTGTGTGTGTGTGTGTGTGTGTCTCGGGTTTACGTCACTCTATTCTCTGGTTCTCAGCACCATGGACAGAGCAGGTGATATTAAGGTGGTGGATGATTCCCACGACTCCAGTGACGTTGACATGGTGGCGGATCAGACACACACTAATCATCCATCCATCAGCACCCACCACCTGCTGGGTGGAGGGCCCCCGGGGGCCGGGTTCATCTGAGAACACGGGAAGCACATGGAACCCTGTGCATGCTGCGGTGACACTGACGTGGTGTCGCAGGTGTGTTAGTGTGTGTTGGATGCACCGCCAGGAGTCGGGTGTCCCTGCGGCGCCGAGTCAGCGTCATCCATTCATCATCCATCCATCAGCACCCAGGGGCCCCAGGGGGATCATTCGAGAACGTTGGAACACATGGAACCCTCTGAGCTCGGCGGTGGATCAGACAACGATGGCGACGTGGCGTGTGATCGGCCACCTGACGATGTCCGGTGCGAAAGGATGGAGGGGGTCATCGGCGCTCGTCCACCCGCCGCCGCCATCTGCCTCTCATACATCACACGTGTCTCCACCAACCCCCCCCTCATCACCGGCGCTCATCTGGAGGTCGCCCAAGGTCACAGCGGGCATCCCGCGGCACAATTAAAGCGTTCCGGCGCATCTTAATTGGCGTTGATTGGCAGGTGGTGATCGGCGGAGCGCGGCGTGAACGAGGCGGCGCGTCTCGCAGGAGAGTGGCTTTAATGAGATTTGGGACGGAGCCCATTAGCGCCGGCGCGCCGCGGGGATCACCGGCGGGCCGTCACACACCGCCGGCGCGCAGCCGGCGTGCGCAGATGTGCCGAGCGGCCACCTACATGAGGAGAACATACCAAATTGAAGTGTCAATTAATAACTCACTGGCGCTTCACCAACCCCCCCCCCCCTTTCTCGCGGGTTCTCGCGGGTTTCCCCCCCACTGACCCACAGAGATTGTGCCAGAACATTCTCATCCATCCGCCCCGTAGAGAAGACGGAACACGGGATCACCACCAGCGAGCGAGCGAGCGAGGGGGAAGAGAGAGAGGACTCGAGGTTGTGCGAGCACCACCACGTTATCAATCAACAGACGACCAATCAGATTCGAACAATTAATAACGCTCCATCCGGACGCAGAACCGGCGGGAGCTTCGGGTGGAGAACTAAAAGGAGGAGAGCCAACGGAACCCACACAGGTCAGTGAAGAGAACCAGGTAGGGAACGGAAGGGCAGAACAACGGAACCTGCGGAACCACAGAGCTGCAAGATGACAGCAAAACTGACGGAACCGCAGGCCCACGGAACCGTGGAACCCATGGAACCGCAGACCCACGGAATGCCGGAAGAACCCACGGAACCCACACTGGTCTGTGAAGAGAATCGGGTGGAGAACCAAAGAGTTAAACCGTGGAACCCAAGGAACCCACAGACCCGCAGAACGCTGGAAAAACCAACGGAACCCACACTGGTCTGTGAAGAGAATCTGGTACAGAACCGAAGAGTTAAACCGTGGAACCCAAGGAACCGCAGACCCACAGAATGCAGGAAAAACCCACGGAACCCACACAGGTCAGTGAAGAGAACCGGGTAGAGAACGGAAGGACGGAACAATGGAACCTGCAGAACCACAGAGCTGCAAGATGACGGCAAAGCCAACGGAACCGCAGACCCACGGAACCGTAGAACCCACGGAACGCACACTGGTCTGTGAAAAGAACCGGGTACAGAACCGAAGAGTTGAACTGTGGAACCCATGAAACGGCAGACCCCCAGTAAAAACCAACGGAACCCACACTGGTCTGTGAAGAGAATCGGGTGGAGAACCAAAGAGTTAAACCGTGGAACCCAAGGAACCGCAGACCCGCAGAACGCTGGAAAAACCTGCGAAGCCGACGCAAGTCTGTGAAGAGTATCGGGTACAGAAGAGTTAAACTGTGGAACCCATGGAACCACAAGACCTGCAGGACGCCGGAAAAACCTACGGAACCCACAGACCCGCAGAACGCCGGAAGAACCCATGGAACCCACACAGGTCTGTGAAAAGAATCGGGTACAGAACCGAAGAGTTAAACCGTGGAACCCATGGAACCCACAGACCCGCAGAACGCTGGAAAAACCCATGGAACCCACACTGGTCTGTGAAGAGAATCTGGTAGAGAACCGAAGGGCGGAACCATGGAACCATTGAGCTACAAATGATGGTAAAACCGATGGAACCACAGACTCGTAGAACCCACTCAGGTCTGTGAAGAGAATGGGGTGGAGAACCGAAGAGCAGAGTGTGAACAGAAGGATGAAAAGAGTTGAATGAAAGTGAATCTGCATGTGAGAGCGTCGAGACGATTACAATAGAACATCAACATGATCACAGGCGCGGGGCGGGGTGGTGGTGCCGGGTGGTGGTGCGCGGGGCGGGGCTGCATTTGATTTGTGAGAAAATGGAAATGAAGGGATACATTAATGAACAGAATGGAGCTCAGGTGATGTGGAGTTGGGGGGGGTGTAATGGGTGCACGTCTCAGCGGTGGGGTGAAGAAGCGACCACCTGAGACCTGGTTTTATGATCTCCTGAGGGTTTCAAATTTAAATCTCAGAATATAGACCTCAGAAGGTGCATCATGGCAGTCGACACCAAGCGGTTTACAGCTCTGACGACAAGAGAGCGCCGCCCTACAGGGGGCGCCATGGCAACCACGTGGGTCTAAGGAGACGGGAGATTAGTCTGAACGCAGATGAGGATCAGCATCCCCGCAGAGCGGGCACCCTTCGGGTGGTGGAGGACTCTCGGCAGTGACAGTTCCGTGGTGGTGGGGTGGTGGTGTGTTAGTGAATGGGTAGCAGCGCCCCGCCGCTGACCTCTACAGGCCGTCTCGTGTCGCCGCGGCAGCCGCGTACGGGTTAACGTTGTATAAAGCACCCACTCGAACATCGACGCGACGACCCGGTGCATCCACGGCGTTGTGATCGGGTTCTAATAGATCTGTATTGCGGAATGATTGAGCTCAGCGGAACCCGTCGCCGTGGTGATTGATTCGCTTGGAGAGTCATCGCTCCGCAAAACACAAGTGACTCAGTAAATGAGTTACGAGCTCGGACTGAGCGCCACTTTACCGAGTCAATTAGAGCCAAATGAGTGATCTGTGTGTGTGTGTGTGTGTGTGTGTGTGTGTGTGTGTGTGTGCGTCTCTGATCATGATCATAAAAGAGCTGTGTAATGAGAGATGACATTTACATAACGCAGTTTGTTTATTTCTTTTTTTTTTTTTTTTGTTCCGTAGCGGAACCCAAGCGCGGCGGCGCTGAGCGGGCGGTGGGCGGGTCAAAAGGATTAGGACACGCCCCTCGCTAACAGATCAGTCGATTCCCATAGCAACTGGTTCATTACATCAACCGTTGAGAAATCAATCAATAATCAATACGTCATCAATATCACTCATAAACTGCTGTGTGTGTGTGTGTGTGTGTGAGTGTCTGTGTGTGTGTATGTATGTTTCTGTGTGTATGTTCATAAGTGTGTGTGTGTTTGTGTGTCATATACACAAACACACAGAAACATATATATATATTTATATATGTATGTGTGTATATGTTTCTATGAGCGTGTATGGATGTGTGTACATGTTTCTATATTTATATGTGTGTGTGTGTGTAAGTGTGTATATATGTTTTTATGTATGTGTGTTTATATGTTCCTATGTATGTGTGTGTGTGTGTGTGTGTGTGTGTGTGTGTGTTTGCAGGGGATGGGCAGAGTGGACCCAATTACGTCCAGAAATGACTTCTGTCAAAAACATATTAGTGTTCTGTGTGTGTGTGTGTGTGTGTGTGTGTGTGTGTGTGTGCGCATGTGTGTGTTTGTGTGAGCAAAACCCGAGTGATGGACAGGTTGATATCCTCTGTCCTAGTCAAAAACCATTATGGTTTAGTGATTGCAGTGTGGCATCTGTGTGTGTGTGTGTGTGTGTGTTTGTTTCTCTGTGTGTATGTGTGTGTGTGTGTTTCTGTGTGTGTGTGTGTGTGTTTCTCTGTGTGTATGTGTTGTAATTCATTACGGCTCCCTGCTGAGAGACTGAACATCCATCTTTAGCCAGTACTGTCTTAGACTGCTAAATCTCAGGTGCATACACAGGTGCATGCGCACACACGCACACAC
This sequence comes from Corydoras maculifer, assembly GCA_019802435.1. Taxonomy (NCBI): domain Eukaryota; kingdom Metazoa; phylum Chordata; class Actinopteri; order Siluriformes; family Callichthyidae; genus Corydoras; species Corydoras maculifer. Next base: position 68,026 of record JAFMOD010000185.1, read on the forward strand.
ACACACACACATGGAGCGGAGGTGCCGTGGTGGTGCAGCGTTGGCGTTTGGACTCGGGTGGAGCGAACCACGAACCATCACACACACGGGGCGGAGGAGGGGGTGAGGACGGAGAACATGGAGACTCCAGAGGACACAGATGAGACACACCAGCAGAGTCTCCGGCGTTCTTCATTCAGAGAACCCGCCACTCATAAGGGGTAATGACCCCCCCCAACCGGGTTCCTCTGGGACAGAATGATTGACAGGGCGAGATGGAGGTCATCCCTCCTCTTCATTTGCACTGATCCACTCGGCTCCGGGGTCATCAGCCAATCAGAAGACGCCTGGCTGTTAGACCGCTCTGTAGCGGGTTCTCGTGACAGCACGGGGTTCAGGTGGAGGACTGCGGTCTGCCCACGTACAGAACGCCAGCTCATCGTCAAAACCATATACCACAACCACCAGGGCGGCGCTGCCGTCTTCATTTCAGGCTTTTTATTTCTCCAATGGGTTCCACCGTCAAAGGTCGCGGAACAGTAGAACACTGAGGGACACGTTGTGAAGGGGGCGGTGGGGGAGGGGGACTCCTCGGTGGAGAACAAACTCGCCAAGACGTGGAACAGATGTGTGACACACAAAAAAAACGCCTGTTATTCCCCCTGAGAACGCCTACGTAAAAATAGGGAGAACCTACCAAACCCACACTGAAGGCTATCCAAACGATGAGAACGCGGGATCATCCGCCTGTGAGGTCACAGCACACACGACGTTCCCTAGAAGCCGTACATGTCGAAACCCCTCCGCAAACGCCTACACACGACTAGGGAGAACATGCCAAATCCCCACTGAAAGCTACTAAAACTATGGAATGCAGGATCATCCGCCTGTGAGGTCACACAGGTTCCTCCACAGCCCGCAGGCCGGTGACGTTCTCCGTACGCCGCGGCCTTTTCGTCGGTGAGACGTTCCGTTGAGCGGAACCCAGGACGTCCTTGGCCTTGTCGGGAACGTGTTCCAGATCCGTGGTTTCATTGCGAGTGACGGCGTGTCGTTCCCGATAACGAGACACATGTTCCACGGCGGATTCAGCAGATCGGCTTTATTAAAAATTAGGTGTAAATCCTGCGCGAGTTCCTCTGGAACACACGTCCCGCTAAATGACGGAAGGTTCCATGTGCTCGGCCGTCCAAACATGGCCAATTAAGAGAAACGGAGACGGAACGGATCCCATGAGGCGTACACACACACACACACACACACACACACACACACACACACACGGTACCGTCCTGCCGCCCCGAAACGATAAGTCCATCACGTGGCACCTGGCGCCCACAGAACCTGTGATTGGCTGGTGGAAAAGTTTAAAGACGCTCCTACGATGTTCGGGATTAATGAGAGTTCGGCGAGTCGGGAGACCAATCCGGAGAACCGCGGGCGAAGACCTCGTGAAGGGTGGAGGATTAAGGTGGAGGATCCACATCAGCGGGTGGCACGGTGGTTCAGCACGTTCGCCTCTCAGCACTAGGGATTCCCGATTCGAATCCCCATCTGGGTGGAGTTTCCATGTTCTCCCCGTGTCCACGTGGGTTTCCTCCGGGTTCTCCGGTTTCCTCCCACAGTCCAAAAACAACCCCCCCCCCACCCGCGACCCTAATATAGGATAAAGTGGAAGATAATGGACGAATGGATCCACGTCAGCCACCCTGACTGGAGGAGCTGTAGTCTTTCGGAAGGCCTCAGCTGATTGGGTGAGCAGGCGATTACCTCAGAACCGACGGTCGCAGATCCCCCGAGGCATCCGCGAGCGCAAACGTGCCCACTCGGCTGGACGTCCCATGACGTCTCCTCGGGAAAGAGAGCATCAACGTTACGGCGCAGCGCGGCGTGGAGGATTTTAATGAGGCGGCGGCGGCGCATCGATCGGAACGCATTGGTCTGATGTCGGACAGATTTCCGAGCGTGGAACCTGGATCGGGGTCGGATTTGGAGTGGTGTAACGTTTTCTGAAGGATGTTTACGATCCGGCGGGGTCATCAATCATTCATCACTGATCTATTATTAACGTCCATGACCCTCTGATCCAGGATCAGCCCCGAGTCCGACGGGAGAACGTTCTGGACGTGTTCCGGATGTGTGAAAAGAGTTTATAATTAATCGATTAAAAATAAAGCTTAGCTAGAGATTGGCGCCCTCTCCTGGGTGTATCTGCCCAGCACCTGAAACGTTCTCCCCTGGATGGGCAAAGAACCCCCCCACCCTCCCCCCGCGACCCTAATAGAGGATTAACCGGAAGATGGATAGATAATTAAACAAGTATCTTCCTGCTGCACCGGCTCTGCTGAGACACCAGGGGGAGCACAATGCCTAAGTAACGGCACTTGTGGCTTACAGCTTCAACCAAACGACCAGCAGGAGGTCGTACAACTCACTGTCCGCTCTTCCTTTCAGCGAGACAGCAGAGTGGCGGTACAACCGCACACCACCACGTGCACCAGGGGGCGCCAAATAACGCAGCCTTGCATGACAATAAATATATGCCAGACACTAGGGGGAGCCCCCACATTCGGGTTTTTCCGAACGGCGATCAGGGGCCAAATAAGATAGCCCTGCGAGAGGGGCACCCGGGGGCCGAAGTTCTGACGCATCCGCAGGCAGAACCCAGCAGGTCGGGTCTCGCTTGGAGAACCAGCCGGGTTACAGATGGGTCAGTTGCCCACACAAGCGGCTCGCAGCACCGCCCACATGAGGGCATCCCACCTCACGGCTTAATGTTTCGGACGTGTGGCGGGTCCGGGTCGCTCCGAGGGTGCATCCACTCACCCGGCGCAGTCTGTCGGCAGGATTTATTGCGGTAATCCCACGCTTTTGGGATGACCGGGATAGGTATGTGTTCAATGAAGTCCTTTATTGTCAATATCGTGGGGGGGGGTTAATAAGGACTCTATTAATTATCCGAAATCCCTTTAAAATTGCGACTCTATTGTAACGAACATACGCGGCGCTGATGGAAATGCGCTGGCGGATGTGCGGCACCCTCCCCCTTGTTGCCCCACACTCTACCACCATCACCACCTAAATGAATGTGAGTTTTTGGGTGGCGGCCTCGTGAGTCACATGATGCGCGACGGTTTTACAGCGGAACCGAGCGGACTCGGTTTGATTGGTGGCGGGAAACGACTCGAGAGGCGGCCGTAAATCGCCTCTTTATCACGCTGCAGGGGCTATTTGAGGATTTTTAAAGGAGAGTCCTGTATAATCGGTTCCCCAGGCTGGAAAAAAAAGGGGTGGATTGGGTTCCACATGCTTCATAAAGAACACCATAAAGACGGGAACCGCACAATGCGGGCCGAGGGGAAGGAGGCGGACGGATAAATCTATATTAATGAGGACGTAAATCAGGAGAACGGACGAGTCTGCGGTGACGTGATGTTCCGGCCGTGTGTTCAGAACACACAGATAGTTCTACACCTGATCTCCATCCGTCCTTAAGAGGCGGAACCCCGAACGGCGACGAGGGAGAACACAGAAGTGTTGCTTATGAGTGTCCAAGGGCACTTCAGGAGTCCCTGCAGACCCGCTCACGAGATAAAAACCCAAAACACGGCCGTTAAGCGGGGGGTGGGGGTGGGGGGGGTTGCGGGTGCCTACTGCGGGTCTTTATGTTTGAAAATTGGTGCTTATGCAGCAGAACCAACGATAAATACTCCTGAAGGAGGACGCTAACTGGTTCGCTTTGCAGAGCGCGGGGACGGATAACGGTTCCGGTTCGTCCAACGGGGCTCGACGGAACCAAAACCAATCCAAAGCGATGATGACATCACAGCCACACCCTCGTCGTCATGACAAAGAGGCAAAAGAACGAGGCAGAGCATTTAAATATAAACCAAAAATTCTTGGTAGCTTGAGGGGCTGTTGCTATGGTTACAGAGGGTGCATCATTATATTTCTTTCGTTTATTTAGTGCAGCAGTAAAAAAATAAAAAAATAGTGCCACCTGTGGCCACCTAGTGGCAAGACACCAGGGAGAGCCCTCCAAATAAAGGGGGAACAGCATGTACAGCCAGCAGGGGGTTGTACGGTCACCTTGGGCCAAATAAGGTCTAAAAAAGTGTGTGTCCTGGAGTGCCACCTGTGGTATAGTTTGGTACTGCAGCTACAGTTTAAAGAATGTCTTTGAGGGAACATATCAGAGCCCTGAGCTCTGACCAACGAGGGATGCTATTCAAATAAAGGTGCATAGCAGGGGGCGGCGCTAATTGTAAATTCATACAAGTCAGAACTCGAGGGTCAACGCACGATGCGGCGCCACCATCACGCTCACTTGACATCATCAGCTGCCAGAACTCCATCGAACGCCTCGTTTACCCGCCAGAAAAAAGCGGCGGGTGGAAACCGCACCACTCTGGCAACGCCACCGATGACATCATCGCCCCGATCCGCCAGAGTGGCCCGGACCCGTCTCGACTGTTTAAACGATCATGGCTCCTGATGTCTTCTTAATCGGTCCGTGAGCAGAAGCTTCCACCCACATCGGTTCCCCCGGGAACCCCCCCGGTCAGGGTGGGCTGTGGAACCCGGTCAGGCCCGATCGATCTGCTCCGCGGAGAACGCGGAACAAAAAAAAATATATATATAAGATTGATGACCGGCGGCAGGAATTCCTCCGTCGCTGCCAAAGAGGCCGCGTCGGGTCCGAGACGGCTGCGTGTTCTCCGAGAGGAGCGGCGTGATTTAGGGCCCGGCAAGGGGGAGCAGAACGGGGGTGGGGGCCCAGCAGAACCTGAGAGAACTGTTTATTTTAGGGGGTGTGTATATATATACGAACTGAGTGTGTGGCCAAGAGCATGTGCGACGAGTCGCAGGAAGTTCAGAGCAGGAGTCACACCCATATATGGCACTAGGGCAGTCCAAGGGGCGTGGCATGGTGCTCTTGATATATATATATATATATATATATATATATATATATATATATATATATATATAGATATATATAGATATATATATATAGATATGTACTACTGCAGGGATGCTGTGGGTGGCGCCACCAGGCAGGAGGAGGTTGATGGATGTGGTGAGGGCCTCCACAGCGCCTCCATCGTCGCTCAGGCTCATTACAGAAACTTAGTTTATTAATTGATGATGATGATGTCATATATCTTTGAAATATATATCCCGGTTCTTGATGGTGCTACAGCGGAACCGTAAGACGTCCACACAAATAACCACCATCACAAACTGGACTCTGGGTCCCTCTCTTTCATTCAGTGTTTCCATGGCAACAAATGCCACTTCTTTACGTCTCTCTCTCTCGCCCGCTCGCTCGCTCACGCTCTAGTATTCCACAACAGTTAGCGTTAGCCGACAGGCCACCGATCTGAAAGGCGCTCGCTGGTTCAGGAACGAGGAACGAGGCGGAACGGCGGCGCGAGGCGGAGCGCAGCGGACCGTTGACAGAGCGGTTTCTCTTCGTACCGCAGTCACGAAAAACTCCAAGTCTTTAGAACACTGATGAGTGAGATGGGGGGGGGGGGGGTATAATGACCCAGTTTCAAAAAGCAGAGAGAGGAGAACGCAGAACGCGGCACCTCCATCTCACTGTTGTTTACAAAATACTCCATCAACACCAAAATCTATTCCAACTTCTACACCAACATCTACACCACCATCTACATCACCATCTATACCATCTACATCTTCTACACCATCATCTACACCATTCATCTACACCATCAACACCACCATCAACACCATCATCTACAACATCTACACCAACATCTACACCACCACCATCAACACCATCATCTACACCAACATCTAACCCATCATCTACACCAACATCTACACCAACAACTAACTCATCATCTACACCAACATGTACACCAATATCTAACCCATCATCCACACCAACATCTAACACATTATCTAAACCATCATCTTTACCAACATCTACATTATATACAGCTCAGACCTGTGTGTCTTTATGCTGGACGTTCTAACACACAGAGAACACTCTATTACCCTCAGACTGAGGTCCTGCAGAACCGCTGTAGCGCGGTAATGCAGTGTTGCGCGGCCTTTGGCGGCGCGGTGTAACTGGATCTCAGACTTTAGCCAAAGTGCCCCGATCGATGGGGAACTCATCAGGGGAGCCCGAGGACACAGAACCGATACCGGCCGGACACCGAGACATCGATGAGCACCATACAGAACGCAGCGCACCGGCCTCCGGGACCTCCGCGGACAGAACAGCTCCCTCCCAGAACGCTGCTGCCACCGGGCTGATCACCATCCACCCCCCGCGATGCGCTCCCAGTGTTAACAGATGAAAGATGTGCCGTGTTCCACGAGACAGATAAAGCGGGAGGAACCGTCGTAAGGGGGGGGGGGGGCACGCGTTCTGCGTGTTCTCATGGCGTTCCGTTAGACCACGCAGAAGAATTTGAGTTCTTTATGGCGGAACATGACTAACCACGTCATCTCATTATCATCCACACTGCAGCGGACATGTAGAACGAGTTAATCGGAATTTAATCTACTTCCTAATATGAAGTACAACATCAGATTGGAATCCACCAATCTGGGGTGGGGGGAGTTTGTATGTTCTCCTCACAGCTGTGGGTTCCTCGGTTTCCTCCCACAGCCCAAGAACATGGATTCAAGGTGAATCGGCAGCTCTTAAATGCCTTTATATAAATAAACTGGTACCACCTTGGTGTACGTGCCTAGGTGCCCGGAACGTTGATGGATGGAGATGGAGAACATGCTAAACCACCACACCCTGATAACGGAGGATAACGAATCAGAACGTCTGAGGACTAAAATAACTCCGATACACCTCCCCCGTCACCTTTCTGCGGCGGGGTGTGATGTAACACCACGTTCTTCACCCCGCAGAACCTCGCAATGGATCGGGACATCACACCCCGACGTTCTCGGGAAACACCGCTGAGAGACGGACGGCTTGTTTCCTCTGCGCAGGGTGGAGGTGCCGGAATCCGACCGCCTCCGCCGGGAGGAGAGTGGAGGTGATCGGTACCTTAGAACCTTAGACGCCTCGGTCGGTCAAAGGAACTATGTTTTGTACGCTAGAGTTATTTGGGTACAAACTTGTGGCTGGACTAGTACTGCCAAGTACTGGAGCGAGTTTGGTATGTTCTCCTGGTTTTAATAGTGCTAAGGAAGAGCAGCTTTATGACGCACTACAAAATCAGGAGCGAAAACAAAGGTAGACGCCACAATATACTATACAAACACAAAAGCACACACACACACTCTCTCTCACACACACACACACACACATGCACACACATGCACACACACGCACAGTGGCAGCAGAGGTTAAAAGAGCATAAAAGCTGCGGCCTCACGCTGGGCTTCTGTTCATGCCAATTTGTGAGTGTGTCAGAAAGACTCTGACAGGCTTTTAACTTTTGCATTCAACCCCGGTTCCCCTGCGAGAGGCTCGCGCACACACACACACACACACACACACACACACACACACACACACACACACACAGGTCCAAATACAAATGGATCAAAGAAAGCCATGTGAACATGGATAAATATGAAGAGTCCCTCCAACGACAGGTTAACATCCCCGACTTACACACGATACGATACTCACGATACGATACTCACGATACATTACACACCATACATATAATACGATACGATACACAACATACACAGTGTTCTGTGGTTTCACCTTGCGCTTGGGACACATGGAGTGTGTGTGGAGGCAGCAGGAGCTAATGAGGAGGTTCTGGAGTGAGTGCGAAGCCTCAGTCCAGGTGAATGAACTGAAAGAACCAAGAACAAATACAGAGGTGACTGCAGAACCTGCATAAGAGCCGGCATAAGAACCTGCATGAGACCATACTTGAGAACCTGCATGAGAACCTGCAGAACAGCTTGCAAGATAAATTTATGAGAACCTGAATGAGAATCTGCAGAAGAGCCTGTAGAAGAGCCTGCATTTGAAACTGCATGAGACCCTACTTGAGAACCTGCATGAGAACCTGCAGAACAGCCTGCATGTGACCCTGAATGAGAACCTACTTAAAAACCTGCATGGGAACCTACAATGAGAACCTGCATGAGAACCTGAAGAAAGAAAGGAAAATAAAACGAAGGTTCTGGTTCTTTTTTTCTGAGTGAATCCAGAACGGAACTGAACCGCGGCGTGTCGGTTCCAGCACGTGGGATTGGGGTTGAAGCTGCAGCGGTAATGACAGAACACCAGCGTTCTTTTATTACCGCCGTGTTTGCTTTGCTCCTGCGAGAGAACGGCCGCGTACCTGCGTCTGTCACAACCTCTTTTGGTTGATGTGCTTTTCATATCTGTCTCTCCAAGGTTCTCCCGCAGAACTCAGCAGTTTTAATTCCGTTCTGTCGCATGCGCTTAAGTCGCGATGCTGATCCGCCGTCTGCTTTCAATACGCGCTCCGGTTCTGGCACCGTTTCCAGGAGCATTGACGAGGAACAACGGAACGTATTTTGGAGAACCTCCACCCATCAAGCGGTTTCGAATGTTTCCTGGAGACGGGTTCTGCAATGTGGAAGTAATAAAAGGTCTTTGGAATAGAACCCTCTTGACGCGCCGTGTGGACGCGCGGACCGAGAGTTAGTCCTTCCATCGGCTTTTAAAGATAAAGTTCTCCGTTACGGAACGTTAACTCTCACGACGGAACAAAAATGAGGAACCGAAATGGATGATCTTAAAGCTGGACGTCATGCTGGGATAGGCTCCCATCCCAGAAGCAATAGGTAGGGGCCAGACCCGGGCCCCCTGGCGCTCGGCTGAGCGTGGAGCACAACAGAACAACAGAACAACTCATTATGTTCCCGGACCTCGGGTTCTGCCGGGCCAGAGACGAGGTCCATCTGGTACGCGTTGACCTCTGGACAGGTAGTCGCAGTTGTTCTCGTCCCCGCGTTCACGCGGAACCCTAATTGTTTCAATATTCCGGAGTCGCGCCCGAGTCACGTTCTAACAGAACCGGGCCTCGCGATTTCCATGATGGATGTGAGCGAGCGAGCCGGACCCGGTCGGAGGTCAGCGGCGTAATTATGGCAGATCAATCAGAGTTCCAATGCGGAGATGCCGCTCAGGCGCACGTCCCGTCCGGACCAAACGTTCTCCAGACGTGTTCCGAGGCGGCCGGCCCGCTCGGGGCCCGGGGGACGCGGGAGGAGATGCAGAACACAGATGTGGTGCGATATGACAAAAGGCCGCGGCGCGTTTGTTCTGCCGCAGCACATCCGCTCCAGGCCAAGGTTCCACCACAGAGCTAACGTTCTGCTTCATGTTCTGCGATGGAGAGATTGGGGGCGGGGGGGGGGGGTTCCATGCCACGCTGAGGAATTCATTTATCATGTAGAACGTTGTAGCCGGGGCTCTCGGGATCATGTGGTTTGGGGGCGAGAGACTATGAGACATTCCTCTGGGATTCTCTCTCCTCTCTGCAGATGGAGCAGGAGCCTACACCCAAACTCCACCCATTTTCCCTTTAATAAGAGTCCGGAGAACCGGAGAACCAGACGAGTACGAATGCTGTTCAAAATTAAACTCCCAATTTTCTTTTCTCAGGTTCTTCATTCCAGAGCATCTTAAACAACGTATTCATCCATCCACCCAACAATTTATTCATTTATCCACACACCCTTCCACCAATACATCCACCCAACAATGCATTCAACCACCAATTCATCCACCCATCCAACCAACAACGTATTTATCTATCCAGCCACCCACCCATCCACCGATACATCCACCCAACAATGTATTCATGCAGCCACCCATTCACCCACCCATCTACCCAAGAATGTATTCATCCAGCCACTCATCCACCTAACAATGCATTCATCCAACAATCCAATCACCCATCCAACCGACAACGTATTTATCCACCCAACAATGTATTCATGCAGACACCCATTCACCCACCCATCCATCCACCAAACAATGTATTCACCCAGCCACCCATTTACCAACGCATTCATCCACCACCTATTTATCCAACCAACAATGTATTCATGCAGCCACCTAACAATATATTTATCCACCCAATTACCAGTCCCACCCACCCGTCCCTCCAGCGGTGGTCCTGTGGTTCTGCGGTCTGTTCAGAGTAAACAGCGGTTCTGAGTTTAATTTCCGAGCTGCTGATGTCCAAAGCTTTTATATTAACAGCCTCACGTCTGATTTAATAAACTTGTCAGTTCCAATAATAAATCAGTAAGCTGAATTAAATGGTGCCGTAAAGCCGCAGAACCGGTGCTGGGAACAGAAGTGACGGGACACAAATCTGACGACCTCCAGAACCCGGAACCATCAGTCTGAGGGTTTCACCATCTTCACCACGAGGATGGCGGGCTGCGGCCAGGAAACTGCTCCCCGCTGATTCACGAGGTATACACACACACACACACACACACACACAGAGACGAGCACATCGCAACCCCCCGGCCGTCCCACGACATTCGGAACAGCTGTAGGAGAACCGGTGCCAGAGCAGCGCCCCCGTGGTGAACCGGAGGGCCGCGGAGCGACGCAGACTATACAATCTAAAATAAACAGCTCGTCCAATCAGGAGAGCAGAGACGAGGACGACTCCAGAACCTCATTCCCATGAAGACATGATGGATTTAACAGTTCAGAGCTCCGCCCGTCTCCGTTTCTGCTACGGATCAGACACGTGTTTAACGTTCCCTCTGCACAATCCACGCTAACGTCCACGTAGCATTAAGGTAACCTTAACGTAACATCAACATAACGTTCACAAAACACTTATACAACGTCCATGCAACCTCTATGTGCACATAACCTCCGTACAATGTCCGCATAACCCCCATATACTGTACACGTAACATCCTTGTAACATCAAACTAACATCCGTGTAACATCAACGTAACGTTCACAAAACATCTACGTTGGTACACATGATCTCCGCATAACGTCCACATGACATCAACGCAACATTAACGTAACGTCCCCATAATGTTAACGAAACGTTTACAAAACATCTACACAATGTCCACAAAACCTCCACGTCACATCCACAACATCAAAGTAACGTTCACAACATCTAACATCTACGCAACATCTACACAACGTACACATGATCTCCACGTAACGTCCACTTGTCTTTAACAAAACATCTACACAAGGAAACATCAAAATAACATCCCCATAACCTTCGCATCACAACGTCCACGTAACGTCCACTTGACGTCAACGCAACATTCACACAACCTCTACACAACGTCCCTACAACCTCGAAACATTCTAAAAGTCCATCTCCATGGCGATGTGATGGACGGTGCGGATGGGAGCCGGATGACGTGGCTGACGGGTTCTGTCTGTCTATTAAAGCACTGTCCGTATGGCGTGTGGCTCTCGGGACGTCCCGACAGCGCCGCTCTACACTCCTCTTGGTGTAATTGCGGCACGCGCGGCAGTAAACAACCACCGGGGGGGGGGGGGGGGGGGGTGTTCACTGCGTTTCAGATCCGGCTCCTGTCTGACGGAACGTCACTCCTCATCTATTCAGGAGTCGGTTCTCGGTTCTAGCGGGCCACAGGGGGTTCCTTTAAGAACCTCGGTGGTGTGTGTGTGTGTGTGTGTGTGTGTGTGTGTGTGTGTTTGTATACTTCCATTCTTGCCTAATAAGCTTACACGGTGAGGGGGAGCCCAGCAACAGCCGCACCGTGGCGGGCGCCGGAGTCCGCCCGCCGCAGGCCGCCCGCATGTTGGGGTGGCTTCGGGGGCGGCGCGTGGAACCGGCGGCGCAGGCGCGCGGATAACGCGGAGGGCTCGCTGCTCGCATAACAACAACGACGCTGGCGCCGAGTCGGGACGAGAAAACAGGATGTTTGTTGTCGGCGTTCCGTTGCTAAGCACCGCCTTTGATTCTTCCGGGTGAGATTAAATAGAAGTGTGGGCAGCCGCGCAACACCAACCCACACAAAGCACCAATTATCAACACTCTCTCTCTCTCTCACTCACTCTCTCTNTGTGTGTGTGTGTGTGTGTGTGTGTGTGTGTGTGTGTGTGGTGCCGGGTGCAGGGTGTTAACCCTGGAGTTTGGGTGCGACCGTCTTTAATCCCCCGCAGTGTGAACTCTGTTTAACGACGCTAACGCGCGATCGACAGACGTGCGGCGAGTTCAGTCAGATTACCCAGCATTCCCGTCGATAATCTACATGCCGCCTAATCGGCTTTTCCCGGGACCGCGCGCTTCCGATCGATCGGGGCGCTTCAGGTGGAGCGGTTCCTACGCCGGCCCTGCGGTCGCCGCGACGACGCAGAACCACGGACGGCCCGTCGGGAGGAGGAGGGGGAGGAGTTCAGGGGCAGGTAACGAGGTTGTACCCTCGTAAGCTCGGCGCGGGCGCGGCGCGGGCACGGCGTCCCTACCTCTGGCTCATGATCTTGTAGGCGTCGGGCAGGTAGCAGCGCGTGTTCTCCATCTGCGCCGGGTCGGCGTCGCAGATCTTGTCGTCGGTGCGCCCGTAGTTGGCGCTCTCGATCATGATGACGTCGGTGCCCGGGCAGCGCAGCTCGATGGGGTAACTCTCACACGACAGCTCTCGTCTTACCACCGCCATGGGGACCGGGGCCCGGCTGAACGCTGCACACACAGACACACACACACACACACACACACACGATAATTAATAATTCATTCATTTATTAATCAAAATAATTCAACATGAATCCAATTGAAACGTTTGGCTTTAATATAACGAGGCTTTCATTAATTCACACTGAGGATCCAGGGGCCTCGCTCAAGGGCCCACAATTAAAAAGTCCAGGTTTGAAAGCCACAAGCTTCAAAACTCATTCTGAGAGAGAGAGAGTGCGCTGTTTTGTGGTTGTAGCCCATCTGCCTTAAGGTTTCAGTCTCTTTCTAGTTATATAACATTAAAGCATGTTAAAGATGCTTTTGTCCAACGTAACTTACAGGAAGGATAACCTGATGTTTGGGGTCCAAGTGCAAGGGCACCCCTGGAGCGATAAGGGTTACGGGCCCCACTCAGGGTGGACTTCTGGTGGACTCAGGATTGCAACCCCCCAAAATTCAGATGGACAACTCTGATACTGCTCGATGTTAAATACATGTAAGATGAACAAATAGGTGCATCCCCCTCAAAAGTTAGCGCCCTGGAGCGATGAGGGTTAAGGGCCCCACTCAAGGGCCCACATCATGAACTTCTGGTGGACTAAGGGTTGTAACCCCCAATATTTAGATGGATAACCCTGATCATGGTGTTTTTCTGTACGATATAAGAGGTGTGTCAGCCCCCTGGAGCAATGAGGTTCAGGGGCCCTGCTCAGGGGCCCACATCAGGAACTTCTAGTGGACTCAGGGCTGGAG
>JAFMOD010001852.1:0-39786 GCA_019802435.1 Corydoras maculifer
CGCTGTCCTACATTGTTGTTGCTGCCTGGCCGCTCAAGGAGGATGAGTCCCCCACTGAGTCTTGGTCCTCCCAAGGTTTCTTCCTTGAATAACAACATAAAAGGGAGTTTTTTCTTGCCACTGTCGCTTCGGCTTGCTCTTTGGGGGTTTAAAGGCTTTTCATTCTGTAAAGCTGCTTTGTGACAATGTACTGTTGTAAAAAGTGCTATATAAATAAATAACTTGAACTTGAACTTGAACTTTAGCAACCGGTGTCATACTGAGTGGGAAAAACTGGACAAGTAAATCCTAGAAGAGTGATACTCAGCTCTATGTCTACGAGTTATGACACCTCTTCTGTGCCATTGAGAGCTGGCTAAACTGGTCCCTAACACATCTTCTCTAACATGACCATGTTCTTAAACCCAATGCTCTCTTCTAGCACTGAGATTTTCTTTATTGGGCTAAAGCCTAAAGTTTAATTTTCACAGATTAAATTATCAGTAACAGTGGAGCAATAGTACTGCACCACGACCAGTGGTGCCAGGTGCCATAATATGAGTTATATATAAGTAAATATGTAAGCTGAGCTTCAGATGAGGATGTAATGTGCATTGCTCCTGTGTTACAGCTGTGTGATAAGATTAAGCTGTGAAACAGATGCAACAACTGGATTCCTACTCTGTGGGTGATTCACTAGTAGGTATCCGGTTTATGAATAAACCTAAAAAAGTAAGTCAATCTAACTGAATAAAACTGTAAAATTTAACCATAAATTACCAGCTGAAGTAATAAAAATGCCCTCTCAGCGCTAGGGATTCCCAGTTCGAATCCCCATCTGGGTGGAGTTTCCATGTTCTCCCCGTGTCTGCGTGGGTTTCCTCCTGGTTCTCCAGTTTCCTCCCACAGTCCAAAAACATGGATCAAGTTAATTAAATTCTCAAAATTGCCCCATATAGAGTGTGTCTGTGTGAGTGAGTGTGTGCCCAGCGATGGATTGGCGCCCTGTCCTGGGTCTATCTGCCCAGCGCCCGAGACGTTCTCCCCAGGATGGGCATGGGGAACCCAAAAATGCAATAGTAACTATTTAACATAAATTTAAATTAAGAAAATTGCTGTTGAAATGACAGGGGTACACACTTCACTCCTTTATTCTTGATTTTTTTTTAATTTGTATTGGTTATTTTGTTTCTTGGGATTTAGTTATGGTTAATTTGCATTTGTGTCTGTTTTGTATAAACCCTTGTCAGGTTATCGTCATTATGAATTAGTCAGTCATGTGTAAGGTAGTTGGTTCTTATTCTTGGCTATGTTCATTTAATCTTTTGTTATTACTTTAACGTGCCCATCACTCTTATTGCTCTACTTACCAGAAGAATTTTGTTCTAAAAATTATCAATGCATACAAAAAACTAGGAACTAAATAAAAAAATAATAGTTTAAATTTGCTTTAGTCGAGGGCTGTGGGATGGATGCAGATTGTGGTGATCAATGTTAATAAAACTGCAAGTTTTGGGTCTAGTTGTGTTGGCAGTAAGCACGAGCTAGCACTAGTAGCTAAGGACTAATCTACACACACACATTTGTACATTTATTAATTCTCCAATTTATCTATTAGCATAGTTTTGAAATATGGTTTTGAAACTTGACAGCACATTTAACACCTTGTTTCGAAATCAGAACGGATTTTTTGAATATTTACTGTTACTGTTTGTGACTGTCATCTGATGACTGAAACAATTTAGAAACTTTCTCACATCTAAATATGACACAAAAAACAAGAGATAAGAGATTTAACTGCTTAGTTTTTGTTCAGACTCTTTTTATTGCTTTGATTGGTCATAACACAGAGGTGATTTTCAGCAGGGAGTGATTACAGGGGACTGACAATACAGGACTAGACACGTACTCTTGCATACCTATGAGATTTGAATATTTTTTACACAGCCACATACACAGACATTAATGTGTACACACACACACACACACACACATTTAATTATGTGTATATAATATATATATAAAAAAAAAAAAATATATATATATATATATATATATATATATATATATATATATAAATATACATATATATATATATATATATATATATATATATATATATACAGTATATACAGTATATATACAGTATATACATATATTCATTCATTCCTTATCTTCCGCTTTATCCTCTATTAGGGTCGCGGTGGGGTTCCCCATGCCCATCCAGGGGAGAACGTTTCAGGCGCTGGGCAGATACACCCAAGACAGGGCGTCAATCTATGGCTGGGCACACACTCACTCACACAGATACGCACGCATACACACTCTATATGGGGCAATTTGGAGAACTCAATTGACTTGATCCATGTTTTTGGACTGTTGGAGGAAACTGGAGAACCCGGAGGAAACCCACGCAGACACGGGGAGAACATGGAAACTCCACCCAGATGGGGATTCGAACCGGGAATCCCTAGTGCTGAGAGGTGAATGTGCTAACCACTAAGCCACCGTGCCGCCCTATATATATATATAATGAAGAGACAAAGCCAGATGAGGTGCCATTAAAGTACTGGAGAGCTGTTTGAGTTTAGTAGATGTAGCAATAGATGAGTTATCTGCTGAGGGCAGTTCTGACTTGCCCCATTATCTTTAGCAGGTCTAGATACGTCTTTGCCTTTTCCACAAGAAAGAGATGCAGTAGGGCTGTTCTGTGCACCTGCCACGGCAAGTGCTTCCTACCTCTTGCACTCACTCACACTCTCTCTCTCTCTCTCTCTCTCTCTCACACACACACACACACACACAAACACACAGGTCTGAACCTTTCCTGTAATCCCTCATCCTTTTAGCCTGCAGGCTGTGTTATTGGTAGCTATTGTCCTGACTCAGTGATGTAAGATCCACTTGGTTTTAGTTTTTATTTTTTGAAATTCTTTTCCCAGTGTTGTAGAGAACCATGGCAGTGCTTCAGGAACTGTTAGAGGTGAACAAAAGTGGTCAGGGGTCATTTGGCTTTGGTTTTCAAAACAATTGTAACCCTGCCACCAACTTTACCTGTATAGGTTTGTAAATGTGCATAACTTCCTAAAGGTGTGAAACTGGAGCCTGAAACAATGAAATGGACACATTATGAGGAATGTGGCAATTCATGACCCCAATCAACCCCAAAAAGAAGGAGGAGAAATACTTGAAATTACACACTGATTAAATTTAGGTGCATTGTGCTAACTAGGCTGAATAAATAAAAGTCTGCATTTTATTGTTCTGAAATATATTAAATATAAATTATATTCCCAAAAATAAAAAGATAATTAAAAGAGTGCTATAAAACATAACTTACCTCACATCACTATTTGCATTTTTAAGACGCTAAATGAGGCTCTAATTTTTTATTTTTTTGGACTGCGCAACTGGTTAAAGACTTTCCAAAAAAGCCAAAAAGATATACAAATATATTCACTAAAATGAGAGTACCACATCCCCAATCAAATATCTATCTGATCTTCCAATTGCTTGACTGGAGTTATTTTAGGTTACTTACTGCATCACTTTTCTCCCTACTATACAACCAACATCAGTTTAAAATAATGATAAGCTGAATTCATTCTGAAAATATAAAAAATTTATCTAATCTTCCAATTGCTTTGATTGAAGTTTTTTGTGTGTACTTACTGCATCACTTTCCTTCCTACTATACAACCAAAATCAGTTTAAAGTAATGAGGAGCTGAATTCATTCTAAAATTTCATCTCATGTAACCAAATTTGCTTAAAAATTTCAACTTCAATTGTAATCATTTTTAAGCTTTTACATTGATAAGTGGACCAGCTTTGTGGTTAAAATAAATCACATAAATATTTTGGTATTAATATATCTTTGGACATAGAACATAGAGTATAATATCATGTTATATCAAGTTGGTGCATCCAGCAGCAAATATGTCCCAGAAAATTTGAGTAAAAACATCATCTTCTAGTCAAATTGTATTTAAAATTTTTGAAATTCATTACTGGGTGCTTTTTTCTGATGGGGGGCATTTGTGCTCTTGTGGTTGCCTTGCAACCAGAAGGTCCCTGGTTCGATTCCTGATCCCACCAAATTGGGACAAGGCACCCAACCCCAGTTGCTTCCCAGGCACTGTGTACAGGGCTGCCCACTGATCTGGGCATTTGTGCTCACCTTATTAATGTGTGTATATGTATGTATGTATATTTTCACTGTAATAATGGGTTACAGGTAGATGACAAAATCCAATGTGTGTAAGCACAGTAGGAAAATTATGGCAGACACTCAACCACTTGAGTGTTGAATGTTTAACTGTGGTAATGAATGTATACAGAACAAAAATATAAACACTTTTGTTTTTGCTCCCATTTTTCATTAACTGAACTCAAAGATGTAAGACTTTTTTATGAAAAATACCTTTTTTTCTGAAATATTGTTTAGAAATTTGTGGTATGTGGTAAATTTAGCATGACTTCTTTAAACACCTTATTTAAAAACTTTTTATGTGATCAGTATGAAAGAGAAAACATACCTTCACAACAATTAACAATTTAAAAATGTGTTTTGTGTTTAATATATTTTGTATTTAGGTTTATTTATTTGTTGGTCTTTATGTTACATATACTGTATTGTGTATGTTCAGTCATGACAGAGCAGCCTGATTTGTTGTCCATTATCGATAAAAATAAAACAATGACTCTGAAAATGTTTTTTCTGTAGCTGTTCTGAAATCTGTTCCAGCTACACCTGCAGCATTTAGAACAAGTGTATAAGAGTCTGGGTGGGCCATGCTCCAACCTGCCCATGTTTCTTCATTCCATCTTCCTCTCTGTGGAGCACTGGTTTGGAATGCAGCAGGAGATGATCAGGTGCAGCAGGACACGTGGCAACATGTTTTAAGTATGTAACCTGCTCTTGAGCTCTCTTCGATGTACTATTTTGCATGCTGTAGATTGTTTGTTTGACAAAGAAAATTCATCGGTGAAGTTTTTGTTGACATTACAGATTAAAGAGAGGCCTCAATCATGAAGCTACAAGTTCAGCAGTGTGCAATATGAACTAAAAATGTGATGTGAGAAAACCTTAATGGATATTCTGTTACTGATATTATAGTATAAATATGATTAAGTAATATTAAAATAATAACTTTTATATCATGAGTCTTTTTATTAGTGCTTACTGAAATCAGAAAACTTTCAAATATTGAATCTTTCATAGATCTCTTTAAACTTGTTTGAGAAATTTACACAAAAATTAAAAATTGTTATTTATTTACAAATATAACACATTACAAGACAATTCTGTGAGCATCCCTACTACATATACAATAACAGTATATCTTGACTCAATACATAAGGTTTTAAAACAATAGTAAATATATTTTCTGTTATAGTTTGTTTTACAGTTTAGTTCTGGGGAGTGAGATGTGAATGTGTGTGAATGTGACAGGGAGAGAAGGCGAAGCCATTGGTAATGGATGTTGATTATACTTAATTAATGCACCTGTCATGGCTCCATCTGAGGATGCATGGAGTCAGAGAATGTCACATACGTGTCCCACTCCAGCCCAAGCTTTCGACTTTCTCGCAAAGCGAAGCAGAGTGGATGGGGCAAGCGGAGTTGCAAAAGGCACCTGCCGTCTGCGTACTGGGGACCTGCCATATTTGTGTGGCCATTGGCGCCAGAGGACAGAAGAGTCTACACTGACTGGGATGTGCACAAGTGGCCCAATGCTGGAGAGATGATGATTGGACACAGCACTGTTATGGCCGAGGAAGTACTGTAAAGCCTGGTGTTTCTTTAATGTAGACATATGCAATAAAGCCTTTGCTGTTGAATAAGTTCTCTGTTGATAAGGTCCTTAGTGTACAGTAGTATTAAGCAGAAGATAATAAGATGAGATGAGATTTACATATATATCTCCTTTATTTCTTACACTGAGCTGTAAAATGATAGAATATACAAATTATAAAGAACTAAAAAAATGTATAAATTAAAGAAATTTATCAAATTACATATATTACTTTTTTGTGTAATTTAGCATTTACATTTAGTACATTTAGTCATTTAGCAGACGATCTTATCCAAAGCGACTTACAAATGAGAACATTACAAGTCAGAAGTTATGCAGAAAACCAACTACACTGTAAATTCATCAAACCTGATTGTTATTTGATGCTGCCCCCTCCCTTTTTTTTACAACAAGTATTTGTTAAAGAGATGCGTATTCAGTAGTTTCTTAAAACTGCTTAGTGATACTACCTTACGGACAGAGTTGGGAAGGTCGTTCCACCATTTTGCAGTGGTGAACGCCACGGAGTCAGCATTAGCTCCTCGGTGAGGTGGCAATCATCACAGGAGCGAAGTGAACGAGTCGGAGTGTATTTTGAAAAGATAGAGTGAAGATAGGAGGGGGAAGATCCAGAACTGGTTCTGTAGGCCAGAGTCAGTGACTTGTACTGAATGCGAGCAGCTACAGGGAGTCAATGGAGGGAAATGAGTAATGGAGTGACATGAATTTGCTTCGGCTGGTTAAACACAAGTCGGTCTGAAGAGTTTTGAATTAGTTAAAGTATGCAATTTTATATATGCTGCAATCTCCCCCCTGTGATTAATAAAGTATTCTGGTTCTGATTCTGATTCTGATATATACAGTAATTGTAATGTAAATGTAAATATTAATTTCCTGAAGTATTGAATCTTTCTCTATTGCCTTTTTCTTACTCGTTCACAAGTTTTATTCAGCACTTTGTGGTTGGGTGTGTTTAAAGTTATTGCAGACAAAAAATAATGTTATTATTCAGTACATATTTCATTGCTGTTATAAAAACAATCAAATTACTGCACCACAATTTAGTATGATGGGGTTACATTGAAAACGGCCTACAGCTCTAAAAACTATTTTTAAAGGCACATGCAGGCCTTCTCCAATAATTTATGAATTATTACTTTCCTTTTCCCTGTTATCTGGAGCTAGCTTTCACTAAAATCTATGTTAATGTTACCCCTTCTTAGAAGATAGGAATTTATTTATTTACTATCCAAAGACTAAGTGCAAAATCTATCTGGCAAAGTAACAGATGAAGGGGCCCTGCTCAAATGTTCATTTTACCCAAATGTGTATGTTTTTGTTGTCTTAGGTTTTCCTTGGTGGTGGCGAACAAAGTGTTCCACTGTGGAGTGAGCCGTGGGTCTGCAGACACTGCGTCTGTGCTGGGAGTTCCTGTCCCAGACCCAAATCCCGCAGACCCACAGCAGGCAAGACAAGGTCAAATGCTCTTCTGCTCACAGTGCTGACGAAAAAGCAAAGTTACTTGCCTGGCCAAAAATTTTTGACCCTGTGTAGTTCTGCAAAATAAAGCAGATATTTAGTGCAAATCTATGGATTGTTTCTGGCACACATGAAAGTCTTTCAGTCATGTCTGTTTTTTCAGCAAGTTAAACAAAACACTGATTTGTTTACTGTTTTCTTAACTCTTGTTTTTTTAGATTTTTTAAATTTGAATTTAGACAACCTTTATTGTCATTCATTATACACTTGGTGTATGCAGAACAAAATTTTGTTTTATTGTCTCGCAAGTAGGGCGGCACGGTGGCTTAGTGTTTAGCATGTTCGCCTCTCAGCGCTAGGGATTGCCGGTTCGAATCCCCATCTGGGTGGAGTTTCCATGTTCTCCCCGTGTCTGCGTGGGTTTCCTCCGGGTTCTCCGGAGAATGAGAATGTGATTAGTGAAATGAGTGTAATTTGTAAAGGATTAAAGTTAAAATCAAGTAGACAGGTATATATAACTGTATAAATATATAAATTATATAATATATGAATAATATATAAATTATAGCTATAAACTAGATAAAAAGACCTGAGGTGTTTAAAATTGCACATAAACAATTATTATCTTTATCTGTATTATCTATAATTTAGCAAAACATAAATGTCTTATCAGAACTATTTTATGAGCACTCTAACTGCTAGAGACATAATTCACCATAAAGTAATTTTCACAAAGATGACCTTTTCATTTTACAGTGTTTTAAGTATGGCCAAAATTATTAGAGGTCTAAATTCCAGTGAACGCTGGTGCTGATAAGAATTGTTTAAGAAGTCCAGATTGTGAGAGGGAACAAGTTCAAGTTATTTATTTATATAGCGCTTTTTACAACAGTACATTGTCACAAAACAGGTTTACAGAATGAAAAGTCTTTAAACCCCCAAAGAGCAAGCCGAAGCGACAGTGGCAAGAAAAAACTCCCTTTTATGTTGTTATTCCAGAAAGAAACCTTGGGAGGACCAAGACTCAGTGGGGGACTCATCCTCCTTGAGCGGCCAGGCAGCAACAACAATGTAGGACAGCTATGTACAGATATTAAACAAATGGAAAAACTAACAACTGGAAAACTATATGTGAGTCCATTAAGGGTGTCCTGCAGGACCGCCAGTCCAATTGATATTCAGGTTCCATCCAGTATTTGTCAGCAGAGCCATGGATGAAGATCTTCAGGAAGCCGGTCACACCTCAAAAGAAACAGAAGAGAAAGGCAGTTAGAGCTAATAATAAAGCACGACATTTAATTAATAAGTAATTTATTGACACAGTGCAGTATGTGACTCCGGCATCACTGACTAGAGCACCATAACTAAAAGAGGCAGATACTGCAGACTCTACATAGTTGAGATGGCGCCCCGGAACAGCATCATTTCAGCGCCACACCCCCCCATTAATGATTAGGTGGGTGAAGAGGTGAAACACCAGCATACACTGATCACAGCTTACCCCCCAACACAGCCAAGCCTGAGATCTACAGCTTTATCTACAGGGAATCAATTAACGCAAGATTAAATAAATGTGTTTTTAATTTATTTTTAAAGATTAATAGTGATTCAGAATCACAAACAGTAACTGGAAGGCTATTCCAAAGTTGAGGAGCTTGTGGGAGAACGCTCTTCCACCAGCAGTAATTTTATTTATTCTAGGAGCTAAGAGTAGACCAGCACCTTGAGTTCGGAGCTCACGTGTTGGCTATTGGTTATCAGATAAAAGAGTTTATATTTATATTTCTTTGGCAACTTTGATCTTCAATACCCCACCTCCTTATGTATAACACTGCCAGAGTAATGTGGCAACAACAACTAATGGACCTTGATTTCTATTGGAGTAGTCCTTTACAATTATACAATTTTTCTGTTTTTGGAAAATGGACACCTTGCACAATATGTACATAGATGTCCTGCACTATTAATGCTGCTCTTCCACTCAAGGAGGATGAGTCCCCCCCCTTTTTGACCCTCTGTCCTCAAAAAGTTTCTTCCATAAAAAACAACACCGCATAGTTTTCTTCCTTACCACTGTTACTTTGGTTTGCTCTTTGTAGGTTCAGGCTTTGAACATTGTAAAGCTGCTTTGAGACAATATACTATTGTAAAAAGTGCTATATAAATTAATAAACCTAAATTTTATTTTACTTTTTATTCCTTGGCGTTGATTATCTAATGATATCATATATAATAATATGCTTTGGGTAAAACAATCTTTTCAATAAATGGTGAAACAATCTTTCCAAATCTGTCTGTAAGACTGAGTCACTTAGCATTGTTAAAAAACATCTCAAGACATATTTATTCCTCAAGCACTTGCTATGAAAAAAGCCAAATTGGATAATGATCAGGTTTGATTATGCCTAGTGTTGTCCTCTCATTTGCAAGCTGCTTTGAATAAAATTTTTCTGTAATTTTACATTGCAGTATTTAAGTAATGAAACTGAACAGTTATTTCAGTACTGCTTAAGCCTAAATTAAGCTTGAAATTAATTGTCTATAGCTGACATTTACACTGTGAAGAAGTATCTTTCTGAAGCTTCATACTACAATACATTTGTTAATTAATATGCTGCAGTACCCAACCCTCTGCTACAGTACCTACAGGGCATAATCAAATTTAGAAGGCTGTTACCATCCCAAATCTACAAACCAGATCTAGAAACTGCCTATAACCTTATTTTCTTCTAAGAATATGACAATAAATACTTGATTATCACATCTTGGGTCAGTTTAAAATCAAGTCATGTCACATAGGTTAGCAGATTCTCTCAGTTTTTTCAATTACTAATTGAAGAACCAATCAGAGAGTTAATAAGTGGACAATTGTTCTGTAGACATTTTACACTATCCCAGAAACCAAAAGCATCATTTGAACTCGATCCTAAAACTCCTTTTAAAAAGTTTTACAACTGATTAACAAAACTATACATAAAATAAAATATCTACCAGCAAAAAGAAAAAAGAAAGAAATGATTTGCAGGTTTGGTCTTTTTTTACATTACAAGATTTTGAGGAAGCATTTCGCAATGTTCTTATTTAATTATATAACAATGATGTAATTTGTCTAAACAGTGTTTTAATGTTGTTAACATGGAAACCTGAACGTATTAGAAACCTAAATAATTTGCCATTTTTACATCTCTTGATTAGGAGAGGATGGGGAGTGTGCCTGTTTTGTTTTGATCAAAATATACCTTTGGAGTCTGTTGTCCGTTTGTAAATTATCATACAAATAGCCAATTTACTACGTACACAGCCATACCCCCAAGTCTTAGTACAGAATTTACCCATGTTAAAATAAAGTTTGTGCACCTTAAAATAGTGTAATGACAAATTATGTTAACTATGTGTTGAAGTTCTTAAAAATAATATAATAATGTGATTTCATATAACAATTATTTTTATAATATCTCCACAGAGAATTTTTAATCATTGCACGATGACATATTTAACCTAGAAGTAAAAGTGAATGCTATGGATTTTTAAAACACACTCTAGCTATATATGGTGTGAACCTGAGTGAAAATGGACATGTGGGCCTATTTTTATTTGTGAAGGTGAAGGTCTGTGCATGCTTGCACATAGACCATTAAGGAACATCCAGTATACCTAGCCAAATTACTTCAAGAGTCATTGCCTTACCATAAACTTCCTCTGGATGTCTAAATGGCCTATTATTTTTATAACCTAAAGCCTTAAATAAAGTTGCAAAACTTTTACAGTTACAGTTAATGTTTACAGTAAATAGCAAAGACTATCCAGATGATGATTTTATTACTTTTGTATTGATATGTGTATGGAAAAGTTATGGTTCCACCACGGTATGCATGAAGAAGGTATTTAAGTATGCTTATACAAATCAAATTACAAATATCTAAAATAAACTGTATAGTGTTTAAGACTAAAGACCTAAATACTACCAAACACAGAAATTACGCTTTTAGTATTAAATTAGTATAAGAATTAGATTAATTAATAAATTATAATGTATTACTAATAATGCATTTATTTGTTCAACTTAATTAATTTTATATTAACTTCTCACCCTTAATTAAGGAAATTATTGATTAAAAGTTGGGAAACAAACTGGATAGTTTGCCAGTCTATAATAGTGTGTTGGGAGGCACACTGACAACTACATTTACCGTACACTATGAAGCAATTGAATAACTCCAAATCATCATATTTCCAATTTTTAAAAACTCGTTAACTCAAACAAAGCTTAACAATGAAACACATAAAAATGAAAAGAACTACACATGCAGGTGACTTACTCAAGTATAAGTTAAGTAATAATAAATAAACAATAAAATACAAACCATTACCTCATTTTAAGCCATAGGCTGAATAATGTTTTAATTAAATGTTTTAATTAAATGTTTTAATTAAATAAAAAAAGAATTAACATACTGGCATGACGTTTAGCAATATTGGTCTGAGATTGGTGTTTGTCCTGCTCAGGCATGTTATTCAGATCACAATGCCAGGCAGGATGTGTGAAATATTTTGAGGGGCTGTACTTATTCAGAAAACTAGGTAAAGTGCATGCAAGTAAATCAGGTTCTAACTTAATTAGTCAGATTATAAAGGATCACTTTTAGTTTTTTTTTTGTGAAATCTGACTTGGCTATCCAAAAGGAACTACTGAAATAGCATGATCAGCAGTGAATTTACATGTTACATGTTAGTACAGAAGAATAAACAATTAGTATTATACATAATGTGGATATTTGTTGGAAAAACACAAATTATTTATTTTCTCAGTCATCCTACAAGACTCTCATTGTCATTCTATAAATATGAGTGTGTCCTGTCATATTGAGGCAGTATAGACTAAAGAAAAATTGGTCAGTATTTTAAAAGTTTAAACTAAACTGGTTAGAAAGTATGTGATGCTGTTGAGAAAATCATTTACTGACTGGTATCTTCTTTTCCTCAAGCTACCCTACTAAAAGGATATAACACCTAGAATAATTTAAACATGAGTCATTCCTCTTTAAATTTATAGCATAAATCCAGCATCTGTGCCCTAAAGGATACCTAATATCCTAAAGGATACCTAAAACTTGGACTAATGTCTAACTAGGTTGACATGTTGCTTAAGTTCTTATTGACATCATTCATGGATTTCGACAGGTATGTATTTTAACATATCCTCACAGAAGCTGGAAAATTTTTAATAGCTGATACAAAACAGCTATTTAAGTAAGTGTAATAGAAACTGAGAAAATTTTTGTCACTTGCTTGCTCTCTACACTTTTGCCCCCACTGTTTAGAGCAACTAACATGAAGATGAGAGCCACGTAGGAAGGAAGTGTGGTATTTGTAGTTTGTTGGAACTTGAACAGGTTCACAAAGGAGAGGCTGTTGCTCGACAATTCTGTTTGAACATCATGTTTACACACCATTAGACTGTCATGCTTTCGTGTGTGTTCACTATTTGAACTAAAATGGGCTTCTAAATGGGGGGCATATCTCTTTTATTTATTTACTCATTTATTTATTTACTTTATATAAAGTTAAATGTTTATGGATAAAGTTTTGCAATTTGCCTGATCTGACCAACAACACGACCAGGTACCTTTTGGGACCAGTTGGTGCACGTATTTGATCTGAGTCAAAGCCTCCGTTTACTTGCCTTAGTCACATAAAACAACGAGTGCCAGAAAATGAGAACATATTTAGTCAGTGAATCAGATGGACACTAGTTGAGTCTGACTGCTACGGCAACAGGTACACAGTTGAGACCAATTATACACTAGGCCTA
Organism: Corydoras maculifer; assembly: GCA_019802435.1. Lineage (NCBI taxonomy): Eukaryota > Metazoa > Chordata > Actinopteri > Siluriformes > Callichthyidae > Corydoras > Corydoras maculifer. Next base: position 13,068 of record JAFMOD010001852.1, read on the forward strand.
CTGAACACTGGTATTAGACACATTGTTGTTTTAGAAAAAGATGCAATCTCAAGCTGTACACCCACACTTTTATGAAACAACTGAACAAATGTTAAAAAATTTCCGTAAGCAATTTATTTAAAAGTTTATACAAAATATTCCCCTATGCTCTTTGATACATACAATAAAAATATCAGTTAAGTCACATTTACATTTAAATGTGAAAAAAATAGTTGACTACAAACTCTTTGAGCAATCCTTGAGCAAAGGGCAATCATGTTCAAAGATTTATAAGGCACTTGATAGTTCTGATTGTTCTTGTTCACAAAGCAGTTTAAATACTTTTAATAGAAAATAACATTTTTGCACTTCCACTGTTGCATTGATCAGTTATTATGTTCAGTTACATTGGTTTGGCTTTCTTTCACCTACTTTGGCTAATAGTTGCCATAAATTGGTTTTACACTACAATGAGTAGTCTTAGTCACAGTTTCAGTTGTAGGTTTCAGGCTGCTGGGTTTTTCGAGTTTTCCTTTTTTTGATCTTTGCAAAGACAATCTCAAACTTTATGGCATGGTGGGAGAGATGAAGCAGTTTTTGTCAGTGGGCCACACAGCATCCTGATTCCTCGTGTTTGTGGAGAAGTGACATTCTAGAGAAGGTTTTTGAGCAGTTCTTGCATTGGTACTTCTTCACATCCGAGTGCGTCTGAAGATGAGCCCTAAGATTGGACCTGTCTGCAAATGCTCGGCTGCAGTGAGAACATGAAAATGGCTTCTCACCTAAAAATAGAGCACAGATGCAGCATTTGCTAAGTCAACAGTAATATGCAGGGCAAAACGTGAAAGCAACTCTACAGGGGGCAGCTCATTTAAATATATATATATATATATATATATATATATATATATATATATATATATATATATATATATATATATATATATATATAAAGAACCATATGCAGCGTAAAACATGTAATGGGTGAACAGACCACAGGGTATTTTGCCTGTTGAGTGTACACATGTATGAATTCATGTAGCCTGCTCTGTATCTAAAACTGGTTGTGAAAATGGTTGTGTTTGAAAACTGAAATATTTTATGGCATGTAATGTTAGCATTAGGGAATTAATTCGGATATAAACACAAAATAGAAAAATCTAAGTAGTGAGACATATAACCTGTACATAGTACTAATTTTACTGGCATAAAAGAAAGGTCTTCAGCTGTATTAAATCAAGTTAATATGGCAAAAAGATTAATAATTTAACAACTATTACTCTAATCCAGTCTTTTCTGATAAATGCAGCCATCTGCCAGGTCCTGCTTGCTGTACTCACCGGTATGCGTTCGGATGTGTCCCTGCAGGAGCCAGGGACGTGAGAAAGCCTTGCCGCACAGCTTGCAGACGCACGGTAGCGTGTGTGTCCGTATGTGCATCTTGAGCGCCCCGAGGCTCACGTACTCCTTCTCGCAGTACTTGCAGCTGAAGGCTTTGCGCGGCTGCGCGTCACACTGCAGCTGCTTGTGTTTCAGCAGACACGCGTACGTGGAATAAGACTTGTGGCAGAGGCCGCAGCTAAACTTCTCGGCCACGTCCGAACTGCCGATGCTGGTAATCAAGGGCGGGAACTGCTTGTCCTCGTCTCTCCGCTGACACTTCAAGGCACCGGGACCGTCTTTTGGCGACGGGTATCCCGAAACAGGCGACAGGTCTGTAGGCAACGGCGACGGCGGCGAATCACTGATCGTCCACACGGTGATTGGTGTATAGGCCACCGGACTCAGCACCTCGGGCTGCGGGATCACGGGCATCGGCAGGTTTTTTAGGATGTGTGGTGATAAGTACGCTAATAAGCACAAAATACTTTATCAGTCTCAGCCATCCCTTAATAAATCAAGCGGTGATCAAATAGCCGATTAGTCAATTTAACCGGCATTTTGGGGCAAACCCTCACATTTGAGCTTGTCTCCTATTATCAAACATTATCTAATTATGAGTTTTATTATTTTTTTAAATTATTGTATGTATTGTCTATTTAGATACAGTATAAAGTATAAATCTCTTGAAATAAAAGACTACTTTATATAGGTTATTATAGTAAACGTGTGAATACAATAAAGTCTGTTCCAGGCATTACCTGTTGGACATTCCAGTTCACCGTAATTCGGCTTCTTGGCATAGTTAAAATGTTTTTTGACCAGAAACGACCGAGGCATCTTGAACTGGGTCCACGTCGCGCAGACTAATATAACGGTCCTTAGTGGCCTCCCCTGCGAAACGCAAAAATCCAGCTCGCACAATAATCCAGTGGTGCAGTTCAACTGCAAGACATTCTCCCAGAACAAAACCTCCACAGTCCCGCTACAGCGCCATCAAATACTCCCAATCAGGTGCAAAAGGCGGAGTTTGGTGCATTTACATAAATCACAGCCTCTCAGTCAGCAGAAGTTCCAACCGGGTACACGAGGCGCAGTTAAACTTCGACGTTTTACATATTGTTTTTGATGGAGGTGGGCGGGGCTTAGACAGTCAGAATAAACAGACAGGTGATTTTAAAGACGTATAGACCTGTCTGTAATTCCAACCGGGAATCTGTTTGTGTTTTAGCACCACATAGTTTTGTTTCCAAAAGTATAAACACAGATAAAGAGACATACGTCTGATAACAGACTTATTAAAAGTTCCACGTGGCTTAGTGGTAACTGTGATTTTCAGCTAAATTTTACGTATTTTTTTTTTTTAGCACACTCGCCTATTTTATTTACACTATTTTGTTCTCAATGTGAGGACTTCAGGCTGACTTTAGATGCACTACTGTCAGAGCTCTAATAGGTAGCAGATTGGTGTAGTGGTGACCCTCTGGCCTCGCTTTAAAGCAACCCTGAAGTTTGTTAATGGGCAGGGAGAATAAGGGTCTTTCTGTGTGAAGCTTGTATGATCTGCCATGTTTGTGTGCATTTTTTCTAGAAGTCTATATTAATAAATGAATAAGTATTATCAGTAGAACTCATATCTCATCTCATTATTTTCTGCTTAATCCTTTACTAAGATCGGGGTGGGGGGCAACAATACATACATTGCCTGTATATACTCACTCACAAAGTCTATATAGGGGCAATTTAGGAGCCAGTTCATCGCTTCTTCCTGATGAGACGCTGAAAATGATGGTGCAGCCATACATTCGAAATAAATTCCACTTATGTAGATTAAATGATAAAGTAATTAAAATATTAATTAATTTATTATCTTCCACTTAATCCTCTACAGGGGTCCCAAAATCATATAGGGGTAAACGCTTCGGGAGCTGGGCACACACTTACTTACTTACACACTTACACAGACTATGAAGTGGCAATCAATTTAGAGCAGTCAAAACCCAGAGGAAACTCATGAGGACATGGGAATAAATGGAAACTCCACCCAGATTGGGATTCGAATCTGGATCCCCAAGTGAGAGGCAAATGTGCTACCCACTAAATCACCATGCCATTCTTATTGAAAAATATTAATATTAATTAGTATTAATTGTATATTAATTGTATTGTATAGGATTAACAATTTGTGCAATTTATACAATAAGTTTTATACAATTAGAAAAAAAAAAATTAAAGCTATGAAATCAGAGGATTACATAAAAAACATCCTACAGGCCAGTTTTTAATAATGATATTTTCTCAATGATAGAAAAATACATTCAACACAATCATATAAACATACCTTACCCTTTATAGAAATAATGCATCTCACACTAGAAGAGACCAATAAGCCTACAGTTTATAGTCCTATCCTTTACTCACTTGTGCCACCTAGTGTTCAATGTGGTACAATGATTGTTTAACCGCAAATTGAGGAATTTGAGGAAATCACACAGGACACATGATTATATTATCCATCAATTATATTACGCTTTATCCTCTACAAGGGTCGTGTGTGTGTGTGTGTGTGTGTGTGTGTGTGGGGGGGGGGGGTCCACGATGCCCATCCAGGGGAGAACGTTTCGGGCGCTGGGCAGATACACCCAGGACAGGGCGCCAATCCATCTCTTGGTACACACTCACAGACACAAGCATACACAAATCACATAGTAATTAGCACGTTCGCCTCTTAGCGCTAGGGATTCCCGGTTCGAATCCCAATCTGGGTGGAGTTTCCATGTTCTCCCTTTGTCTACGTGGGTTTCCTCTGGGTTTTCCGGTTTTCTCCCACAGTCCAAAAATTGGATTCAAGGTCAATTGAATTCTCTTCAATTGAAAAATTGCCCCATGTAGAGTGTGTCTGTGTGAGTTAATGTGTACAGTGCCCTGTCCTGGGTGAATCTGCCCTTAGATGGGCATGGGGAGCGCTCCCACAGTCCAAAAAACATGGATTCAAGTAAAATTTAATGCTCTAAATTCCCCATATGGTGTGTGTTTGTGTCTGTCTGTGTCAATAAGTGTGCCCAGCGATGGATTGTCACCATGTTCTGGGTGTTCAGCGTCTAGTAGAGGATTAAGCGGAAAATATGGATGAATAAATGTAAGAATATTTTATCCTTACTAATAGCATATTAATTTGGTGAACTTTTCTCTTGGTTTAAATTGAGTATCTGGTGGCAGGGTCTCTTTTAAAAAAAAAAAATCGGCCCCTGTTTGCGTCGCGTGCGGATGTCGCGCTTCTTCCGCGTGGGCGTCTGTGTACGTGCGCTCGGCAGCCCGAGATGATTTTGTGAATCTACAGAACTACTAAAACGTTGTACAGGGAGAGACAGAGAGCGGGTGGTGGTGTGGTGGATGCTGGATGAGAGGCGCGCTGATCCGCACTACTCGCGGAATGCAGCTCAGCGCAGCGCCATGTTCAGCGTTCGGCGTCGCATTTGCTCTCTCTCTGCTTATTGGCAGTCAGACGGTGCAGTGGAGTCCGGCTGCAGTGCTTCTGTATTCTCTGTTGCATGGACTAATTCAAGAGCGGTCGAGGCTAGTAGATAACCTGTTTACTCAATAGGTAAGATCTGGATATATAACCATAGAGTACCATCCAACCATAATCTAAATGGATGCTGAGCATTAATGAACTCGCGCACACTTGAAAGCGCATATGGGATTTACTCATGTACGAATGATGATGGCCTAAGCGACTGCAGATCGTCCTGGACGTGTTTACAAACCGTCTCACTGTGCAGTTAACAGCAGGAGAGCAGGCTCATCAATATATTCATGCATGTACAACACAGTTTTGGCTCATATCTGCATAATGAAGGATTTTAAGATTGTTATTATGCTGTTGGTTTTATTGTCGGCTTATGCGTTCTGTAAGTAAGATTTGTAAAACTCCTGGGCTCTAGAGATAGAGGTCAATCTTGTTTGTATTAAGGACTTTTTCCCTAAAGAAATATTATTTTAGGAGTTCTTTGGATAAAGGTTTTCTCCATCATAGAATTGTACAGTATGCCTTTCAGTTTCATTTAGTGGCATGAATTGCTAGTTCTAGAATTTTTTTTTACTAGTGCCTTCTTGGCTTCGTAAATGCAAAATAATGTTTTAGTGATTCTTTTGTAAAGCCATTAGTTCTGTAAATACTCATTTTGGCAGGCAAAAAAAAAAAATACTTCAACCAGAGTTAATAAAAAAACCTGCAACCCAACAATTAATTTTCGCTACTCAACACTAATTTGACTAAGTGTATGATTTTTTTTTTGGCATGAGTGAACATGTACATGCTCAATCCTCCTTAGATGTAAAATCAGATAGGTCCAAACCATTACTGAAGCAATTGCTATGTACAGTAATCCTTAACATATTACAGTGGTTACATTCCAGAGACCTGATTTGAAACAGACAAATTTCAAAATGACAATGCCAGGATCAGATTCAGGTTGTGACAGAGTTATTCAGGGAGCATGAGATGTCATGTTCTCACATGGATTTCCACCACAAAATCCAGATGAGCTGGAGAAAATAGTGGTTCAAATCTCCATCCTGAATACAATATCTTGTGGGAAAATGAATACATTGCTAGACAGAAATAAATGTTCTGACATCATAGAAGCTTGTGGAAACAATGCCACAGCAAATGTCTGCTGTTATCAAAGCTAAAAATGCTCCAACCAAATATTAGAGTGTGTAACCTTTTGTTTGGCCTGGCAGCTAACAATAAACTGCATTTCCAAATGGACTATAAAATCGATTGAAACTATCCAAGGTGAAAAAAAAACTTCTGCAATCACTTTGGTAATTCAAGAACCATGATTTTAAGAATCACTGGTTTTAGAATGTGACATAATCAAAGTTGAACAAGAAACCAAGTTTCTCTGACTAATCTTGGACAAAGACCACACAAAGAGTATTACAAAAAGAAATGCCACAAGTTACTGAACATCCTTAGAGTACACAATCTACATTTTAAGAAGACTGGACTGTGGAGAAATCATTCTTGGAGAAGCCATAAAATCAACAACCATACAATACATAGAACACAATACACCATCAAGTTCCACATCTCTTGGGGCTATTTAATCATTCTCTGTTTAAAGCTTTTATATGAAGACACACAAACCTTCTGCTAGATATCCTATGAAGTATAACCACTTTGCAGAACAACAAAATCTTAGACCAACCCAAAGCTAACCACTAAGACATCCAGTTCTAGTACCTGAACTGTTAAAGGTAATGCCACATAATTCTCTTAAATTCTCTTTGTATGTACTGATTAAAGTACATACAAACAATCCTATATAAGATGTACCTTATCTGTATACATTCTGAAATCTGTTTCCAAGCACTGAATCATTTGGAAATAGACACCATCCCTTATGTTGAAAATATTAAAATGAGACAACAAACTTAAAGTTCAACAATACAACTTTATTTGCTGCTGGATATCTGGCCATGAAGGCATACCTGGCATGGGACAAAAATTGGACAAAAAAGCACAACGAAGTATATGAGATCCATCCCAAGATACTGAACTATAACTGAAGTTCAGATAACAGACTGGACCGGATTATTACAAGTTGATGCATTGGACACATATGAATAACACACAACTTTATACTTACTAAAGATGAGAAAATAAAATCCAACAATGCCCTGCTAACCAACACCTGACCAACACCTCCAATCAGAATGTAAATCAACAAATACAAAATAAATATAGAGCAATAAGGCACTTGAGGTTCTGCATTATTGTGAATAACTTACTAAAAAAATTAACTTATTTACAATTATGCAAACCACCTTGTAACTTATTGCTTTAATAAATAATTTACCTGTGGGGAGTAAGTGTCAGTTAAGGTGTGTGTTGTGTCCTGTGCTTTTATTTTAATATAGAAAGTATCTATATGGAGAGTTATATAGGGAACACTGTTGAATGTAACAGATAAGTTCTGCTGTGTTTTGAGTAATAAAGCTCAGTTGATGTACTCACAATGTGCCGTCATTCTTTACACTACACCATAACAAGCTGTGGTAGCCAATGCCCTCAACTGCCCAGCAGCTACAGCAATATGTAGGCAATGCAAAAAGACTGGGCACTTTTCAAAATTTTGTTGTACTCATCTGAATACATAGGAAGTTTAACCCCTCTGAAGTTTTAATACTGTACACTGAACATGCTACTAGTTCAACCACTAAAATTACATGCACAGTGGATATTTCAAACCCCCATTCACCTCCCTGGACACTGGATTTGTTGTTGATACTGGATCTTCTGTATCCATACTGGATCTCCTGTATCTTGCCATAGGGACTCTATGCGCATTCAGCTGACTCAGCCCAAAGTCAGGCTTGTGATTTACTCTAAAACTCCTTGGCTGCTTGTCCGCAAATGTGTCACTATGTGGCCGCACAACTCCATGCACCTTCTTTATTGTGAACAATGGGATTCCACTGCTTGGGTGAGACCTCATGATATCACTATAAGTGCGCAAAGACTTCTTCTCCTGCACCAGTGCTGGAATGTGCTGCTACACCTACACCCATCATTGGCTGTACAAGTGAGTTTGTGCATCTGGTGAAAATTTATGACACAATCAGACCAGTGCGTCAAAAGCCTAGCCATCTGCTCTTGTCTGTTCGAAATGCATGAACAGAGGAACCGAATCACCTGCAGACAAAGGGCATAATTAGTGGCATTGATGCTCCAGTGTGGGTGTTACCAATTGTTATTACTCAGAAAAAGTCTCTACAATAGGTCTGACTAGTGCTTTCTACCAAATGCCACTACATGACAAGTGTCGTGACCTCACCTCGCATTTATCACTCATGACGGCTTGTTCCACTTTTGTTGTGTACGCAAGGGCTTTCTTCAGCTCCTGCAGCTTTTCAGAAAATGATGAGCATTGTCCTAGCTGGCCTGTCAGGAGTAGAGAACATAGATGACATAACAACATAATCATACATGGCCGAGATATGCCTGCCTCTGACAAGGCTTTGGAAGGTCGCATCGCCTGAAATCTGCTGGGCTACAACTCAACGAAGAGAAGTGGCATTTTCGCCAGCTTAAACTACCTTTCCTGGGACATATCGTTTCAGCTGTGGGACTACAACCTGACACTGGGGGTATACATGCCATTGCTAATGCTCCTGCTCCTAACAATGCTTCTACTCTACACTCTTTCATTGGCCTGCTCTCATGGCACTCCAAGTTCCTTCAAAACTATGCTACTGTGGTGGAATCCATGAATGCATACCTGAGATTGACTGACAGTGCCTTTCAATAAACAAATGAGGTGCAGGTTAGTTTCAAGACTGTTAATAAAATGCTTAATAATAGCCAAGCCTTAGCTTTGTTTAATCCCACACTGCATACTATAGTGTCCAAAGATGAATCAGACTACGGTCTAGGCGGTCTAAGTGGGCCCAGACCAAATAGAAAGGACTGTGGCATTTGGCTCTTAAACACTTTTGCCACTGAACGTAAATATGCTACTGTGGAAAAGGAAGCCCTAGCTTGCACACAGATCATGCATGAATTGCCTCCTTCACCTATAGACCTGGACCCATCGCTTGGAACTATGTGACTATGTATAAAGACCACTTCATTTTTGTGACTCTCGACTGATTGTACTCATAGCTTTACGACCTGACCTGATTTTTCTTGCACACATGTTTTCTTTATTGCAGTACTGTATATATGGTGTCACTAGTTACTTCATTGTTGAATGCGTTTAGTTGATACATGGTACCTAGATTTGTTTAGTGTATATGTATGCATTGATGTTGCACTCGGAAAGGTTAGTTCCTCATAACCATGTTAGGATTTCAGTTTAAATACCTACCGTGTTTGTTTGCAAAGGTTTGTGATTGTCCTTAGTCCATGCCAGAGTCAAATCCCTAGTGCTCAGTCCAGTGTTGTATGCAGCGGTACGAGTTTAGAAAAACTTACATGTGGTTCTGTAGATCCATGGTAGGTATTAGAGCGATATCGTCGGTCTCTTAGCTTGTAACCACTTCCATAAACTTATCAACATCCTTAGAGCTAGCACAAAACAAATCCCTGTCCGCATCAATCAACACATTCTGAAGTGTGGCTGCTGATTGGGCAGTCTACCATATGTCCTCTTTAGTTGTCAAAGTATCCTGTTTCGCTTTTTATAGTCTGTCATGAGGACAATAGCAGTGATGTTTTGTTTTCTAAAAGCCGTTTTGAGAGATTGATTTATAAGTGGGGTGTAACATGGGGTGTAACAGCGGTCCAGTGTATTTCCAGCATCCAGATGTTTGGATTAGTGAGTACTAATGGTATCATGTGAAGTCCAGATTCCCCTGTGTCGGATTATAAATGGATAAATTGACCACCAGAGAGAACACCCAAGGCATGCAAAAAGGGGGACAGCAAATAGCCAGGTGTTCTATATTTGGTGAGAATGAGTATTACAGAATGGAGTCATATTTAGGAACACACCTCTTGTTGTTGGTCATAAGCCATACACCTTTACCATTTGATTTCCTAGAATCCTGTCTATTTGAAACAAAGAAAAAGTTCTAGTAGGTTTTTCTTCATGGTCTGAAATTGTAGGCATTGGTGTTTTTGTGCTGCAGTCATGTATGTCTTTTTGGAAGCAGACTCAAACCCTGGTGTCGTCTAGCTTATTATTCAAAGATGGCACTGGCAGGCAGAATACTCTGCGAAGGAGTGTTATGTGCACTCATTTCTCTGTTTTTCTTCTTGCACTTTTTCAAGAAGAGGCTATCTATGTTAACCAAGTCCACAGAAACGGGCACTGAGTTCTTAATTCCACAAGAGAGCTTAAGTTATAGCCGATAACATGGTGGTGAATGGGCTCGAAAAAAAAAAAAAATTTTATTCATTATTTTCCACTTAATCCTCTACTGGGGTTGCAGGGTGGTTCCCATTGCCCATCCCGGGGAGCACATTTTGGGTGCTGTGTCACCCATAAATATATTTTTTAATAAAATGTTTTTTAATTAAATAGCCTAATCCAAGGATACTAAGATAATTTCATTTAAGCAGTTAATTTTGAATGACCTTGCTTGTGTGCTCATCCAAAGAAGATTGTAATCCATCACTGGGCAACCCCAATTGAAAATGCCAGAGTTGAGTTGTGGCCAAGGTGTTAATATTTTCACACTAAAAGAGTACCTCAAGCTTAACCAAAAAGTAAACTCACTGTAACCATGGCTTCACTGATTAGTTACACTTAGAATTTGTCTTCCCCACATTTTGTTTTCTGTATTTCTTTAAGTAAACATAATGATTTTCACAAAATGGAAGTCCTTAAATTCCATAACACTAATAATTTTTTAATGTGTTTTTCTTGTGTCTTTCTGCAAGAATTTGATGGATATCAAACCTAGGGAGTCTGTGTTGGATAGGGTTGGTTGTCTATTGAAATCATATTTCAATAATAAAATCTCATAGTCTTTCATAGTCTTTATACTATTCACTCTTATTTGAAGACTTATCTGAGATCACTGATTCAAGAACGTCATTAGGTACTATGAGGTAAAGCTTTGGTACTTAGACATGTATCTTAATGTTCTTATTAATTTCTTATACATGTTGATTTATATACTACAATACATGTTAAATATTAAAAACTTATTACCATTTGCCTTTGCTTTTTTAAGACTGTTTCTGAGACTGGCACATGGATTACAAGACATCTAAAGAAGAGGTACAGTACTGTTAAATTACAACCTCATTTACAAATTTAGTTGGGATGCTGTAGTAAATGACAAATAAAGCCAGAATAAAATATCATGTACCCATACTTTTATTTTAATTTAACAAATATCAGATGGGGGCGGCACAATGTCTTAATGGTTATCACGTTTGCCTCTCAATACTAGGGATTCCCGGTTCAAATCCCAATCTGGTTAGAGTTTCCATGTTCTCCCTGTGTCCGTGTGGGTTTCCTCTGGGTTCTCCGGTTTCCTCTCACAGTCCAAAAACATAGATCAAGGTCAATTGAATTGACCATGGTCAAATTACTCCATATAGAGTGTGTTTGTATGTGTCTGGTGTCTGTGTGAGTGAGTGTGTGCCCAGCGACAGATTGGCGACCTGTCCTAGGTGTATCTGCTCAGCGCCCAAAATGCACTGTTCTGGATGGGCATGGGGAAACCCACCTGCAACCTTAATAGAGGATAAAGTGGAAAATAATGAAAGGGTGGATGGAAATATCAGATGGTAAAACTGAGACAATTTATGGAAAAAAAAGGGAAAAAAATATTTGCATTAGATCATTTTAAATTTAATGACAGTAAGACATCTAAATAAGGCAACAAAATGCTCAAAATGTAATCGACACAAATCAAAAACTGCATAAACTACTTCTTTAGGACAAGCTGTTTTTGTTTGAAAAAATATGTAAAACAGTACAGATGGCTGTTTCTTTTTCAGGTAAAGACAGGGATTTATCAGCTGCAAGACGGTAATGAAGAGCCCTTTAGCATCCGACTGCACTTGGGCAAAGACATTCTGACTATTCAAGAACAAGACCTCATTTGTGTGTCTGGAGAACCATTTTACTCAAGTGTAGGTCCTATTTGGTTATCCTCTTATTGAGTACTTTGAAGAAAAAATGCTAAAAATTATTAATTAAAATAATTAATTATAAATTTCTTTATTTGCAAAAAAAATCATGCCCCTAGGAATTCATTGGAATTATTTGTACCAAGAATATAAGATCTAATAATGTTAAGCATCCAGTCTATAATACTACTTCAGTAATGTTACTGTAATGCATTTGTTGGCACACCAACAAATGCATTACAGTATTCATTTTTCTTCTCTCAGGAAAGAACTGTAACAGTACGCCGGCAGGCAGTTGGAGGGTTTGGACTAAGTATAAAGGTAATTAATCAGACTAATAATAATGTAATTAATCAAATAATAAAGTTTTTTAGAGATAGGGATGCTCTATCCTACTTTAATAAGTCTGAAAAATACAGTTTCTTGATGTTGAATCTATTTTACATAGGGGGGTGCAGAACACAAAATACCAATTGTAGTTTCAAATATATCAAAAGAACAGAAAGGTAGGTAATAATTCTAAAACTCTTGTATAAATGGTGGGAAATTTCATTCTTTCTGCTTTTCTAACCATTTATTGTCATTTTGTCTTTACCACAGCTGAACTTTCTGGTCTCCTTTTCATAGGAGATGGGATCCTCCAGGTAATTCTAATTTGTTTTTTTTTTAACTGTTCCGCTGATTATAATGTGAGATCTGAGTTATTATATTTTATAACATAATGTGTTCTGGGGTGGATTTCCCCAAAGTGTCGTAGCGCTAAGTATTTCGTAACTTTATACTTAAGAACATTCTTAATTTTATGAGCCTTTCCTGAACGCATGCGTAACTTGCGTCATTCTTAAAAGCACTCGTAACTTACGAGTACTCAGACCCACTTGTAACTCACTAAGGAGATCGTAACTCCCACAAAGACTCAGAGATGCACTGGTTGTTCAAATCGCACAGAAACACAATAAACACTAATATTATCACCTGGAATTCGGTAATTTAATCATGTATTATTTTATACATTATCATTATTTTATATATATCTTTAATATTAATATTTAAATTGCATATGTATATGTGTATATGCATCAGGGGGATGTAGGTTTTCACTATAATGCAGCAGTGCCATAATTGTTGTATGTGTTATGCTACACAACATTGCAGTTGGTGCTGGCCTTCCTGAAGAAGAATGTGAGAATGAAGAGAGTGAAGACGGCATTCATTTTCCTGCCAAATACAGTTTATGTCTGATCTATTAGTTGAATTGCAAGCACTGATAGTTTGTGATACATCCTAAACTTTCTTCTTTGTTGGTGGTGCTTTGGAAAATAATGTAATTTGTCTTTTTGTTCTACTTAATCAAGCATCTTATTTAGTTTGCTTTTAGAAAAGTGTATATTACGCTGTTGGTTTGCCATGCCACTGAATAATGCATTCAGGTTAAAAGTGCACCCATTGATAAGCTTGCTTGGTAAGCGATTGGTCAAAAATTGGTTGTTTCCCACTTTTTATAACAGTAGCCTAATTTAAATATGATTAATTATTGTTTAGCGGCACGGTGGCTTAGTGGTTAGCACGTTCGCCTCTCAGCGCTAGGGATTCCCGGTTCGAATCCCCATCTGGGTGGAGTTTCCATGTTCTCCCCGTGTCTGCGTGGGTTTTCTCCGGGTTCTCCGGTTTCCTCCCACAGTCCAAAAACATGGATCAAGTTAATTGAATTCTCCAAATTGCCCCGTTTAGAGTGTTTCTGTGTAAGTGAGTGTGTTCCCAGCGATGGATTGGCGCCCTGTCCTGTGTGTATCTGCCCAGCGCCTGAGATGTTCTCCCCTGGATGGTCATGGGGAACCCCACCGCGACCCTAATAGAGGATAAGCGGAAGATAATGAATGAATGAATAATTATTGTTTATTTAATTTTTAAAAATATTTCCTGAATTAATTGTTTAGTTTTTGTGAGAGATTGTGTGGTAATCTGTGATTCAGTTTTCGACTGATGGTGCACATTCAGGGGTGGAGTCTGCAAAGAATGACTTAAAAGTCTCTCTTAGTCTAGTAGACTTAAGAAGGCTTTTGGGAAAGCACCGTAAAATTCGCGTTCTTAAAGTTATGTCGTTCGTAAAGTTGTTTGTAAATCGCTAAAATCGTTCGCTTTCAGGAAATCCACCCCAGATCCTTAAAGCAATAGTATTAATGTTAATTGTTTGGTTCACTCTTATTAAGTACCATGAAACAATGTTGAAAATTATTAGAAATTTTCTTTATTTGCAGACAAAAAAATCCTTTTTTTTGCACACAAGAAAGGCCCTTTCTTGTGTACACCAACACTGCAAAATATATATGTCAAAAAATAAGAAAAATAAACTAAAATTAATAAAGACATACATTAAAAAAGTTAAATTTGCCAAAATAGTGCGTAAATTTATCTTTAGTTTAGATATTAAAAACTACATTACTTATCTTAGAAATCTATTGAAGTCAAAAACAAGATTTGTTACACCTTTTTAAGATTTTCATTTTTCATTTTGTGTAAATAAAAACATTAAACATGAGTGAGGTTATTCATAACATTTAAAACTAAAATTTACTGGTTTTTTAAATAAAAAATAAGCCAAATGATAAAAATGTTGACACCTGTTCAATCTTATAATATAATAGCAATCAAAATATATAAGAAATGCACATCTATCATTTTTTTTTGTTTGTCTATTATGCTAAATATATAATCTCTATATAGGCGGCACGGTGGCTTAGTGATTAGCACGTTCGCCTCTCAGCACTAGGGATTCCCGGTTTGAATCCCCATCTGGGTGGAGTTTCCATGTTCTCCCCGTGTCTGCGTGGGTTTCCTCCGGATTCTCCGGTTTCCTCCCACAGTCCAAAAACATGGATCAAGTCAATTGAGTTCTCCAAATTGCCCCATGTAATGTGTATGTGTGCGTGAGTGTGTGCCAGCGATAGATTGGTGCCCTGTCCTGGGTGTATCTGCCCAACGTTCTGACCTGGATGGGCATGGGGAACCCCCCCTGCGACCCTATTATAGGATAAAGTGGAAGATAATGAATGAATGAATTAATATATCTTTATATATCTTATTCAGGAATTAGAATGTATTATTGCAACACTCAAGTCTTGTGGTCTTAAGGTCAGATTTACTCTACAGTAAAATATTATTTTTTTAGATTAATGGAATAAATGTCAGGAGTTATCGTCATGAAGAAGTGGTAATGTATTCTATAAATAAACATTTAGAAATAAATACAATATTTTCATGAATTTCTAGATTGTTAAAAATATAATATTTATATTAAATAGAATATTTTTCTATTAGGTTCAAGTTCTGCGCAATGCAGGAGAAGAAGTAACTTTGACGGTGTCATTCCAGAAGCGAACTCCTGCGTTTTTAAAGCTCCCACTCTCTGAAGACTGTTCGTGTCAGTGTCCATTGTTACATTGACAATTTGCATTTAATGCTTTTTGTTGCTTAGACAATCAGACATTTTGAATTTTAATGGCCAGAACTGTTATTTAACTAACATAATGTTATTTATAGATTTTAATGAATATTATCATTTCCTGATTTACTTATTTATTTTATTAATGTTTTTCTTTCATAGGTGTTCCAAGTGACCAAAGCAGTGGAACTTCATCTCCATTATGTGACAGTGGTCTCCATTTAAATTATCATCCCAGTAATGCGGTACATCAAATATTATTTATATGTCTGGCCATTTATAGACCTTATTATTTATTAGAACTTTATTTAACATTTTATTTTTTATATTTATTTAAAAATATAAAATTTATTTATTTATACTTTATATATATATATATATATATATATATATATATATATATATATATATATATATAATTTAACAACTTATAAGTGAGAGAACAACAGTATTATCAAAACTGATCATAAGCTGATTTGCTTTCAATGCTTGGATTTTCATTATCAGTTTCATTACTAAACAAGTGCTAAAACTGAACTCCAAAATTAAAATTACAGTCTTTAATACAGAATACCACCTTGCTTTTTCACTGTGAGAGTTGGCCAGTGCTGATTCTACTGGAATCACTATCAACAGGCATAACCAAAACAGAAAGGAAATGACTGGAACATTAACAGATGCAATGAAACCCAAATCTTGGTTGAATGTGTAAAGAAATTCCAATCAGACAGTCTAGAAAGTATTAAAAATTTTGCTGATATCAAAGCATTTTAACAACCATCCCTTAATAACACACAAAGATGTTACTAAAATAAAATAAAAAACAATCAAGAACAAACACATACCAAAGTGTGGATCTTTATGTTCCTGATCCTATTAGTTGTTTTAAGTGTCAAACATGTGGATATTGATCATCTACATTTAAAAAAACTTTGCAAAAGAATGGTCATGACCTTCCCTCATTGTGCTTTCAATGAAGTCTACCCAAACCTGGATAAGAGATAAAAGATAAAAATATACCAAAAATACCAAAAGAATCATCTACCCTCAAACATGCAAACTAGTTAAATCTTCAAACTTGGAAAATTATTCTGCAGCAGTGTTCAAATCAAGGGCGGCACGGTGGCTTAGTGGTTAGCATGTTCGTCTCTTAGCGCTAGGGATTCCTGGTTCAAATCCCAATCTGGATGGAGTTTCCATGTTCTCTCCGTGTCCGCGTGGGTTTCCTCTGGGTTCTCCGGTTTCCTCTCACAGTCCAAAAACATGGATCAAGTCAATTGAGTTCTCCAAATTGCCCCATATAGAGTGTGCCTGTTTGAGTGAGTGTGCCCAGAGATGGATTGGCGCCCTGTCCTGGGTCTATCTGCCCAGCGCCCGAAACGTTCTCCCCTGGATAGGCATGGGGAACCCCCCGCGACCCTAATATAGGATAAAGCGGAAGATAATGAATGAATGAATAAATGTTCAAATTAACACAATCGATGACTTGCCAACAGACATCACATGGCTGAACAATAAAAAAAAGTTGCCAGTCAAAAAAGCCCAGTATTTCCAAAGGGCAAAGAGTTGTAGCACCAAGAGCCAACACATGTCCATCAGTAAAAAAAATAATAACAGAGGACAAGGTACAACAGGACAGAATAACTCAAAAACCAAAAAAAAAAAACAAGCCAATCCAAAGTAAATTAAAAAAAGACATTCATCTGTTTGTGGACTACACTACATACTGTGTCAGTTCCCTTTACTCACTACTGTAATGATCAGGACCCCAACAGGATCATCTTTGAGCAGGTATTATTTATTTGATGCATATTCTTAATCCAGCAGTGTCACTGAGGTGTTTAAATGAAACTAAAGCCACACTGCTGCACTAAAACCCCCTCATCACATCAGTGTCACTGCAGAACTGACAATAAACAAACCACCACCCAAATTATACTGTTCTGTAATGATCCTGACCAATAGAGAACATTCATTCATTCATTCATTCATTCATTATCTCCCGCTTATCCTCTATTAGGGTCGCGGTGGGGTTCCCCATGCCCATCCAGGGGAGAACGTCTCGGGCGCTGGGCAGATAGACCCAGGACAGGGCGCCAATCCATCGCTGGGCACACACTCACTCACACAGACACACTCTATAGGGGACAATTTTTTGAGAATTCAATTAACTTGATCCATGTTTTTGGACTGTGGGAGGAAACCGGAGAACCCGGAGGAAACCCACGCAGACACGGGGAGAACATGGAAACTTCACCCAGATGGGGATTCGAACCGGGAATCCCTAGCGGTGAGAGGTGAATGTGCTAACCACTAAGCCACCGTGCCACCAATAGAGAACAGAGAACTAAAAAAAGTTGTCTAAATGGTAAGTGGAGAAAAAAGACAATAGAGCAGTCTAGTACATTACATAGCACGAAACTTCACCCTAAGCCTACAATACCAACAGAAAAAAAATTGGGAAATCTGTCTACTAATTCAAATGGCATAGTAGTTGTTACACTCGCCTACCTAGGATTAAAGCGGCTAAAGGGAGCCAGGCACGCAGGTAGCAGGGAAACGGATTTATTAAAGGTGTAGTAACACCACAAAACAAAGGTACATACGACGAGTGAAAATAAAAAGGTTTTACGACGTGCACGGGGGACAAGGAACGAAGGAAATATATACAAACGACATCTGACCATGTGCACAAAACCAACCAATGAGCAGAAAGAGATAATTAACTGAACTAAAGACCGTCAATGAAAGTAAATTAACAGACATAGAACAGAACAAAAGAACAGGTGCCCTAGGCAGTTCGGTGGGCGCCCTCTGCGGACGAGGTGAGGGAAGCACCCTCTGGCTGTGCAGTTCGGTGGGCGCCCTCTGCGGATGAGGCGTGGGGTGGGGCGGATCAGGAGGGAACCACGCCTTCTGGCTGCGTGGTCCGGCGGACGCCCTCGGCGGGTGCGGAGTGGGCCACGCCCTTGGGCTGCGTGGCGAGGTGGGCGCCCTCGGGCAGCGTGGCGAGGTGGGCGCCTTCGGGCTGCCTGGCGAGGTGGGCGCCCTTGGGCTGGGCGGCGTGCGGCCCCTGGACCTCGGGCTGGGTGGCGTGCGGCCCCTGGACCTCGGGCTGGGCGGCGTGCGGCCCCTGGACCTCGAGCTGGGCGGCGAGCGGCCCCTGGACAACAGGCTGGGCGGGGAGCGGCCCCTGGACCTGGGGGGACCTCGGAGGGCACGCACGCTGGGTGGACCTCGGCGGGCACACACGCTGGGTGGACCTTGGCGGGCAGGCACGCTGGGTGGACCTCAGCGGGCACGCGCGCTGGGTGGACCTCGGCCTCGAGATCGCCATCCTGCACACAGTAGAGGTACACCCCCACCGCTACACCAAAGAACAGGGCAATCGCTGTCTCGGACTGTACAGCATTCACCCCACACACAGTGTGTGACGGCACACTCCTCCACATTAACGGACACTAGCGGTAACTCCGGTACCGCCCCCTCGCAGCGCGACCCAGACACGGCGCGATCCGGTGTCGGCGGCGTGCACCGCGTCTGGATCTCACGACGGGGGGCTTTACAAACTGGACTGGGCTATCAGTCCAGAACTCCTCAGAGTTCAGGAGGGTTCGTATGGGCAAAATATGCCTATACAAGTATGACTCGCCCGCCTCATCATCGGAGACCTCCACCAGATCAAGGCCCTCCTCAGTGCGGAGCGCTTCATACCCATACCTCCACATAAACTCATCATCGGAGTCGTACCACTCCGATATCACCGTGTCGGAGCCGTCCTTACGGCTCCGAGACGACGGGCTGTGCATAGCGGTGCACTCGCGGTCACGACGGAGGGCGCCGCGAGTACGAGGCTATACGGCCCCCGCAAAGAAAAATTTAAAAGAGGCTTACCTGGGCTCTGGACTCCCCAAATTGACAGGCACGTCGTGATGTTACGCTCGCCTACCTAGGATTAAAGCGGCTGCGCATAAGAAGCGCAGTGCCGCCGCGCTGTAACGTGCTGAAGGGAGCCAGGCACGCAAGTAGCAGGGAAACGGATTTATAAAAGGTGTAGTAACACCACAAAACAAAGGTACATACGACGAGTGAACATAAAAAGGTTTTACGACGTGCACGGGGAACAAGGAACGAAGGAAATATATACAAACGACATCCGACCACGTGCACAAAACCAACCAATGAACAGAAAGAGATAATTAACTAAACTAAAGACCGTGAATGAAAGTAAATTAACAGACATAGAACAGAACAAAAGAATATTTATATACATTTATATAAAATAAATTTTAAAAAGAATCTTTTTTTTTTTGCTGCATTCACACAGGACTCGCTGTCTTGCTCCTCTTGGCCTTCATCTCCAGCCTTGCGTTGGGAGAAGCGTTGGGTGGATCTAAAGCTGATCCCACTCCTGCATGCCCGTCTCTCCCAGTACATCCCTGGAACTGATATCTGCAGGTCAGTTACACTTCAAACTCCATTTTTTGGGAGTGGGAGTGGGGTGGGGGTGATACTATAACAGGCCATGTGACCGATAGATGGTCTTTAAAAATTAAACTATGTCAATTAAACAAATTCATTTTCATTTTCAGCATTTAAACAATAATTTTCCTAGATATTTTAAAGTCTTAAATTGTCTTTTTTTTTTTTTTTTACCATTTTTCAGGCAAAATGCTTTTCAGGTGGTCGCTGTGGACGGGGTCTGCAGTGGTATAATTTATTTTTGTACTGCAGAAGATTGTACAGAGTGGCTTCAAGCAATAGCATCCAATATATCTGTTCTCACAAAGCACAATGTGGGTACATCATTAATGAATTATTTGATTTATGCTTTCAAAATGTGTTAAGCTTTTTATACAAAAATGTTTTTAAAAAGCATGTTTTTATATGCATTTCAATATTCATGCATAAAATATTATATTATACTAATTATAATAAAAAAAATGTAATTGTTATTTTTGTTAAATATATTGTTAAGTCTATTATTATTCATATTCACTCTGTTGTCATTAGATGCTTATTTTTTCCAAACCTCTAGGTCTTGTTATTTTTCAGTTTATCAATTAATCAATTAATTAATTAATTGATTAATTAATTAATTAATTTGAGATAGCATAGTTAGTCGAATATCATAAAGAAGCCCACGATAACAAAGAACCATTGAACATAAGACACAATAGGTACGAATATCGCGATGTATTCGAAGGTGATGGCTGTCTTGATCGAAAATATCAAATTGAAATAGACTCCAGCATAAAGCCAGTACAACTTAACTAAATAAGGTAAAAAGTTAAATGTTACAGGGTATTTGAATGTAAAAGTGAAAAGTTTTTTCAGTGAGTGGGCATTGTGGTAGTCCAGAGGAGCTGGACAGTCCCTGAACTGGACAGACACCCATGGTCTTTTCTCTGTAATAACTATTTAAACAGTCATGAGAAAATCAGCAGCTCTATGAGAACATAATTTTTTGGTCATAGTATACTCATAAATATGATTACTTATTTATTATTTTCTCTCTTAATTTATTATTATAATATATAATCTTACCTGTTACAGGTGAAGAAGATTAACAGGAACTTTACTCTAAATCAGCAGGTAAATGGTTCTTTATTCAATGGTTTATTCAAAGAATTGCAAAAAAATAAAATGTCACATGTGGCTTAGTGATTAGCACGTTCGCCTCTCAGCGCTAGGGATTCCCGATTTGAATCCCCATCTGGGTGGAGTTTCCATGTTCTCCCCGTGTCTGCGTGGGTTTCCTCTGGGTTCTCCGGTTTCCTCCCACAGTCCAAAAACATGGATCCAGTCAATTGAATTCTCAAAATTGCCCCATACAGAGTGTGTCTGTGTGAGTGAATGTGTGCCCAGCGATGGATTGGCGCCCTGTCCTGGGTCTATCTGCCCAGCGCCCGAGACGCTCTTCCCTGGATGGGCATGGGGAACCCCACCGCGACCCTAATAAAGGATAAAGCGGAAGATAATGAATGAATGAAAAAATGTCACATTTACAGTATTCCTTACTAACGTTGTTTAGATTATTATACCATATTCATGAAATTATCTTTTGTTTTAAAAAATCATCAGTGTCTTGTTATTCTCTCACCTGAAAACTGAAACAATTTTTCAGGATGGAAACATAACATTTTGTAAGTATTTAATTCTTGCAAATACTGAGACTAGATACAAAGCCATAAATTTACACAAAAAAAAGTCAGATAGCTTACAGCAAGTTAAACACAAGAAGTACAATTTACTAATAAATACTGTCTTAATAAAAACACAGAATTCATACTTTTGATCTTGTATTGATAAATTATTATGCAAAGACTACCTGGCAGTGTTTATAATCTCCATTTCTTTCTTGTCATTTTTTAATGCTTCGCTTAGGTCTCCTCTCTCTGAGCATGTTAGCACATTTAGAATGTATATTCAGGCTTTTTTTAACGTAATAAACATAAAATGCAATTCTGCCTGCATTTCATTGTGCATACTCATATGAATGCATCACTGCTATTTTGTTTTAACTTAAAACATCTTATCACACATCTTTTACTTGGTCAATTAATATTAAATAAATAAACAGGCATTTCGAGCAGGATTTTAGATAGAAGTTGACCACAGTGTTCAATGTTACTTAGTTTTATAAGTCTGAATTTAAGCACATTTAAATTGTGTTAGCATCACAATGAATCCCAATTTATAAGATACATATAGTTATTTGATACATATCTTAAATTAATCTTAAATTATAGAACTTAGAGACTTGTATGTATATATGACATTCATTCATTCATTATCTCCCGCTTATCCTCTATTAGGGTCGCGGTGGGGTTCCCCATGCCCATCCAGGGGAGAACGTCTCGGGCGCTGGGCAGATAGACCCAGGACAGGGCGCCAATCCATCGCTGGGCACACACTCACTCACACAGACACACTCTAAACGGGGCAATTTTGAGAATTCAATTAACTTGATCCATGTTTTTGGACTGTGGGAGGAAACCGGAGAACCCGGAGGAANCCCATGCCCATCCAGGGGAGAACGTCTCGGGCGCTGGGCAGATAGACCCAGGACAGGGCGCCAATCCATCGCTGGGCACACACTCACTCACACAGACACACTCTAAACGGGGCAATTTTGAGAATTCAATTAACTTGATCCATGTTTTTGGACTGTGGGAGGAAACCGGAGAACCCGGAGGAAACCCACGCAGACACGGGGAGAACATGGAAACTCCACCAAGATGGGGATTCGAACCAGGAATCCCTAGCGCTGAGAGGCGAACGTGCTAACCACTAAGCCATCGTGCCTCCCGTATATATGACATATATGACAAAATGTATAATGACATTAAACCTTCTATTCCACAGGCCAATATCATTGGTTCACAGTAGCTTTAATGAAAACTTAAGTCTTACATTTCTGTTCGGATGAAAGTTTAAAGTTGTAAGCTCTTTAGCCTAATTTAAGTTTAATTTGTGTGCACTAGACATCCCAGATTACCTGCAGCACAGTATATTTCATACAATTAAGAAATTATAATCTGTTTTTAGTACCACAATATATGCTGCCTCTTTGATGTGATTTTGTTGGTGCACATTCATTCTCTGACTGCTGAAATGATCTTTTACACACTATTGATTGATTGCAGCAATGAATGTATTCCTTTGAAATACCTGTGCACACTCTTTATTTTCTAAAGTAAACATTGTACATGTGATTCGAATCTGGTTTTAAACATCTTACAAAAATTGTGGAAAGATTAAGATTTTAAAAAAGCTGATGTTAGTATATTTTTCTTTCTGTAATTACAATGCTTGAAAAAGCACTTAATTGGTAATCCTTCTCTTTACCTTATTTTTCTCAATCATATTTATGCAATTTGGGAACAGCCTGAACGATTTAACGTATAGACAAACAATGTTACGTAGATAATCATAACAAGACCTGTGCTATGTATTTGGTATTGGTAAGATTTGTTTCTTTAACATAGGAATGAATGGCATTTTTATATGTTCATTTGTGTTTAACCTGTTATATATCAGGCATTTACCTCTCTTTCCACATTGGGGGGGCAGTGTCTGTCAAATTGATGATGTTGTAAATAGAAGATATAAATTTTTGCCGAGAGGGTCTTAAAGCCAAAATTCGATCAACTTTGGATTCAGGTGGTCGGTTGGGAAAGTAGGGAAAGAGTCGAGACACAAAGTGCCTAATCTGAAACAAACGGAACAGATGACTATTGGGTAAATTGTATTTCACCAATAATGAGGTAAAGGGCTGAAAAACTCCCTCCACATATGAATCATTAATGGTTGTAATACCGTTGTTCTATGTCTATTTTTGAAAGGCAGAGTCCATAGTGGATGGGAGAAATTGATGATTATGAGTAATGGGTGCGTGAATGTGTGCGTGAAAAGGCCAAGGATTTTCCCTAAACTGAATCCAGATTTCTAGAGAAAAAAATTACAGGGTTGGTAGGGAAGCACTTGGCAGGGACAGGAAGCTGTGAGCAGATTGAGGAGTGGAGAGAGTGCCGTGAAGAAGAAAGTTTAATTTGGACCCATGTTGGGCAGTTATCCATAGAGATACCTTCGGACCAGTAGATTATTTTATGAATGTTGCAGGCCCCATCCGCCTTCTTCAGCTGGAGTGATGACTGTTTTAAACATGCAGGTTTGCCTTTCCAAATAAAAGGCCGATCCGCCTGGAGATTTGGGCTTAGGAGGGTCTTTTTTGCCCTCTTTGGCTGATTTTGATGCCATTTTAAATTCCAATAATGCCCAGATAGTGTAGATAGGCAGTCGAGGCAATAGATATATTATTAATTTTAGGGGAACTGAAGTGGTTGAAAGGTAAATGTGTCGGGAGATTACGCAAAGCACGTCTTACTCACTCGCCGCCATCTTCCCCTCTCTTACAGTGGTTTTTTTGTTTGCAAAACTGCTGCGACCTGAATGAATTATCTTTGTCATCTTTCTGATTATTTAAAACATTAATTCATAGACTAAATAATCCAGCCAGTAAAGATTCAATACAGCTTGCAAAATGAAGACAATTCAAATTATAAGATTCAGAGTGTTTCTATTTACTAGAATTTACCAGAGACCAGTGCAAATTTGATAAAATTTTATCAAACTATTTAGTTCTACAACCAATGGCAAAAATTATTTAAAAAATATCCTAAAGGATTTTCTCTTAATTGATTCATTTTGTAGAAAAATATTCCCAAATTCTGACCTTCTGGCATTTAGTAACAATAAAAGAGAAAAATTTAATTGTTGTAGTCAGTTACGATTGTGTTCTACTAGATCAGGAACAAATATGAGGTAAACACTGCACCAGTAATACTTTGTTGCATTACATCTTTTCTAACATTTTGAATGCTCTGAGGCATGGACTTGACAAATGGCATTCTAATTGCTGTTGTCAGATCATCTTTGCAGATTGAAGTCTTTAATTTACAATTTGCTTGCTCAAATCTATCTGTCTCCTTATGTTATCTCATATAGCCTTGATGATCTTAACATCATGATACCATCACTTCAAGGAAGCCTTGTTGTCCTTTACACTACAACTCCAGATGCATCTAAAGCCAATAGAATTACCAGCTCTGAGCTGTTAAATAAGCTTGCAAAGCTTCATTTTAATGCTGTGACATTACAACATCATTCAGGGTGCCAGGTCAGATTAGCGTGCATGGCTTGGTGGCTTTTTTATTTCCATTTATTTATTTTAAAGGACTTGCGTCTGGTGTTTTGTTATTACTTTATTGTCATTCTCTTGTGCCTTACTGATTCATTGTATTTTATGGGTAGTAGAGAAAGATGGAATAAGTATGATGCTTTTCTTATACCTGATTCTGCTCATACAGTACGGGACTGAAACAGAATCAGACAAATAGGTGCTTTATGAATCAAGGTGTAGGACTTTTGAATATTAATATTATATTAACGAATCTTTAGCGTCCTATTACCAAATATCGAAAAATAGGAGACAGTCGAAGGTTAATGTGTGTTCGATTATGTAAATCTGACTCCAAAGATATTATTTCTAAAAGAAAACTTTTAGTTACACGAGTGCTTTCTGCACTAAATAGGTTAATTTCTCCTAATGGTTAACCCTTAAAATATCTGACTCAGAGGTATTTTATAAGCATGCAGAAATCTTAATTCTATCAGAGGCTTTTATAACACATGGACAGAGACTATATTGATCATAAAGTAATTAAAATATTCCTCAGAGGTCAATCTTATAAATGCTTATATTTTACCATTAACCGGATGTAAATTAGCCTTTGATTTCCAGTCTTAAAAGATCAACCGGTACATTACTATTAGGTACTAACAAAGTTTATTACAAGTAAACAGTAGGATTAATAAAGATTACATTACAAAGTTACAAGGATTCAACTTACACATATCTACTGTTTAATTGAATGAGAAGTCCAAACTCAATAATGCCTTTTATCCTCTCTCCCCAGAAATCCATAAAGTCCACTCAGCCTCACCTGATGTCAAAGCTCCCTAAAAACCTCTATCTATGTGTGTGTTACATACTTATATACAAACTTCTAACTTCTTTCAATTTTCCGCCCAGATCATTTAAATGTAAAAACTTCAGGTATCAGATAGAAATGTGTCAGCTGTATCAACAGTACAATTCATTCATTTTACTTTGAGTTGATTATCACCTTGGGCTCCCTATTCTTTCTGTAAAAGTTGCTTTGCTAGAACTCGCTGATGAATATGAACTTGTCCTTTCTCTCTGTTTGAGATAATCTTGTCACCTGTTTGTGGCCTTTCAGTGTCTGCATCTTAAAAGCTGGTCAATTCACATGTTTATAAGAAATAATTTGTATCAGAAACCTGTACCATATGTACCACAAGTTTCCTTATTTCTACAAAGGCATCAGTCTCTATTGTGTTTCTGGGACTACACAATATAAGAGCACCAAGGACAATATGAAGAAATGTACTTAATACTTTTGGACTACATTTTACTCTTCTTTGTGTGCATGTTTGGTTCTTGGAACGTTAATGCCTGCCCTAAAGCAGCTATTTTGGCTTTAGTGGACCTCCAACCGGCGGCACGGTGGCTTAGTGGTTAGCACGTTCGCCTCTCAGCGCTAGGGATTCCCGGTTCGAATCCCCATCTGGGTGGAGTTTCCATGTTCTCCCCGTGTCTGCGTGGGTTTCCTCCGGGTTCTCCGGTTTCCTCCCACAGTCCAAAAACATGGATCAAGTTAATTGAATTCTCAAAATTGCCCCATTTAGAGTGTGTCTGTGTGAGTGAGTGTGTGCCCAGCGATGGATTGGCGCCC
>JAFMOD010001852.1:40761-67591 GCA_019802435.1 Corydoras maculifer
TCCATGTTCTCCCCGTGTCTGCGTGGGTTTCCTCCGGGTTCTCCGGTTTCCTCCCACAGTCCAAAAACATGGATCAAGTTAATTGAATTCTCAAAATTGCCCCATTTAGAGTGTGTCTGTGTGAGTGAGTGTGTGCCCAGCGATGGATTGGCGCCCTGTCCTGGGTCTATCTGCCCAGCGCCCGAGACGTTCTCCCCTGGATGGGCATGGGGAACCCCACTGCGACCCTAATAGAGGATAAGCGGGAGATAATGAATGAATGAATGGACCTCCAACCTAAAATGTTTTTCTGTTTTTTAACCCTACCACAACTAAACTGACAGCTTACTGCATTATTGAATTTAAGTGGCAGCATAAGAAATAATAATAATGTAAGTACAGTAATAATCCAGTGAAAGAGTCCAGTTTTACTTACCGTATTTTCCGGACCATAAGACCATATTATAAAGCAAGTCTGAATTATGAGGTCTATTTCTGTATTTGACCCACGTATAAGGCGCACCGTACTATAAGGCGCAGTCTCAATTACGGACTCTATTTCTTTACGGTACTTATTCTGTACGGCACCGTATTATAAGGCACTTGCTAAAACATATGATCTACAAGAAAAGTAAAACGGTGATTTATAATTGAAGTTTATTCTACTACTTGACAAAACACACATTATTTTTAATCACTCTTCTCCCACAAACCCATAAATAGTCCTTATCTTCTGTGTCTGAATTAAAAAGCTGCACAATTTCACTATCGAGCACTCCGGGTTCCCCCTCATTAATGTCTGAGTCAGTCTCGTCGCCTGGCGGCTGTTCAGCAATGGTGCCAGCTTTCGCGAAAGCTCGGACAACAGTTACAGCAGAAACCTTAGCCCAGGCATCCACAATCCATTTACAGACAATGGAGTAACATTTAGTAAATGTGTGATCACCGTCTATCATCCATCGCTACCACCCCGCTTGCAACTTTACTTTAAACGCCCTGTTTACGCCAATGTCCAGCGGTTGGAGTTCTTTATTTAATCCTCCCGGAATGATGGCAAGCTTTCTCACTTGGTTTTTTACGTTGCCTGTGAGATGAGCGCGCATGGAGTCACATATAAGCAGGACGGTGATGTGTGGAAAAAAACACCCGGTCGCACAACAATACTTTTATAGATTTTGGAACTCCGTACACGTATAAGGCGCACCGGATTATAAGGCGCGCGTGCGATTTCTGGGAAAATTTTTGGTTTTTAGGTGTGCCTTATAGTCCGGAAAATACGGTATTCTTTTTACTAACCCTCAGTATTCTTTAGTATTTTACATACAATCCATATGCAGTGTTTGAGGTCATTATAGCAGCTGTTTTTGTCAGGGTTGGAAGTGTTACGTCACTCCCCCCTGTTTTCCTCTCAGCTTTTGGCCGTTCCGGGTTCCCGTAGGTAGGGCCCATCCCCTAGAGCTGGGATTGGGTCCTATCTAATCACATGTGACCTGCTGACTACTCTTAAGTGCACATGTGCCCTTAGTCAGCAGGTCAGCATTATATATATTCCTGTATATGTGATTGCATATGCATACCTTACTTTGGGGTAGTGTGCTTTGTTTTGTATTCGGCGTCACGTCGCCTTCGTTTCGGTTCGGGTTATTCTTTTCATTTATTAAATTATCTTTTCTACTACTTACCTGCTCGCCTGGCTCACTTCTTACATTACATCGCACCGCACAGTGCCACCTTTGGACGGACTGCGCCCCCCCATTGTGACAGAATGCTGACCTCTCAACCTTGCTGAGTCCAGGCTCCCTCGTCCGGGTAAGCGTGTTCTTTGTTTTTCCGCCTCTGTCGCGTATCCCGTTCCTCGGCGATAGCCCCGCCATTAGCTTATTTTCCGGCTGCAGCATCGGCTTCTTTAACTCGGCGCTAGCCCCGCCATTAGCTTATTCCTCGGCTGCAGTATCGGCTTTTTTAACTCGGCGCTAGCCCCGGCATTAGCTTATTTTCCGGCTGCAGTATCGGCTTCTTTAACTCGGCGCTAGCCCCGCCATTAGCTTATTTTCCGGCTGCAGTATCGGCTTCTTTAGCTCGGTGCTAGCCTCGCCAATAGCTTATTCCCCGGCTGCAGCATCGGCTGCTTTAGCTCGGTGCTAGCCCCGCCAATAGCTTATTCCCTGGCTGCAGCATCGGCTTCTTTAGCTCGGCGCTAGCCACGCCAATAGCCTATCCTCCGGCTGCAGCATCGGCTACGTTAGCTTGGCGCTAGCCCCGCGATTAGGTTTTTTTTTTTTTTTTCTCTCCCTCTTCGGAGGTTGGAGCGATGAGGGGAATTGACCGCGTTCCAGAGTATGGGGAGATCGTGCTCCCCCCCTCGGTTCCGATCAAGCTCCTGGCACCCTGCGACGGGGTGGCTTTGAAGCCACTTCCGTACATTGTCGGCTGTCGCAGGGTGTTCGAATCGGTGACCAGTCGGGACCTGTCGGACAGGGAGAGGGTGCAGTTCTACCTCTCCCGACTCCTGGGACCTGCGCAGAGGTGAGCAGAGGCCTAGTGGCCACCGGGGACATCTATCGCACTTCAGTCGACCTGTTCGAGGCGGCCTTCCTGGGCCGGTTCGCCCCGGGTTCAGATGCTCGCGCCGTCAGCGATCACCTGTGCGCTGTCCATCGACAGCTTCGCAGTGTGCATGTTGGGAACCCGCCCTGCGAGCCGGCGCTTCCTCCATCATCTGCTCCGCGAGTGGTTCCACACCGCCGGTAATCTGCCCTGCGAGCCGCACCGCGCTGTTAGCGAGCACCCGGGCGCTGTTAACAGGCAGCTTCTCAGCTTGCGGGTTGGGACTCTGTCCTGCCAGTCGCCACGCATTGATCGCAATCCGCCACGAGCCGCCTCGCTCCACAGGCCATCCGCTCCGCGAGTGGTTCTACGCCGCCAGTAATCCGCCCCGTAAGCCGCCACGCGTCGCTAGCGATCCGCTGTTCGCCACGAGCGTTCCGTCGCTTGCTGTCCGCTCAGCAGGTAATTCGTCCCGAGAGCTGCCGCGCGCCGTCAGCATTCCGCCGCTTGATGTCAGCGAGACACCCCGCTCAACCGGTAATTCGTCCCTGTCAGCTCGTGGCGGATTAGCGATCCGCTGCTCGCCACGAGCGTTCTGCCACTCGACGTCATCGAGTCACTCCGCTCGGCCGGTAATACGCTCCGTAAGCCGCCACGCGTCGTCAGCGATCAACTGCCCGCCGCGAGCGTTCCGCCGCGAGCGTTCCGCCGCGAGCCGCCAGCGATCCGCTGCTTTCTGTCAGCGATTCGCGCCGCACCATCTGCATGCCTAGTAGGGTTCAGGGAATTGATTCAGGCTACGGGTTCCAGTCTGCATCTGTCGAGTTACGACCCGAGCCGTCCGTGATCCGTTCGGGTTGCGTCCGGTGCTTGGTTACCGCCTCGGTAGACCAGGACCTATTATTATGTGGGGTTGCTGTGGTACTGGCTTATTCTCTTCGTGTCCAGGAGACTGAGAGGTAAGAGGCTGGGAGACTAGGCGAAGTGTCCAGTACGTCACCTGGGTTGCAGTCCAGTGGTCCGATAAGGAAGCAGTGGTCGTCTATGGTCCCCGCTCAAGACCAGTTAACCACCGCTCTGGACCATTCCTCACCCGCTCTGGACCGTAATTCGTCTGCTCTGGACTGTTTGGGACCATCCATTTCCCGCTCGGAACAGTCTTCCTCCCGCTCAAGAGAGTCTGACCTCATCTCTGGACAATGTGACACCCGCTCTGGACTATTCCTCTTTCACTCTGGACCGTAATTCGCCTGCTCTGGACTGTTTGCCCCTTGTCCGGGACCATCCACTTCCCGCTCGGAACAGTCTTCCTCCCGCTCAAGACGGTCAGCTCTCCTCTCTGGAGTATGTGTCACCTTCTCTGGACCATAATTCGCCTGTGCTGGACTGTTTGCCCCTTGTTCGGGTCCATCCTCTTCCCGCTCGGAATAGTCTTCCTCCCGCTCAAGACAGTCAGCTCTCTTCTCTGGACAATGTGCTCCCCGCAGTGGACTGTTTGAAGGCTGCTCAGGAGACACTGGTCTCTATTCCGGATATCCAACTTATGGACAAAGACTGTGCTATGCTCGCGTCTACTCGGGTTACTTCTGCGGTCGTGTGTCCTCCAGCTCCTAAACCCGCGTTAGCCTCTCCAGCACCTGAGCCCGTGTTAGCCTTTCCAGCACCTGAGTCTGCGTTAGCCTCTCCGGCGTCTGAGCCCGCAAGGCACGCTCTCAAAGGGTCACGTCACCCTTGCGCTCTCAAAGGGTCAAGGCGTTCCCGCATCCTTAAAGGGTCACGTCAACCTCGCGCTCTCAAAGGGTCAAGGCGTTCCCGCATCCTCAAAGGGTCACGACTCCCTCGCGCTCTCAAAGGGTCAAGGCAACCCCGCATCCTCAAAGGGTCACGTCGCCCTCGTGCTCTCAAAGGGTCAAGGCGTCCCCGCATCCTCAAAGGGTTACGTCGCCCTCACGCTCTCAAAGGGTCAAGGCGTCCCCGCATCCTCAAAGGGTCACGTTGCCCTTGCGCACTCAAAGGGTCACGGCGTCCCCACATCCTTAAAGGGTCACGTCGCCCTCGCGCTCTCAAGGGGTCACGTCACTGTCGTGCTCTCAAAGGGGCACGTCTCCCTCGCGTTCTCAAAGGGTTGCATTGCCCCCGCGAGTTGGATGAGCCTCGCCGGTTCGCCGCCCTCAGAAGACCACGTCTCCCTCGTGCCCTTAAAGTACTCTCTTCTACTTCGCACCCTCGACAGGTCTCGCCGCTATCGCGTCCTCACCAAGTCCCCCTTTGTTTTGTTTTTTTCTCCCCAGGTGGCTTTGCCCGGGTTGTTTTGGGGGGGGCGATATGTCCCCCTGTTTTCATCTTGGCTTTTGGCTGTTCCGGGTTCCCGTAGGTAGGGCCCATCCCCTAGAGCTGGGTTTGGGTCCTACCTAATCACATGTGACCTGCTGACTACTCTTAAGTGCACATGCGCCCTTAGTCCTGTATATGTGATTGCATATGCACACGTTACTTTGGGGTAGTGTGCTTTGTTTTGTATTCGGCGTCACGTCGCCTTCGTTTCGGTTCGGGTTATTCTTTTCATTAATTAAATTATCTTTTCTACTACTTACCTGCTCGCCTGGCTCACTTCTTACATTACATCGCACCGCACAGTGCCACCTTTGGACGGACTGCGCCCCCCCCATTGTTACAGTTTTGTGTTTTTTGTTATATTTGTTATTTTTTTCCTCTCAGTGCCACTATATACTGTTAAATCAGTTCTCTCTTGACAATAATGAATCCAAGCTTGTCAGTGCAACCTTTTTGCAACCTTTTTGCCATAAATGTAATTCTCACAGCATATGACATAAGTGCTCAAAAATTTACTTATAATTAAACATTTTAAAATTAACAATAAAATGATCTAAAAAATCAAACTATTTCACACCCTGAAACTGTTTGTGTCAAAATATTACCCATTCTTTTAATTGTAAAAATATATTTTGGGAAACACCCAAACTCCAGAAACAGTGCAGGTTGCCAGTTCACTTGCAGGACAAACACAATAAGTAAGTTCAAGAAATTTATTTATATAGCACTTTTTACAATAGTACACAAATCAGCCACAAAGCAATAGTCACAAAGCAGCTTTACAGTGTTATAATCATTTAAACACCCAAAGAGCAAGCCAATATGACAGTGGCAAGAAAAAATTACTGTTATGTTGTCATTTTAAGTAAGAAACCTTGGAAGGACCAAGGCTCAGGGGACGCATCCTCCTTGAGCGGCCGGGCAGCATTAACATTGTTGGAAAGCCATGTACATATTGTGTGGTGATCAGGTGTCCGTATTTAACAATTGGAAAACTCTTTAAGTCCGTTGAGGGCATCCTGCAGGACTGCCAGTTCAATAAAAAAATCCAGGTTTTATCCAGTAATTCCCATAGCCGCAGTGCTTCGGCAGAGCCATGGATGAGCTGACTACAGCTCCAGGAAATTAGCAACTCATCAAAAGAAACAAACAAAAGAAGCAAGGAAACAACAAGGAAATATTCATATCTACAATTAACCTTTAAGAATGTTCCGTTCCAACATGTCAGTTTGCCATCTAACGTTTTTGTTTTTGAAGGGTTGAATAAAACGAACTGTCAAGCAAGAATGTCCATTTAGTTTCCTGGATGGGCGGCACGGTGGATTAGTGGTTAGCACGTTCGCCTCTCAGCGCTAGGTATTTCCGGTTCGAATCCCCATCTGGGTGGAGTTTCCATGTTCTCCCCGTGTCTGTGTGGGTTTCCTCCGGGTTCTCCGGTTTCCTCCCACAGTCCAAAAACATGGATCAAGTCAATCGAATTCTCAAAATTGCCCCATATAGAGTGTGTCTGTGTGAGTGAGTGTGTGCCCAGCGATGGATTGGTGCCCTGTCCTGTGTGTATCTGCCCAGCGCCCGAAACGTTCTACCCTGGATGGGCATGGGGAACCCCACCGCGACCCTAATAGAGGATAAAGCGGGAGATAATGAATGAATGAATAAGTTTCCTGGATAGTAGTGTGCATAATACTGGATAATACCTGACAAATTTTTTCATATTTACTGACTTTAGTTTTTTTTTTTACTGCTGCTTTTTAAGACTCTAAAGACATTCAGACATACAGCATTTTCTTAATCAAGTTGCATTTTTAAAATGTTAATTGTAAAAAACTAAAGGATTGAGAAGAATCTAGACTTGACTTAAATCAGCAAAAGTAATAACATTGACTTGTGGCAGGAGTTGAGTGGCACTGGGGAAGAAGCCGTAGGTAATGGACTTTTATAATCTGGAACAGCACATGCCAAAAGAGATCGACCACAAGCAATAGGAAGCGAAGGTATGGCTATTTTACCTAGCAGCACATAATGTACATTTTAATGTATATTAAATATACTGTGTGAATAAAAAATCAACTTATTTAATCATTAAAAGTTAATGTCCACACTGTACTTACTTCTTGAGGCAGCTTTCAAATTTATGACCTAGAATCACTAAATGCAAAATAAATAGAAAGTATGTGTAAATGGCATGCAATAAAGTAATATATTTGCAGCAAACTGCCTGAACTATCAATATTAACTGTTGTATTAATCATCTGAAGTTACAATGCAATACTAACAATATGCTGAGTCGGTGCAGCTGTGTCCCTTCACAATACAATCTAATACAAAGTCGGTGTGATGTCTGTGACTGAACATTTTTAAAAAGCAGATATTTTGGTGGTTAGTGTTGAAATGATTTCCCTCATTTAGACAGTGCATGTAACTTGTAAACTTGTAGCATATATATATATATATATATATATATATATATATATATATATATATATATTTATTTATTTATTTATTCACACACACATACATACTGCTACAAAGGGTGCGCACAGTCCGTCCAACGGCGGCGCTGCGAGTGTTGTGTGGTGATAAGGAGCGAGCCAGGCGACCAGGTAGGCAGCAGAAAAGTATTTATTAACTAAAAGCAAAAACCCCAACCGAAAACGACACGCAAACGTGACTCTGAACACAAACATAACACATGGAAAACCCAACATAAGCATAATAATAATGCTGGCCTGCTGACTCAGGGAGCATGCGCACTTCAAGTGTAGTCAGCAGGCCACATGTGATTAGGAAGGACCCAATCCCAAGCCTTGGGGATGGGCCCTACCTACGGGAACCCTGAACGGACAACTTTGAATTGGCCTAACTCCCAACCCTGACATATCACCCCCCCAAAGCAACCGGGGTGGTATGGCCACCCGGGGGGAAAAAAAAGAAAACAAAGGGGGCCGGGTCCTTCCGGGACCCTATGAGGACACGACGGCTACTAGGCCTGTAAAGGGCACGAAGGGGGCGAGGCCTCTTTGAGGGCATGAAGGTGGCGTGGCCATCAGAGGGCGCTAAAGCGACGAGGCTTTATAAACCTATGGAGGCGATGCGGCCTCTTAAGGGCGACCCTCTGAGACCCTTTGAGAGCGCGAGAGCGACGTGACCCTTTGAGAGCGCGAGGGCGACGTGACCCTTTGAGAGCGCGAGGGCGACGTGACCCTTTGAGAGCGCGAGGGCGACGTGACCCTTTGAGAGCACGACTCGCAGGCTCAGACGCCGCAGAGGCTAACGCGGACTCAGGTGCCGGAGAGGCTAACGTGGACTCAGGTGCCAGAGAGGCTAACGCGGACTCAGGCGCCAGAGAGGCTAACGCGGACTCAGGCGCCATGTTTTGAGTGGATGGGAGACTGTTCAGAGTGGGAAGTGGATGGTCCTGAACAAGGGGCAAACAGTCCAGCGCGGGCGAACTACGATCCAGAGTGGGGGTTAACTGGTCCTGAGCGGTGGTTAACTGGTTCTGAGCGGGGACCATCGACGACCACTGCTTCCCCATCGGACCACTGGACTGCAACCCAGGTGATGCGCTGGACACCTCGCCTAGTCTCCCAGCCTCCTTCCTCTCCTGGACACAAAAAGAGAGAGCAAGTACCACAGCAACCCCACATAGTAATAGGTCCTGGTCTACCGAGGCGGGACCCACCGAGGCCGGATCAGGGGGCGGCCCGCTGGTGGCGCTGAGCGGATTAATATCGGCGTGGATTTGTGCTCAGCGTAGAGCGGAACGCTCGTGGCAAGCGGTGTATCGCTGACGGCTCACGGGACAGATTACCGGTGGAGCGGGGCAGCGCACGGAGCGGCACGCTGACGGTTAGCGGCGGAACACTGGCGGTGAGCGAGGGAACACTGACGACGAGCGGCGAGGCGCGAGCGGTGACGCGCTAGTGGCGCGGCTCATTTAGTGCATAGCGGCTTACTGGCGGCGCTTGGCGGATTACGGGCGACATAGAACAGCTCGCGGAGCGGAAGACCAGAGGTCTGGAGCGGAGCGGGGGGGCTCGGCTCGCGGGGCGGCTTGCAGGACCGATTCCTGGCCCGCACGCTGCGAAGCTGTCTTTTGACAGCGCCCAGGCGCTCACTGACAGCGCGGGCATCCGAACCTGGTGTGAACCTTCCTAGGAAGGCCGCCTCAAACCGACTCCGACCGGCCCACCTCCGCGCGGGTCCCAGGAGTCTGGAGAGGTAGAACTGCACCCTCTCTCTGTCCGATAGCTCCCTACTGGTTACGCATTTGAACACCTTGCGACACCCTAAGATGTACGCGAGAGGCTTCAAAGCATTAACCGGGCATAGTGGCTCACTGGCGGCGCTTGGCGGTATACGGGCGACAGAACAGCTCGCGGAGCGGAAGACCAGAGGTATGGAGCGGTTTGTGCAGCGGCTCCCTCAGCGGCTCGCTGACAGCGCGGAGCATCTCGCAGGGCGGATCACTGGTCTGGAGTCTGCGAGGCGGATTGTCGGCGATGTAGAACAGCTCGCGGAGCGGATGACCAGAAGGACGGAGCGGTTTGCTCAGCGGCTCGCTGATAGCACGTAGCGTCTCGCAGGGCGGGTCACTGGTCCGGCGGCTGCGAGGCGGAATGCTCACGACATGGAGCGGCACGTTGGTGGCTCGCGGCGTTTTGCAGGCGGCACGCGGCAGCATACAGACGGAGCGGGGCGGCTTGCAGGACCGATTCCCGACCCGCACGCTGCGAAGCTGTCTTTTAATTAATGCAGCTATGGCTGCAGCCGGAGAAAGCTGCTAATAGCGGCCGAAGCAGCGGCGAATAAGAACTGACTGCCGGGACGAACCGATAAGACGGGATACGCGACAGCGGGGAATAATCAAAAAAAAAAGGGGGCGCTTACCCGGACGAGGACTCCTGGACTTCGCGAGGTTCTGAGGCCAACATTCTGTTAAAAAGGGTGCACGCAGTCCGTCCAACGGCGACACTAAAAGCAAAAACCCCAACCGAAAACGACACGCAAACGCGACATTGAACACAAACATAACACATGGAAAACAAAATGTAACTTAAGCATAATGCATATAATGCTGGCCTGCTGACTCAGGGAGCATGCACACTTTAAGTGTAGTCAGCAGGCCACATGTGATTAGGTAGGACCCAATCCCAAGCCTTGGGGATGGGCCCTACCTACGGGAACCCTGAATGGACAACTCCGAATTAAGAAAACGGGGGAGTGGCCTAGCACTCCCAACCCTGACACATACACACTCATACACATTTTTTTGTGCAATGTTAGACTAAACACTGGTTAATTAATTGGATATCATAATCAACATGGTTCAACATTTGTGTTATAAGGTTATAAGAGTAGATTTGGGAACAGGGTATTATTAGATAAAGTTTAGATGGTGGTGGTGTGTTTTAAATAGTTTGTTTAACAATTTCTAATAAAAAGCATATATGAGCAGTATATAATATGAGCAGGTTGCATGGGGCCGTATTGGTTAGCATATTTGTCTCTAAGCACTAAGAATACTGATTCAATTCCCAATCTGGTCAGAGCTAACACGTTCTTCCATGTGGGTTTACTTCCATAATCCAAAAACATGTATTGAAGGTAAATTGGCTGATATCTAAATTTCCCCATATAGCGTATCTGTGGCAATAAGTGCCCAGTGATGGATTGGCGCCCTGTCCTGTGTGTATCTTCCCAGAGACCGAACATTCTCCCTTGACCCTAATTCCTAGAATAGGATTAAGTGGAAGATGATGAGATGAGATGAGCAGGTAGGTGAGCACCTATAGAGATGGAGGCATGCTGCATAAGACATTTTGGAAAGAAAGTTAAAAAGGCAAAATTGAGGTGGTTTGGACATGTGCAAAGGAGGTATAAGATTTACATTGGCAGTGTCTGTAGATGGAGCCTTGAGGCAGGGAGAGGAGAGTAGCCCTCTAATAGTATAAATCAGATAGCTCTTAGTTTCCTTGTGTAAAGATGGAATGTTCTGACTGCACAAAAATATACAATGGTGTTTCACAAAGATCAGTACTAGGAACACTTATTTTATTCTATAACATGCTCCTATTGGGATAAGCCATGACTGAAAATTTTATTGTTCAGTAAGTATGAGGGCTACAATAAAGAACTTCAAAGTAATTTAGCAATAACCTTTAACACAAAGACACACCTGGGTTAGTAGATGTTGAGCCAGCTTGCCCTTTCTGATTGACAGTCCTGATGTGTATGTGCTGATTCATGGTGTCACTCTGCTTTGCTATTCTCAATATCTTTAAACAGCAGTAAGATGCTGCTTTGTATATGGGTGACTGGGCGGTCAGTGAGACGCTATGCCTGACTGTAACGTATATCCCAATCTTTGTTTTCACAGAATGGTATTATCCTTTATCCTCATATGTGATTGGCCACAAGGCCACCATGCTGCCAATTAAAAAAAAAAGTAAGCTGTAAGCAGGACTGAGCCACAGAGAGTGAGAGCAAGAGCAGCAAATGAAAAAAAAAGGAGATCCAGTTCTCACTCGATGGGCTTCTAATTCAATACAAATCATGACCTATCACTAACCACGATTAGTCGACTGTAATGCAGTGCTACATAAAGTGCCTCATTACATGTCAGTTAAGAATATAATGGATTTTTCAAAAGAATATAGTGTGTGAAATTGTGTAGAAACTTGGCATAGATGTGATTAACATTGTTTTATTTTTTTAAGTTTATACAAACCTGTTTTTAAAAAGTTGATGTTGCTTTATTAACTTGTCTGTAATTATTTACAAAGTTTGCATGGTCAAGGGCATCAGCACTCATTATTTCATAATAACTATTCTTACTGCTTAAATGCTTTCTGTTTAAGTTAGACTGATATCACTATGGTTTGTCCTGCTTTGCTCAGTACAGTCTATTGCTATGTGGATTATGAATTCTTGTATCAATAGAACTTTCGGTAACACTTTACCTAAATCCGGTATTCGTAATGCATTATTAATTCATTTAAAAATATTTTTGTGTTAATGGCCATAGATGTTCATAACCACAGTTATAAAGTGTTATAAGAACATGCCAAAAAAGCTTTATAACACAAAGTGTCATAATACATTATAAAAGATATATTTTAACTGTTCTTTAACTAATTGTAGAGAGCAGCGACATAAATCCTCATAATATTTGTGTTTAATGAACACTTTTCCTGAAAATAACTATAACTGTTTATGAAAGCTTATAAGCTCTTTTTTCAGGCAAGTAAAGTGTTGTCATAGTAGTACATGACTTATTAAATGCTTTTAACAGACTTTAAGTTAAGTTAAATAAGATCAGATTATAATGCATCATGTCACTTTTTGTTATGAAGCTTTATGTGAAATTGTTAAAACAATTTATGACTATGATTATGAACATCTATGTAAACTAACAAATGCTCGTGACAAATTATGTGAAGCATTATGAATACTTTGCAAAGCTTTATAAATGCATTTATAAATGCATAATGAATAACGGATTCATAGAAAGTGTTACCGAACTTTGTCCTTTAATATCCCTTATCTCACTAATACTGTATCTCATTATTATTCTGTTAGTATGGATAAGAATCTATTTTAATTGCTGTCTCCATCCATTTTCCAAGTTCTTTTTTTTCACCAACCCCTGATTGTCTCTCCTTATTGTCAGCACAGCATTCCCTTCTTTCTGAAATCAAGTGACTTTTTTTAAAACTGTTTTTTGTAGCTTATTCTAGCAGAGTTTTCTCTGTTTTAACCTGTTTCTGAGTCAGCAGATATACAGTCAAGCTCGAAATAATTCAATGCCTCTGGCAAATTTTGACTTAAATTTACTTTTATTCAACAAGCAAATTTATCTCCCAGGAGCCAATTGCAAAGGGTATGAATAATTTTGGACATGCCACTTTTTGTTCAAATGTGAATAAAAGCTGAGAAATATTTTTTTCCACCATGGTGCCTCTTGTACATCATCGTATTATCTCCTGTGTCGTTTCCGGTCATATATAAAATTGTTGGTTGAATAAAAGTAAATTTAAGTCAAAATTTGCCAGGGGTATGAATAATTTCGGGCTTGACTGTATAAAAAATTAACATTAAAAGTAAAAAATAAAAAGGACAATGTCAAAGTTAAAGGACATAAAATTCAAAAACTTTTGTAAATATAACAAAGCAAATATAAATTTTATAAATTTTATATAAATTTTTGTTGTTTTTTTACATAGTCTCTGTAAATATGCAGTGTAAGATAATGTGTTGAAAACAAAATGAAATGTTGGTTTAAAAATAAAAGGTAATTAGTGATTCAGATGAAGATGTGTACATGTTTGACTCTGTTTTCAGATTGTTTACATGGGTTGGGTGGATGAGAAGGAGCAGTATTCTGTTCAGGATCACGTGTACACTCCAAAGTTTCTGGCATTACGGGGTTCATCTCTTTTTAAATTCTCAGCACCGCCGGTAAGCTCTGAAACTGTTGTGTTGCCACACGAACACACTTATTCACAAATTACCAATGTAAGTCCTTGAGCAAGGCCCTTAACCCTCATTGCTCCGGGGGTGGCTATACCAACCCTGTGTTTTGACCCCAACCAAGTTGGGATATTTGTAAGTCGCTTTTTGCATTTTCGAAATTTTGCTAAATGACCAAATGTAAATGTACAAATAGAAACACAGTCACACTCACTCATGCACACTCTAAAGATGGACTAAATGTTAAACAGTAATACAGTCATGGCCAAAAGTTTTGAGAACAATCCAAATATTAATTTTTACAAAGTCTACTGCAGTTTTATTAATGGCAATTTGCATATACTCCAGAATGTTATAAAGAGTGATCAGCTTAACAGCAATTAATTGCAAAGTCAATATTTGCCTAGAAAATGAACTTCATTTCTAAAACAAATTTCAACTTCATTGCAGCCCTACCTTAAAAGGACCAGCTAACATCGTTTCAGTGATTGCTCCATTAACACAGGTGTGGGTGTTGATGAGGACAGGGCTGGAGATCAATCTGTCATGATACCACTGGACACTTTAAAAGGAGGCTGGTGCTTGGCATCATTGTTTCTCTTCTGTTAACCATGGTTATCTCTAAAGAAACACGTGCAGTCATCATTGCACTGCACAAAAATGGCCCAACAAGGAAGAGTATCGCAGCTAGAAAGATTGCACCTCAGTCAACAATCTATCGCATCAACAAGAACTTCAAGGAGAGATGTTCCACTGTTGCAAAGCGCAAGGACCGTCTCTTAAAAGTGTTTCAGCTGCGGGATCGGGCTACCAGCAGTGTAGAGCTTGCTCAGAAATGCCAGCAGGCAGATGTGAGTGCATCTGCACACACTGTGAGGCGTAGACCCTTGGAGCAAGGCCTGTTCTCAAGGAGGGCAGCAAAGAAGCCACTTCTCTCCAGAAAGAACATCAGGGACAGACTGATATTCTGCAAAACGTACTGGGAGTGGACTGCTGAGGACTGGAGAAAAGTCATTTTCTCTGATGAATCCCCTTTCCGATTGTTTGGGACATCTGGAAAACAGCTTATTCGGAGAAGACGAGGTGAGCGCTACCAACAGTCTTGTCTCATGCCAACTGTAAACCATCCTGAAACCATTCATGTGTGGGGTTGCTTCTCAGCCAAGGGAATCGGCTCTCTCACAGTCTTGCCTAAAAACACAGCCATGAATGAATAATGGTACCAGAATGTCCTCCGAGAGCAACTTCTCCCAACCATCCAAGAGCAGTTTGGTGATCAAAAATGCCTTTTCCAGCGTGATGGAGCACCTTGCCATAAAGCAAAGGTGATAACTACATGGCTCAGGGAACAAAACATAGAGATTTGGGTCCATGGCCTGGAAACTCCCCAGATCTTAATCCCATTGAGAACTTGTGGGCAATCATCAAGAGACGGGTGGACAAACAAAAACCTACACATTCTGACAAAATGCAAGCATTGATTATGCAAGAATGGACTGCTATCAGTCAGCATTTGGTCCAGAAGTTGATTGCCAGGGAGAATTGCAGAGGTCCTGAAGATGGAGGGTCAACACTGCAAATATTGACTTGCTGCATTAACTCATTCTAACGGTCAATAAAAGCTTTTGTTACTCATAATATGATTGCAATTATATTTCTGTATGTGATAAAAACATCTGACAAACACATAAATCCAGAGGGCAGCAGATCATGTGAAAATATAATATTGGTGTCATTCTCAAAACTTTTGGCCATGACTGTACACAGATATTCAAGATATCAAGAAATTCCTGGTATCATGACCTGGTTTCTTTTTGTGTCAAGTATGTTTGTTCTTACTTTGCGTGTGTGTGTGAATTAGACTGTAAATGTAGAAAACATTAACATTGTGAAGCAGTTTTAAGACACCATTCTGCTTCTACTTTTAAAGCACTCAATAAATATTTATTAAATTTTCAACAGAAGCACTTTGGGTTTTAGGTAGTGAATTTGAAGATCATTGAGGGATTTGGCAACCCTGCATGTAAAGTTAGAATTTTGTGAATTGAATATGCAGACAGTCCTCCATGGATCGCCACCTTATTGTGGTAGGGGTTTGCAAGCTTAAATGATCCTAGGAGCTTTGTTGACCAGGGAAAAAGCTCCTGGTAAGGTCTCTCAATGCAAATTGGTCATAGGTGACGGACCCGATAGAATGGTCCAAATTAACCCCTATGAAAAATAACATCAGGAATTTGTATACACTGTCCAGATTAGGGTTATTGGGGCCCTACGCGGGAGCCAGGCATGGGGTAGGGGTTCGTCAGCGAGCGTCCGGTGGTCAGGCACTTTCCCATGGTGCCTGACCGGACCCAGCCCGAAGGAGCTACAAGGGTCCCCCCTTACGTGAACTCACCACCTGTGAGATGGGAAGTAATAGGGGTTTGGTATATTGTGGATTCGGCAGGCCAAAGGTGGTGGCCTTGGCATCGCAATCCTCAGCTTGACGCACGTTTGTTGGGGGTTTTTCCGGTGGACTAGAGGGTAGCTTTCCTACGCCTTTGAGTTGGGGAATGAGTTATGACTGTTGTCTGCGCCTATGCACCTGATGGCTGTTCAGGTTACCCAGCCTTTTCAGAGTCTTTGGGGGAGTTGCTGTAAAGTGCTCCCCTAGAGACTCCGTTGTCCTGCTGGGGAACTTCAACGCTCATATGGGCAATGACAGTGAGACCTGGTGTGATTGGGAGGAATGGCCTCTCGGATCTAAACCTGAGCGGTGTTCAGTTGTTGAACATCTGTGCAAACCATGGTCTCTCCATCACAAACACCATGTTTGAGCACAAGGGTGTCCATTAGTGCACATGGCGCCAGGACACCCTAGGCTGCAGTTTAATTATAGACTTTGTAGTTGTGTCATTGGACTTGCGGCCATGTGTCTTAGATACTCAGGTGAAAAAATGGCCTGAGCTGTCAACTGGATCAGGTGGCAGGGGAAGATGCCGGTCAGACCAGGCACACCCAAATGTATTGTGAGTGTTTGCTGGGAATGTCTGCCAGAAGAACCCATCAGGCAGACAACTCTCACCTCTGTCAGAGCTTCAACCACATACTGGGGCCAGGCCAGGCCAGGTAATCTGTGGCAAGAGAGCTCCTTGGTGGCAGGGTTTCAGGGGTGGAT
Source organism: Corydoras maculifer (assembly GCA_019802435.1). Lineage (NCBI taxonomy): Eukaryota > Metazoa > Chordata > Actinopteri > Siluriformes > Callichthyidae > Corydoras > Corydoras maculifer. The sequence continues at coordinate 57,254 of JAFMOD010001852.1, forward strand.
AAGATCCGTCTGGAGTTCCTCAAAGCTCTGGATGTTGTGGGGTGCTCTTGGCTTGCACGTCTTTTCAACATTGCATGGTTATTTGGGGCAGTGCCTCTGGACTGGCAGATGGGGTCATGGTGCCTCTTTTTAAAAGTGGGTGTGTTCCAACTACAGGGAAATTACACTCCTCGGCCTCCCTAGTAAATAGCAGGAGTACTGGAGAAGTGAGTCTGGCTGATAATCGAATAAGTAGAACACTATTCCATACTAGACATCTCTCCAGGATCCTTGAGGGTTCATGGGAGTTTGCACAACCAGTCTACATGTGTTTTGTGGGTCTGGAGAAGGCTTTCCGCAGTGTTCCTCTGGGGATTTTGTGGGAGGTGCTTCGCGAGTACAGGGTACATGACTTCCTACTATGGACCATTCAGTCCCTGTACGTGTGGAGTACAAGCTTGGTTCGCATGGCCGGCAGTAAGTCGGACTTGTTCCCAGTTAGGTTTGTACTCTGTCAGGGCTGTCCTTTGTCACCAATTGTGTTCATAATTTATATGGACAGAATTTCTAGGCACAGCCAGAGGATGGAAGGTGTCTGGTTTGATGGTCTCAGGATCACGCCACTGCTGTTTGCGGATTATGTGGACCTGTCATCAAGCTGCAAATTTCAGCTCTTGCTAAAAGCTCTTGAGTTAGATGAGATGAGAATCAGCCAATTCTAAGGCTATGTTTCTCAGATGGAAAAGGGTGGAAAACCCTCTCTGGGTCAGGGATGAGATGATGCCTCAAGTGGTGGAGTTTAAGTATCTCGGAGTCTTGTTAACGAGTAATGGTAAGATGGAGCGGGAGATTGACAGTCAGATTGGCGCAGGGTCAGCAGTGATGTGGACCCTATACCGGGCTGTTGTGGTGAAGAAGGAGCTAAGCCATAAGGCAAGGCTCTCGATTTACTGGTCAATCTACGTTCCTACCCTCACTTATTGTCATGAGCTTTGGGTAATGACCGAAAGAACAAGATTGCAAATATAAGCAGCCGAAATGGGTTTTGTCAGGTTGGAAGGGCTGGGCCACTCCCACGTCGCCCGTGTTTCGGGTTTGGCCGGCTAGAGCTTCCGTAGGTAGGGCCCCATCCCCTTGAACTGGGATTGGGTCCTACCTAATCACATGTGGCCAGAATTTTTGCTTACGTACGTGCTTTGCCTGTACAGGTGTGTTACATCGGGTGTCGGCTTTGGGTTTGGTTTAGTTGTTTTGTTTAGTTTATCCCGGCACGTTTCACCGTGCCGTCAGCGGCGTTCCCGCTGTTGCATATAGGTGTTTTGCTCCCGGCACGTCCCGCCGTGCCTTCAGCGGCGTTCCCGCTAAAGTCAGTGAATAAACTGATATTTGTTTGCTTACCTGGTCGCCTGGCTCGCTTCCTACTACCCACACCGCACCGCGCAGCGTCGCCCTCTGACGGACAGCGCTCCCCGATCGTGACATTAATGCTGGCCTCCACCTCCGAAAGCCCCTGCGAAGTCCAGGAGTCCTCATCCGGGTAAGCGCGCTCCCTTTTCATTTTTCTCGCGGTCGTGTTCCCCGGCTTTCGGTGCGCACCGCCGGTTAGCAGCCACGTTAGCTTCGGCGCTAACCCGCCATTAGCCGCATCCTCCGGCTGCAGCATCGGCTATTCGCCGCGTAATGCTCCGCGCGATTCTGCGCGTAGGGACGTTATTTTCCGTCCCGCTGTGCCCCGATCGTGTGCCTCCACGGACTGTCAGCGAGCTACGGAACGCGGTCTGCGAGACGCTCTGCCCGCGTATGGAGCCGCGCCGTGCCGCCAGGGACTCTCCGCTTGCCGTCAGCGAGACCTCGCCTGCCGCGAGCGGTTTTCCGCCCGCCTTCTATGAGCCGCCGCGCGAAGCTCCGTGTGTTACTCAGCACGGTTTTCCACGCGGTTCTCCCCGCGGTTCTACTCGCGATTCTCCCCGCGGTTCTTCTCGGGTTTCTCCTCGCGATGCTCCTCGGGTTTCTCCCCGCGATTCTCCTCTCGATGCCCCTCGTGTTCCTCAGCGATCCACGAAGCAACTGCCCTTGCGACTGTGATCCGCGCCGCGCCGTTAGGGCATCCCCACTCACCGTCAGCGAGACCCGGCTCGCCTCGAGCGTTTCCTCGAGCGACCCATGCAGCGTGTTCTGCCCATCGCTCCTTGCCGAGCGCATGGCGCTTGTCACCCGGTTCAGCGCCACCAGCGGGCCCGCCCCTAATCCGTGCCGTGCCGTGAGCAACCCGCGTAGCGCCGCCTGCACGTTTTGCAGGGTTCAGGCCATTGAGCCGGTCAACGGTTGCCGTCCTGCGTTGGTCGCGTCCGTCCCCGAGCCGTCCGGGTTTTCATTAGGGTGCAGTCCGGTGCTCGGTAACCGCCTCTGTAGACCAGGACTGTGCGTTATGTGGTGTGGCCATGGTACTGGTTCTCTCCCTTTGTGTCCAGGTGGCGGTAAGGAGGGAGACTGAGAGCCGAGGCGTGAAGTCCAGTGCATCGTCTGGGGTGCAGTCCTGTGGTCCGAGGAGGAGGCGGGGGCCGTCTATTTTCCCCACTCGGGACCATACCACGTTCGCCCTGGACTACTATGTCTCTGCGCTGGACTATTGGCCCCTGTATCAGGACAATGTGCCACCCGCTCCAGACAAGGTTGTTGTTGGACTGGAGATTTGGAGTGCTGTTCCACCCGCATGGGACTCTGGACCGGCTCCCCTGTTCATGGACCAAGACTGGGTCACCTCTGCGTCCACTCGGGTCACCTCTGCGTCCACTCGGGTCACCTCTGCGTCCACCCGGTTCACCCCTGCGGTCGCGTTTGTTGCTTCGGTCCTAGGCCCTACGCCCGCGGTTTCCTCTCCGGTCTCCGAACCCGCTGTTTCTCGGGTCCCTAAGTTCACGTTAGGCTCTCCCGCACCGAAGTCCGCATGGGGGTTGGGTCGTCCTCGCGCTCACAAGGGGCCACAGCGCCGCCGCGCACACATGGGGTCACGGCGCCCCCGCATCCTTAAGGGTTCTTGCCGCCCTCACAAAAGGTCTCGCCACCCACACACACCCAAGGAACCTTGCAGTGCTCGCGTTCTTATGGGTTTACGGCCTTCCCGTATCCTCTTAGGGTCACGCCCCCCACGCGCTCACAAAGGGTTATGCCGTTCCCGTACCCGCAAGAGGTTACGTCCCTCACAAGCTCACCTGGGGTCAGGCCCCCCTCGCACTCTCAAGCGGTCACGGCGTCCCCGCATCCTCAAAGGGTCCCGTCATCCTCGTGCCCACAAGGAGGAGCCACGCTACCGCACTCACAAGGGGTCGCGTCCCCCTTGCTCTCGCAAGCGTTTGCGGTGCCCCCGCATTCTCAAGGGGTCCCGTCCCCCCCCTCACAAGGGGGTCACGTCGCCCCCGCAACCACAAGGGGTCACAGCGCCACCGCTCTCCCGTTCACGTCGTCCCTGCACCCTCTAGGGGTCTCTTTGCGGTCCTCGAGCCCCCTTTTGTTTTTTTCGCATCCCCCGAGTGCCTTTGCCCCCCGGTTGTTTTGGGGGGGGGCGATATGTCAGGTTGGGAGGGCTGGTCCACTCCCCTCTGTCGCCCATCTTTCGGGTTTGGCTGACTAGGGCTTCCGTAGGTAGGGCCCCATCCCCTTGAACTGGGATTGGGTCCTACCTAAGCACATGTGGCCTACTGGCGGTATTTGAAGCATGCGTGTCCCGTGAGCCAGCAGGCCAGCATTTTTGCTTACGTACGTGCTTTGCGTGTACAGGTGTGTTACGTCGGGTGTCGGCGTTGGGTTTGGTTTGGTTGTTTTGTTTAGTTTATCCCAGCACGTTTCGCCGTGCCGTCAGCTGCGTTCCCGCTGTTGCATATAGGTGTTTTGCTCCCAGCACGTCCCGCCGTGCTTTTAGCAGCGTTCCCGCTACAGTCAGTAAATAAATTGATATTTGTTTGCTTACCTGGTCGCCTGGCTCGCTTCCTACTACCCACACTGCACCGCGCGGCGTCGCCCTCTGACGGACAGCGTGCCCCGATCGTGACAGGTTTTCGCCACAGGGTGTCTGGACTCTTTTTTTATGATCTAGTCAGGAAAATAAGTATTTGAACACCCTATCACTTTACAGGTTTTTCCACTTAGAAATCATAGTGGGGTCTGAAAATTCACATTATGTACATGACATCATCTAAAAAAATCTGGAAATCACAATTTATGATTTTTAAAATTATTTATTTGCATGTTACTGCTTCAAAAAAGTATTTGAACACCTGCCAATCAGCCAAAATTCTGGCCTTCAAAGAGAACTGTTGGTTCGCCTCAAAAAAGTACACCTCCAGTCCACTTCTTTATTATTATTATTCTAAATTAGAAAAACCTGTTAGCTAGACACCTGTCCACCCCACACCATCAGTAAGACTCCAACTACTAACATGGCTAAGACCAAAGTGCTGTCCAAAGACACCAGCGGCAATATTGTTAAACTCCACAAGGCTGGAACGGGCCAAGCAGCTTGGTGAAAAAAGACTGCTGAAGCAATTATTAGAAAATGGCAGAAGCTAAACATTACTGTCAATCTCCCTTGCACTGAGGTTCCACACAAGATCTTACCTCATGGCATATCAATGATCCTAAGAAAGGTGACGAATTAACCCAGAACTACATGGGAGGAGCTGGTCAATGACCTGAAGAGAGCTGGCACCACTGTTTCCAAGGCTACTGTGGGTACTACACTAAGACGTCATAGTTCAAAGTCATGCATGGCACAGAAGATTTCCCTGCTTAAGTCAGCACATGTCGAGGCCCATTTAAGTTTGCCCATGACCGTTTGGATGATCTAGAGGAGTCATGGGTGAAAGCTCTGTGGTTAGATGAGACCAAATAGAACTTTTTAGTCTTAATTCCACTCGCCATGTTTGGAAGATGAAGAATGATGATGATCAGCCCAAAAACACCATCCCCACTGTGAAGCATGGAGGGTGGAACCCATCATCATGCTTTGGGGGTGTTTTTCTGCACATGGGACAAGACGACTGAATTATTAAGGAGAGGATGATCAGGGACAAGTAGTCCGAGATTTTGGGGAACAACCACCTTCCCTCAGTTCCAGCATTGAAGATGGGTCGTGACTGGGTCTTCCAACATGACAATGATCCAAAGCACACAGCCAGGATAACCAAGGAGTGGCTCTGTAAGAAGCATATCAAGGTTCTGGAGTGGCCTAGCCAGTTTCCAGACCTAAACCCAATTAAACCCTGTTTCTCAGCGACAGCCCACGAGAAGATCACGAGAAGTTCTGTGTGGAGAAATAGGCCAAAATCCCTGCTGCAGTGTGTGCAAACCTGTTGAAAAACTACAGGAAATGTTAGACTATGTCTCTCAGAGTAGACATGCACCTTAGATGAAAATTTCAGACCTCTCCATGATTTGGGAGTGGGAGTGGGAGAATTTGCAACTTTGCAAGTTCTCCCACTCCCACTCCCAAATCATGGCGGGTGGCATCCCAAATCATGGAAGCAGATGATGCTTCCACCCCCATGCTTCACAGTGGGCTGGTACTCAAAGCAGGGTTTTCAAATACTTATTTTTATACTAGTTATATACTAGCTACTCCTCCGCATCAAAAGGAGCCAGTTGAGGTGTTTTTCATTGCCAAGATAGCATGGATAAATGGATAGCATTGATACAGTTCATGTGAATGCCTTTACTGAGCACAAATAATTCAGTCAACCATACACTCAGGCATTTCTACAAATATGGATCCATACATTTTTGTGGCTTTTGTAAGATTCAGTAAGCACCTCCGCAGCTAAAGCACCTCCTGACAGTGCCATTAGTATTTTAGGTTAATGCAGAGTAATATACGGGTTTTAGGATGCAATTCAAAGCTGATGATGCCATAACGATGTCATAGATCTGTGCTAGATTTTAAAATCTTTCATTTAAAATGTTGCAGGTAACAACTTGGGACTGGACTAGAGCTGAATACAGTTTTACAATCTATGAGATCATGTGCAAGATTCTTAAGGTAAAGCAAAAGATTGATCCTGTAACAAACACAAAAAGTTTTTCTTCACATAGGAGGGGTTTAACTGCTTTTATAAAGATAATAAAATGTGTGTAATGAATGTGTAATAAGTTAATTCATTTGAAACTTTATTTTCAGACTAAAGGAAAAAATGTATGTTGTGTTTGGACAGATACTTGTTTAATTAAGTCACATGACCTTTTTGTTCATTTCATCTTTTTGGTTTCTAAACTAAGGATTCTGTTAATGTCTTATGGTTTAAGATCACATTTAGCAGTTGCTTAACAGTCCATGTAACTGTTACCTAATTCTGCTTTTATGATGCTCTATACATTTTAAATAGGAGACAAAACTGGATTGTGGACAGGACAGTCAAACAAACACTTTGTCTATCTAACTTACACAGAATGGAGCCTGATATTGTCCTGCTGAGGTAGACATGGCGTTTCTTATAAAAGACATTGTTTTACCATACATATGCTTTAGTACGCACCATATTACCATTATATTAGATTAGATTACATTACATTACATTAGTGTAACAGGGATTAAAGAATGAGGACCGGAGACATGATTTCACTCGACAGCGCAGGCCTGACTGCCAATGCTACACATTTACATTACAAGAAGTACCGGGCTTTACAGTATTCCCTTTACATAAACATGCTGTGTACACGTTCCACCGGCACGTTCCTGTTGGTTGTGTTGGCTTGGTGTCATTCGCTGCATCCCACTCTTGGTTCACAGACCCTAACCCTTGGCTCTCTCTCCCCACTGCATGTGATGTTAAAGCTTATAAGGCTGCACATGTCATCAGGCAGAGCAGCATCAGGTGTGCTAATCAATTTGATTTATAAAAGAAATTACATTCTGTTGGGTAATGGATGGTTACAGATGAAACAAGTTCAGAAGAGTATTGTACATATGAGCATTACATTTACATTTAGTCATTTAGCATACACTTTCATTCAAAGCAAATTGTTTTGCGGCTATGGTGCAATTGTGGCAGTTTGCAAGTCTGTAAAATACTTAAATTGGTTTAGCAGGTGTAATTATACAGTTATAAATAACATGGAGTTTAGTATGAATCAGGAAGTGCTGAAATATTATATTGATTTAAGTTCAGTTGAATTTAGCAGGAATTCTCAAAAAAAATTGCCCCCTATAGAGTGTGTCTGTGTGAGTGAGTGTGTGCCCAGCGATGGATTGGCGCCCTGTCCTGGGTCTATCTGCCCAGCGCCCGAGACGTTCTCCCCTGGATGGGCATGGGGAACCTCACCGCAACCCTAATAGAGGATAAGCGGGAGATAATGAATGAATGAATGAATTTAGCAGTTACAGCCACAAAGAAAAAGCTCTTCCTAAGTCTGCTGGTCTGTTGTAACGACGCCATTTAAGATAGATGTGCTGTATGGAAGGTAACTTGGTGACAGTGATGCGCTGGACAGTTTTGACCACTTTCTTTAAAGTTTTTCATTCAGCTGTGGAGCGAATTTGAAGCTAGGCACCTGCTCTTAAAACCTACAGTTTTATTAATGTAGATTGGGGTGTGTGACCTTCTGCCCTTCTGAAGTCTAAACCAGATGCTGAACCTCATCCCTGTAGGCTGCATTGTCCCTGATTAGGCCTATCAACGTGCTGTCATCTGAGAAATTGATTATGGGGTTAGAGGCATAAATGGGTACACAGTTGTATGTGTACTGGGAGTATAAAAGAGGGCTCAGTATACAGCCTTGTGAAACACTAGTGTTCAGGATGATGGAAGATGAGTGGAGATTACCTAACTTAACAGAATGCAGTCCGTTATGTAAATTTCTTTTACTTAACAGCACTGATATAAAGGGATAATCTGAAGCAGCACAAATTAATTTCAGTAAGTAAGTGAATCATAACAGAGTCTCAAAATTAAACCTCTTGAAATTGATGTGAACTCAAATTTAAACATCATAACTTACCAGCCACTTGATTACGTACATCTGTTCAATTGCTTGTTAACACAAATAGAATCACATGGCTACAACTCAATGCAATCAGCAATAGAGGTGGTTAAGGCATTTTACAAACCAAGCATCAGAACAGGGAAGAAATGTGATTTAAGTGACTTTGAACATAGCGTGGTTGTTGATGCCAGACAGACTGGTCTGAGAAAACTTCAGAAACTGCTTGAGCCACTTGGATTTTCACAAACAACCATCTCTAGGTTTTACAGAGAATGTTCCAAAAAGGAGAAAATATCCAGTGAGGGGCAGTTTAAGAGATTTGGTGCATTTTGTCTCAATCCTACCACATGTGCGGCACTGAACCAAAATTCTTTGTAGAATAAAACAGAGTTTTTAATGCAGGTTTGGATTTCTTGGGTTAATATTTACATCAGATAAAAATGGTGTCAGAAACAGAACAGTATTAACAAAAAAAACAAACAAAAAAAAAGAACAGAGGTACTACAGTCTGTAATTCTAAAACTACAAAGTCCATCATCTATATGGTAAGTGGAGAAATAAGACAATGGAACAAGAAGGCAATGTGTCCAATCTTTTGACTGGTACTATATATTTACTATAAGAAATATGTTGGTGTTCAATATTTTTATACAATAATTTTCCTTGCTGCATGTAAATAGGGGATTTTGCTCTGAGAAACATTGTGCTCGAAAATAAAAGCATTCTAAAAGAAATGGCAATGACCTAAAATAAATGCCAAAACAGCAATGACTGTCTGACTAGGTTGTTTACAGTCAGTGGTGCATCTGTGTTTTCCATTGACAAGATAGCAATAATGCCAATTGTACACCTGAACACTACAGCATGGTTGCTATTTAAACAACGCAGATATAAGGCATGAAAATAGACTGTTGGCAGTGTAATATAGCAATGAGCCTCTTGATGCGTCCTGTGCAGAGGTAAAATAGAATCCTACATGTCACCAGTTAAACTGTTATTTGTTAAACTTTCCAAGTGTGTTGTACTATAACATCTAAGTGCATGATCAAATTTGTTAATATATAACAAATTAAATTGTTTTTCTTATCGAAACACTAGAAATATATTTAGTTACATGTTCATATTCAAGGCGGCACGGTGGTTTAGTGGTTAGCATGTTCGCCTCTCAGTGCTAGGGATTCCCGGTACGAATCCCCATCTGGATGGAGTTTCCATGTTCTCCCCGTGTCCGTGTAGGTTTCCTCCGGGTTCTCCGGTTTCCTCCCACACACCAAAAACATGGATGAAGTCAATTGAGTTCTTCAAATTGCCCCATATAGAGTGTGAATGTGTGAGTGAGTGTGTGCTCAGTGATAGATTGGCGCCCTGTCCTGGGTGTATCTGACCCAGCGCCCAAAACGTTCTCCCCTGGATGGGCATGGGGACCCCCGCACGCGACCCTAATAGAGGATAAAGCGGAAGATAATGGATGGATGGATGTTCATATTCAACCTTTCTGGAAATGATATATATTAGTTATTATAAAATAACATTTTTTAAAAAGTTTTTATAGCTGTGACATTATTGACAATAATGGCACCTCTGATTGCTTCACATTCGTATCAATGCATGATATAAAATAAATATGTTCTACTGTTTTTTAATAACAGCGTTCTGTATTGGAGTCACTAGATGGCAGTTTATGATTGTTAGAGAAACCGGAAACCTGTCAATCAGTGGACAGCATTCATTTAAAAAACCAAACTAGATAACGTTGTGGAAGACCAATTCATTAATCATTAATCAAGGTTGTGCATTATTGTGAATAAATCACTGTAAAGACTGTAACTGTATCCCGCTATGCCTGGTGTCTAATAAAGTCTTGTCAGTTTCCAATTTCTTTTATATAAAATAATTTCAAAAACAAAAATGTTTTTACAGTGTCACACATATTACTCAAGTGAGCAGTTAAATATTAAACAGCACAGGTTCCTTTCTGTATTTTAGGAGGGAGAGCTACTGGATAAGAGAAAGCACTGTTTTTGTGTGCAAATGGACACTGGTGAGGATACCTTATTTACTGTGGAGCTGAAGAATGATCTTGCACTTTGGGAAAAGGCCTTCCAAATGTCAACTTTCTTGGAGGTAGAAAGAATACAGGTATTTAATTAAAAAATTAATTACATATTTATAAAGAATTTTCATTTTTGGTAAGTTGTGCTGTAAAAAAAGTTACATCTCTTGTACCCATTAGGGGACATCCTTATTATTCTGGTGTGAAAATATTCAACTATCAACTTTCAGGTGGTTGGCACAGATTTTCGAGTAAAATAGTTAAATTTTTTCTGCTAGTATGCTTTTAAACTGTGTGAATCTATTTTTAGAGGATACACACACAGACATGAGATA